>JAJJWW010013820.1:0-15089 GCA_023531295.1 Papaver armeniacum | reverse complement strand
TTGATTTGCCAAGACATCCTCCAAAGATTCTAGCTACACTTCCCATGATATCTGAACCACTTGTGGTGTCCGAGTGAGGATACATCGCGAGATGAAAACTGAAGAATTGAGAATTCAATTTTTGTAACCGAGAGATCAACCTCCCGCTGTGGTCGCCAATTGTTTATGGGTGAAAACTATTCCTGCCGAATTTGGTAATTTGGGGTGTGTGGATGAGGAATGAATCTAAACCCTAAACAAATGCATCTTTGCAAGGTGAGTGCTTGTAGATTCGGAAATCAATGTGCAAGTCCGGCCTAAACCAAGAAATGGCCGTTCCAGACTTGTTTCGGTCACAAAGGGAAGGAGATGGGGTTGATCTTAGGGAGGGAAGCGAAGAAGGTGTTGAGATTGTGAAGGTGTTGGCTTGCTTATGACTTGTAACAGAAAGCTGAACCGGCTTACAGGATACAAGCTACCAGTTCCGGTGTTTTGTATTAACACTTGGTTTTTGTTTCTTGTCTGGACTTGCTCTTGTTTTTTCCTTGTTTTTTGAAATAGGGCGGAGAACCTATTTATACAAGTCATTGAGCCTTATTCACGTCTCTCGTGGGAAGTGGAGGAAGTGGAGTGATGGAGTAGTGGAGTTGTGCGTCGGTGCCACACGACCAGTCTTGCCCACTTCTCCTGTTCATCTCTAACCGTCCATGACTTCCTAACACGTTCTTGTGATGGCGCGTTGCACGCTGCACGCTGCAAACCGCCAGACCAATACCCCAGTATGTATTCCCCCAATTTGTGACATGATTGATGTCTGGAACGTGTGGATCGTGGATCCACGATAGGTAGCATGTAATGCTAATTTGAATAATCACGTTATTCGGGAAGTTGATACTTGTGAAGTATCGTGTGTATTTTATGCAGTGCTTGCATCATGGTGTGGTAAAGTGATGGGTAATGACGCCTCACCGACCAAACTAACTCCCGACCGGGGTTGTATAACCAAGTCGGTGAAGTTGGACGGATGAGATGATCTTTGAGACACTCATCTGCGACCGTTAATGAAATTAGGGTTTTGAAGAGGTGCGCAGTATCACTCTTCGCTTGGTCGAAACCAAGCATGGGATACAACTTTGGCTGTGCCGACCATACATGCGTGTAGACGGCATGATGGTGTAGGCGCCTATACCCCATTACCTCTCGAAAGTATGATCCGGGTCACTCAATTCATCCGGTGAAGTTGAGTGGTCGAGATCGATTTGTGACAGAAAACCAAAGGCCGCAAGAGCCGCACGTCACGCCCACTTCAGGCACACGTTCCAAGACGACCAATCATGGTCGGTCTTGGCCGATTGGCCTGGTATGAAGGTGGTAGGCTGGTGTTCACACCTATACCTGAATATCCCATAAAAACGTGATCTGAGGCCATCCAAATCGTCCGGCGAAGTTGAGCGGTCGAGATCGGTTGTGGTTTGGGAGGTGTGACCACGCTAGTTTGGGCGTGCGTTTTGGATTAACCGGGCATGATATGCCTTGGCCGATCGGGTGAGGGAATAGATGGGTCCACGGTGGTCATGCTTGGTATGACCGGACTGCTAATCTAATCTTGGACCCTCCATTCGTGCCGAGAAGATGGACGCTCGTGATGCTCAAAACCCTAATTCGGGATTTCAAAGCCGTGGTCACCCCTTGTTTGGGCGCACGAATTTGTTACGACCAAGCATGGTTGGTCTTGACCGGTTGGTCAAGTGTGTAGGCGGGCCCTCGGTGATTGTGTTGACCGCTCTGGGCCCTTTGAGTTTACATCTACACCCTCCATCTATACCTGCGAAGATGGATGGTTGAGACTGTTTTGCGACACATGTAATATGCCGCAAACCCTAATTTAGGGTTTTCTCGTCCATACCGCTTGGTATGAACGTTTTTTTGGCAAGCTAGGCCAATGGCCGACCATGCGGGGTCGGCGGTGGGTATTCCATACCGCTTGGGGGTGATGGAATTGATCCGGGTCATCCAATGATGCTTGTGGAGTTGGATGAGTGCGATCATATCCGACCGATCTGGTCGGTCACGGATGCTCAATCGGGCTAGTATAACACACCGAGAGGGGCTCAATCGGGCTAGTATAACACACCGAGAGTCATCCCGTACGGGTATTTCGTACATGGTTTCATTATAATGCTTGGAGGTTCGTGTTGCTCTATAAGAGTAACACTCGTCGTCATGCCGCACCGATAATGAGTACAGAAATACAAGGCTGATTGCGCATTAATTAATAATGCTAGAAATTCACAAGGTATATGGGATTGTTGCTACATGCTTCAACCTGGATGAATTTCGTGTATTCACAGAATGGGATTGTTGCCACATGCTCCATTCTAGGTGAATTAAGTGAGGGAGTATCCAACACTTATTAATGGCTTTATCTTTTACAAGATGTCAGCGCATAGTTTTCTGGCTTTTACAATTTTAACCTTAAATGAAAATCCACCATCAACAAACACCATCAATCCTTCGCATTGAGACCAGTTTGCAGCTACAGTAGCATCACAACAATACCAGTTCAGTCCATATCCGTCTCGACAGAAGCATTCTACCACCAGACCACACTTCACACCACCAGCTGTTGTTCCATCTATCACCACTCCACCAACATCACTTCACAAGCTGGGTTGCTTTGGTTTGCTGTCTTGGTTTTGTATTTCTGGATTTTATCTCTTTGCCATGAACTCCAGTAGCTAATTGCATCCTGATTAGGGACAACTTCGACCTCCGGACATGATTTCGAATTGATATTTAAAACTGCCTGTTTTCTTGCAATCTATTTCGTTATTGCTTATTCTATACGGTACCAATATTTTTATATGAATTATTTTTGAATCGTTTAAGTTGCAAATCGAATGGTTAATGGATGATTCTAATGCTAGTTGAAACCTCTTCGACCCGTAATTGTCTAGAGAGTCTTAATACAAGTAATAATATGTGGTTATTGACGATGGGATTTTGTTAAATATCCATGTGCAGAGATTGACACTAGTAGATGAGTCGAGCTTTTGTGTTTGTCATTAGGAATAACCTATCTCACGGAACTTAATGCACTTGTTTAAGTCACACCTAGAGAGCGTACTTCTAGGAAACTTGGCAAGTAGAATCCGGTAGTCGAGCGCTTCCGTGTCCGGTGGATTTGAGATTACGGGATATTTGATCGTACTAAATATTCTAGGGTTATTAGTAATGGGTGATTGCATAAACATAGGTATATTGATAAGATTCATGTTTTGTGGACCGATAAAGAATCCTTGATCATTCTCATACTCATATTTGCATTAATATTCGATTCGTTGAATTGACAACTTTAGACTCAACTCTCCCTTAGGAACGAACCTTCTTGTCATTGTACTATTAGTTAGTGTAAGAGAAGTAAGGAATTTATTTTTGTGAGTTCGACACCTCGTCAAAATTGGCACCGCAGCCGGGGAGCAGTCGTTAGTTTGAGTTTTTATTTAATTTTCTGTTTTGCATTTAGTTTCTTTCTTTGCATTTACTAATTTATCTTTTTAGAATCTTATTTTCAGGTACCATTAATCATTCTTTTGGCGTGTGCACAATTGGGAACAAGAGGTAAGTTCTCTAAACTAGTTGTGTGCATAATTTTTATCAAGATGTTTCCTTTTGGGAATGATACATATGGTTCACAAGACCGTACATTTTATGGTGAGCAATTTAATTCTCATTCTTATGACTTCCAAACATACTTGGGATATAATCAAAACCAACCTTTTGGATATGATGAACGATCACAAGGATGGGAGGATAGTTGTACTTTTAATCATTTTAATTCTAGACAGTGGAACAACTTGGTAGAAAACCAACCGGACCTTGTTTCAATCAGGCTAGCCCAACTCCGGATCGTATTTATGATCATTCACCCATTCAAAGGGATGAGACTTGGGCTGGAAACTATGAAAGTGGTGTTTATCCAAGTTTGGCGGAGCAATCTTCAAATCAGAAATTTGACAGTTTTGTTGAATCTGTTATTCCCGTGATTCAACAAATGCTTCAAACAACACAACAATTTTGTGAATTTCAGCTGAGTTACAATGAATCACTCCAAGAACTTCAACGGAATATAGACAACATCATAAATGGCATGAATCAAATTCAAGAAGAGTGGAACAAGGAAGAGGTTCAAACTCATTATAACATTCCTATGGAAGCCAATATAGAGTATGATGAATCCGAAGAAGACGAATGCTTTAATGTTGATAATGAAGGTGTAACTATCTCAACTCTTGATCGTGATAATGATCATTCACCTATTCAAAAGGAAGAAGTTGAGTCTAGAAACACTAAAGTTATTAATGGTAAGACTTATGTTGTGTATGAGAGCGATGATGATTATGACTTGTTTATGAATAACACCCCTAATTTAGAGATTGTGAATACTTTGAATGAGAAGTCAACTTGTGATGAAAACCGTAAGGATTACGATAACTTACTTGGAGCAGATTTCGATTCTCGTGATGAAGATTCGGAAGTTATAGAAGAAACTGATGAAGAATGGCTCGTAAAGAGTTTGAATGAGAATTGCGATACTTGTGATGTCGGAGAATCAATGGACTTTCTCAGAAGTACCGAGGATCTCGTAATGCGTGAGATTATGCAAGGTTTGTCTAACCCTCTATATGAATCTCTATCTAATGATGATCCTCCCAAACTTGAAGTAGCTTCCCAAAGAGTTGTTAATCCATCTTTTAAGAAGATACCTCATTTGGGGCTGGAATTGAATGCTTCTAAAGTTCTTTCCGAATTCCTTGCTTCTAAGTATCCACCATATATGTATGAATTTAGTGTCGTGTAGGTTTCCACAAGAACTCCTTCCACTTTTGTTTCCTATACATTTCCCGGTGTAGAAAGAACTAAGTGTGGGGGTGATTCTTATGTGATGATAGTTTCACTTTTTGTTATATTGCGCTAATATTCTTGTGAAGCTATTGTTAGAATTGCAAATTGTTTTATGGGTGGATCCCCAAATTTTCAGATTATTGATATATGGGGAGTCTATTTTTGAACGTTACTCGTATGCGTCAATCAGGTGCACAATTCCAATTCTTACTTCCTTGTATTTTTCAAATATTCCTCTTATTATTTATACAATGGTTTGAAACATGGAGGACAATGTTTGATTTAAGTGTGGGGTAGGGTATAACATGAATAAAAAAATTGACGTATACAAAACTCCAACTTTTAGAGATTTTTGAACAATTTAGAATAAACACTAGCCTTTCTAAGTAGATGGAATTTTTTTCTTGACGATGAGGTATATTTCAACTGAGTCGGGATTAGATGACAACTAAATAGCTTGTTTAGTGCATATCCTCTATTGTTCAGAAATAGCTATGAGTTGGAGTATCAGTGTATGTAATTTGTATATAATATTGTAGAGTTTGATTCCTTTAGTTTAAAAAAAAAAAAACAAAAAATTGAATGATAAACTTCAAAATCTAGAAACTTGTTCCATCAGGATGACACTAAACAATATAAGTGGAAGGAACCATCTTGATTGCAGGAGTTGAGGAACCCATTAACTAAAAAAACAGAGCTCAGGTGTTAGAAATTATATGATAGTTGTTACCATATCTCGGAATCGTCACCATATTACATTCTGTTTTTATTTTTGCAAACTTTTTGTTTGTCTAAGTGATTTGGTGGGGCACTAATATCGAATTGTTATTACTGCTAGGATGAAATAGAGTGATTGAGTTACTAAAAAAAAAAAAAGACCAGACCAATTCGATCAATCGGTGTATATATGGAAAAAAAAATGACACTTGGATAGCAATATGTGTGTGTTCTCCCTGTTTCTATCGCCTAAACAAGCGTGGAATGCAGGATCCACGGGAATTACCATGTAATCTAGTGACAAGAAGCATGCGCTTGGATCCAAAAGATCTAATCATGTTGTCGATAAAAAAAAGAAAAGAAAAAAGAAAAGAAAAAAATAAGTTATTATTATTATTGTTCAATTAATAAATCGACCGCTGGTTCCCTTGTATTTGCCAGTCGAGTTAATATAGAATTAGGATTATCGACCACTGGTTCCCTTGTATATGCCAGCTGAGTTGATATTAGTATTCAGACTAGTATCTCAATCCATTAGGATTCATAGGTTCATCTTGGCAGTGACCTTAAGACAGATATGGGAAACACCGTTCACTTTAGTCAACATCGCAACCATCTATTTCTATATCCATTTTATTAATCTATCCATGTGTGATTGTGGTTTGTTAGATTCCGAGTATTGTGGTTTGTTCAACTTTCTGAGTAGAGCTTTGTCACCTATATATGAATTGGATTTGCATCCGAGTACTTCCTCCTGTAGTCATTTTGGATTCATTCGTAGATTTTTCATAAGTAGTTGGAATTTAGAGTAAAATGTTTTGTAGGTACACCTCTTGTAAACCTTCACGAGACTATAACTCGTCCACTAGGGACACCTAGGGGTTCAAAGGCTTGTTATTTAAGCTAAAATTAACCGTAGCCTCGACGACATGGAGTTGTTGTATTTTAGTTTTGTTTTATTTGCTCGAGGACTAGCAAAGAATAAGTGTGGGGGAATTTGATAAGTGACTAAAATATATCTTTTGAGTGTCAATTACTTATACTTTTCTTAGTTATTTCTCTTGTAATTTTGTATACTACGCTTTTATTTATTTCTTTTTAGATACAATGGCTGGAGCTAGCAAAAAAAAAAAAGGAAGAAAGAGCATCGAAATGGAGCATAAACGTTCAAAGCTCGTCAACAAACTCTTGTCATCAATAACTAGCCGAGATAGGCTGATAAACCCTTGAGATGCAGACAAAGCCTAGCACTAGTCTGGCTGAGTGGTACGAGCTGGAGTAAAAGAGGTGTGTGTTTGCTGGTGGAGAAAACAATCCAAAGAAGTGAGAATTTAGGTCTCTTTGTGACAAGCTGGTAAAGGCCATTTGTCTCTCTTCTTTCAGCGACTAATTATCAACCAAATCTGCCGCCGGTTCTACTATCCATGATGCCGATGGGTGTATTTCAAGGGCTGACAATCTCATATGAAGCTGAGAACGGAGAAGGAGATGTAATACAAATTGATGGTTGTTTTGGGAAGGATTTGAGATGCCGAGAAAGGGGTAATCGCCAGGGCTCAACAACCATTCAAAGACAACAGGGAAACGAAGGTTTTGGCTGCAGTTAGATTGAATTTTGGGTTAATGAACATGGAAGAAATTGAGAATTGTTTCCAGCTGCCAAGGGCCGAAAAATGATGTTGTTGTTGTTCAAATAATGGGTATGTCTCACAGCAGCAAGGAGGAAGACAACCAAATGTTGCTGGCCTGATTTTGTGAATGATTATCTTGGTTTATGAGAGTATTTCGACTGCAACAGAAACAAGGAGCAGATGGTATAAGTTATATAGCAACCAGGGAAGATAATGGTGTTGTTGTTGACAAAGAGAACTAAATGTGGAAATTTATGAATGTTGAATGGCTTATGAGATATGGGTTTGAGTTATATTTGTGTTGTGTAGGGAAAAGATTGATATGTAGCCATTAATGTGCAACCAGTGTGTAGCAGTCTCCAGCTTGCCAGTTCACATATCAACTGTTTGACTGAAAAGCTGAACCAGCTTAATACCAACTAGTTCGCAGGTGTTCTACGTTGTTGCAATGTTTGAATGGGTGCTTGCCAAGGGTCATTGTCGTCTAGGTTCTTATGGCTGGTTTATAATGAGTTCAACTGGATTTTTGAGTACACAGGACTTTGGGGTGTTAGGCAGCTGCTAAGACCCAAGTTTGAAACCAAAAGGAAACGAAATTGTTTGTGTTTACAAGGGTTAAGAAGCAGCTGGAGCCATGAGTTAGGGTCAGCATTTCAGTGTTCGATGAATTCATGTGAAGGGATGTCATACAAGTGAGTACAAGCTCAGGTCTTGTTGCCGCTGATCCAGGTCCTAATGCCATGTATTTTGTGGTTTGTTTGCGAAGGGTCAGGGAATTAATGGTAGAAATTGAGATAAACATGGAAACATTGATCGAATATTGGAATGGGTGTGTAAAACTTGGTCGAGAGACCAACTGGAGTGAAATACATCCGTTGATTGCGGGATATGGAAGAGGAAATTGGAGCTATAAAAAGAGACGGAAGGCTACAGTTTTGAAAAAAATCTCATATCCCATTCGCGACTGCAGTTTCATCACCAGCAGAGAGGAGCTCTCTGCTCCTCTCCAGTCATCACCATCTCCATTCATATCACCCGCATCTCTCCATATGCATCCCCATTACCATCTACATAACATTCATCTCACAGCGTATCTCCACCTGCATACATCCACCAACCTTTACAGCCACCTTCATATCATCTACAACATCATTACCATCAGCATACCAACAGCAGCACAACATCGCCTCCTCCGCCAGCTGTTGTTACATCTATTCCACCTGCAGTCCACCGAACAGCATCAATCCTTCGCATTGAGACCAGTTTGCAGCTACAGTAGCATCACAACAATACCAGTTCAGTCCATATCCGTCTCGACAGAAGCATTCTACCACCAGACCACAATTCACACCACCAGCTGTTGTTCCATCTATCACCACTCCACCAACATCGCTTCACAAGCTGGGTTGCTTTGGTTTGCTGTCTTGGTTTTGTATTTCTGGATTTTATCTCTTTGCCATGAACTCCAGTAGCTAATTGCATCCTGATTAGGGACAACTTCGACATCCGGACATGATTTCGAATTGATATTTAAAACTGCCTGTTTTCTTGCAATCTATTTCGTTATTGCTTATTCTATACGGTACCAATATTTTTATATGAATTATTTTTGAATCGTTTAAGTTGCAAATTGAATGGTTAATGGATGATTCTAATGCTAGTTGAAACCTCTTCGACCCGTAATTATCTAGAGAGTCTTAATACAAGTAATAATATGTGGTTATTGACGATGGGATTTTGTTAAATATCCATGTGCAGAGATTGACACTAGTAGATGAGTCGAGCTTTTGTGTTTGTCATTAGGAATAACCTATCTCACGGAACTTAATGCACTTGTTTAAGTCACACCTAGAGAGCGTACTTCTAGGAAACTTGGCAAGTAGAATCCGGTAGTCGAGCGCTTCCGTGTCCGGTGGATTTGAGATTACGGGATATTTGATCGTACTAAATATTCTAGGGTTATTAGTAATGGGTGATTGCATAAACATAGGTATATTGATAAGATTCATGTTTCGTGACTGATAAAGAATCCTTGATCATTCTCATACTCATATTTGCATTAATATTCAGAAATTGAATTGACAACTTTAGACTCAACTCTCCCTTAGGAACGAACCTTCTTGTCATTGTACTATTAGTTAGTGTAAGAGAAGTAAGGAATTTATTTTTGCGAGTTCGACACCTCGTCACAACTAAGTGTATATGTTTAGGTACAGTTACACAAACCTAAATAAACGTGCACTTCATTTGTGTGTAACAAGCTAAGTTCGATCTAACGGTTGAAATATATTAGCTTGAATCTAATCAGGTTTTCATCTAACGGCGAATATTGAATGCTTTGTTACCAAGGTAACTGAGATTGCAAACCCTTATTTGAAAGACTATATAAAGGAGAACTCTAGCAATTGGGAAACCTAATCCCCACACCTTCTGTGTGATACTAGTTGTATTAGCTAGAGTCGATTCTCCTTTAACCTTAGGTTTCTATCGAGACCCTGTAGGTTAACGACTTGAAGACTTCATTGGGATTGTGAAGCCAGACCCAACTATTTTCTATGTAGTTGCGTGATCTGATCTTGTTGTTTCTATCGTATTAAGTACAATCGTAAGATTGGCTTGAGATTGATTTCTCCGATAGGCAAGATATAAAAGAAGTAACAAACATCTTTGTCTCATCGTTTGTGATTCCGCAATATCTTCTTTCGCTAGTCGATTAAGATTAATGTGAGGTGATTGATAATTCTAGGATGTTCTTCGGGAATATAAGTCCGGGTTATCAATTGGTTCCTGTTCACCTTGATTTATCAAAAGACGAAACAAAACTTGTAGGTATTTATGTAGGAGACAGATTTATCTATTATTGTAGACTTTTCTGTGTGATACATATTTGTTTATTAAAGTCTTCGACTTTGGGTCGTAGCAACTCTTAGTTGTGGGTGAGATCAGCTAAGGTAATCAAGTGCGTAGTATCCTGCTGGGATCAGAGACGTAAGGAGCGCAACTATACCTTGGATCAGTGTGAGATTGATTGGGTTTCAACTACAGTCCATACCGAAGTTAGTTAGTAGTAGGCTAGTGTCTGTAGCGGCTTAATACAGTGTGTTCAATCTGGACTAGGTCCCGGGGTTTTTCTGCATTTGCAGTTTCCTCGTTAACAAAACTTCTGGTGTCTGTGTTATTTGTTTTCTGCATTATATTTGGTTATATAATTGAAATATCACAGGTTGTGCGTTGAATCAATCAATTGGGAAATCTGACCTTTGGTTGTTGATTGAAATTGATTGATACTTGAACATTGGTCTTTGGTACCGTTCAAGTTAATTTCTCTTGTATTCAATTAGACTAGCAGATTTCTATTTGCTTGAGTAAGTATTGAATCGAGAAATTGAGATATAACTCTTTGATATACTTTTTATTAAGATTGAGTCTGACTGTCTAGTTGATTCTCTTAAAAGTATATTGGAGTTTGTCCATACAGATTGCTAAGCGAAATATTAGGTGTGGTTGTTAGACCCCCGCTTTTTCACTTTCTTCCATCAAAACAATGACATAAAAGGCATTAACTTTTGTAATGTCAGAAGTTCATTCTATCTTCTATCAATACTTTCATATCGACATAATAGAGATAACTTTTGAACAAGTATTGTAGTTGCAGGAAATCCTACACTACACCCCTCACAATAATCCACACAACTAAGACATTTGAAGATGAACAACAATGATTTTATTGATTAATTCCTTGAATGTTTACAAGATAAAATAGAAAAGAGCTAAAGAAATTACAATCACCACAAACTTTATCTCTCCTAATGACTTGTCTAACACTCCGAAAAAGATCCCTTTCCAACAGTCCTGTTCGACTCTTTATATAGGGTATTACACAATGGATGACAGCTAAGCTGTCCTTTATTTTCGGGAATGACTTGCGAATTATCGCAAGCGTTCAAATGTATAATCTCACAAGTTTCGTAAATCTCGCTAAGTCTTCATATCTTTCTCATGTTTTGGCTGTCGTCATTCATTGCGTCATTTATATTACTCATTTGCGACACTTTCACAATATCGTTGTTTATTAATCTCGCGAGGTATTGTTGTTGCGATATTCTGATCCTACATCTTGCCTCTTCTCATGTCTTCTCTGCGAAGAAGAGAATGTCATGAGAATTAGTATTTTAAAATGCCGCAACTGTTCATGTTTATCTGTTATGATCCCGTACTTTTACACGGAATTTATTACAATGTTTCTTCTTCCACTCTTTTCTTGACACGTCTCTTTCAACCGTTTTTTCTTGACCATTCACGTCCCCTCTCGCATTAAATGCATTTATCTTCTCGAGAATTCTTCTCTATATATAGTTTTCTCACCCTCCTCTTCTTCTTTTTTACTTTCTCTCTGCAATTTTTCTTCAGTTCTCTCTCCTCCGCAATTCACGTTTCGCTCTCAGAAATCTTCCTTTTCTTCTTTCTCTTGATCTTCAATTCTCTAATCATTCCCATATTCTGAGAATGGCTCCACCTGGTCGTAGATACGAAACCTTTTTGAGTGAAACTCAAAAGAATTTACAAGAGAAGGGTTTCACCTTGTCCTACTATTCCCGATCAAGAATCTTCATCTATTCTTTCTGCAAAGTTGTTTACTGATCATCAGTATGATGATCAGAAAATCATAATCTCGCTAGGTCAACTCCTAGCAGGTCTTCCCATTCCTCTCTGCAATCCCGAACTGCCCTTGTTCTATGAAATTCTTGCTCATGATAAATTCTCGCGAGCTATTTATCAATTAAGTGGTGATTGCATCCGTCTAATGCTTGAATTCGCTAATTGTGGCGCTGGTAAGGGGTCTCTATATCCTGATAACGTCAAAGATCCTAAATTCGCAAACTTAGAGATAGTCGTTGAAAAATACACGGTAGAAAACTTTTTTGAAAATTATGAAGTGATAAATATGAAGAATGATAAATCTCGCTGGGGGTGCTCGATTGAAAAGAAAAGAGAACGTTCCCGACGATAAGATACTCATGTTAGATATTGATTGGCACTCTGGCAAGAACAATGTCCATCGCTACTCTAAAGATGAGAAGTGGTGTGTCTTTTCGCTATTTTTGAACGGACCTTACATTTCAGGTTCCCATGTACTCCCTGCGAATCTCGCAAATTATCATCCTTGGGTATTTAATTGGCCCAAGAAAGCAAAAGAGGTATACTTCCTAACTTTTACTTATTTTACAATCTTCACTTCCTCTTATATCTAATCTTGCGAATTTTTCAGATCACCAAATTAAGAAGGAGCTACAAAAGAAATCCAAAGGCGAGTACTCTGGCGATACTTCGTTCAATCACGGATGAAGTAAGAAATATTTTTCCTTATTATTTTTAACAATATTGTTGCCTCTGTTTCTTATCTTCATTCGTGTGCGAAGGTTGGCGTTGAAGAGAATGATATTTCTGAAGCTGCGAAGGCTAAAGGAAAGAATAAGATTACTCTTCGCAAGGATAAGTCTTCTGCTCCATCTTCTAAGAAACGGAAAATCTATTCCTCTTCTCACTCTAATTCCCAAACCGGCGAGAACTCTGATGAAGATAATGATGAGGTTGACACTTCTTTTGCGAAGGAGAATCATTCAGTCGAATCTGCTATGGCACAACTGTCTAGTGTTTTCTCTGATTCTATGCAAGTTTTGGGAGATGATCATTTTTCTGCTACATGCGAAGCTCTCGCAAATATCTACGATGCCCCCCTACTAGCGGATAATGATTCTTTTCGTGAAGTTTCCAGGACAATGACTCCCAGTTTCTTAAATGCACTTAGTGCCTTGGTATGTTCATATTTCTTTATTTCTTTGTGATTTCAATTATAAACCTTATCTTAACAATTTCTTTACTTTCCTTTATAGTCTGGGAGAGCTTCCTTTGTTGTCTCCTCAGATCTCGAGAAAAGGCGCAACAATCTTGAAAAGAAAAACCTTCAACTTAAGGAGAAGAACAAAGAACTAGAAGTTGAAGTTGCGACATCTCGCAAGAAGAGTGAAAATGAGACTGCTGCTCTTCGCGAAAGAATTCAACAACTGGAAGTCAATCTTCTACTCGGAAGAATAAAATTTCTACCCTTCAAAGTGCTAATCAACAACTTTATGGTACAAAACTCTTCTCTTTTCCTCGTTTTTATTTTGTCATTTATTTTTCTTTGCCTGACTTATCATTTTCGCAGAAATTTATAATCTTTCTGAAGAAGCCATCCTTCTCCATTCATTTCCTGAGCCTATGGATAATGATGCTCTTCTTGCTCATCTCAACAAATCTTTAAGTAGTTCGTCGAACAAAATTAACTCTCTTTCGATAAATGAACTTCGAACCAAATTTCATCTCTTAGAAATTGAGCATAGATCTAGTTTAGGTTTAGCCAACCGATTTAAACGTTTATATCTTAGCTCCCACGAGAATAATAATATTCTAAGGAAGAAAATTAATAGCCTTATAGATGACAAGGATCGCATTGCTAATCAAGGTGCACAAGCATTAGCGAAATTCCAAAAAACTCTTCTTGAAGTCCAAATTGAACGAGATGAATCTCTTCGCCAAAATGCCATACTTAATGAGCGAGAAAATCAAATTCGTTCACTTCTTGTCATAAATAATGATGATGAATTCGCTTGGGCTGCGAAAATTCTAGATAATGCCAGAAATAACTTAGGTGTTAACGTCGGTCTTCATGCCGAGCATACTTGCCTTGGTTAAAGATATGATTTCCCCGACGAGAGAAGGTTGTTAACGTTCTTCTTTACTTTACCACTTCTTATTTGTGAAACTGCTATTAAGTTATCGACTCATTATCATACGTTCGCGAAACGAGAAGAGATATCAAACAAGGATTGAAGAACTTGAATCAAAAAGAACAACTTGCAAAGGACCTCTCTTCTTCGCAACAACAAGTATTCCGTGTTGAAGAAGCAATTACAAACTACAAATAGCGAATTTCAATAATGACGTTGTTCGTTTTCGCAATCAAACTATTGAGACAGGTTTGTGATGACCATCGCATTCCTCTTTCTTCATATCCTTGTCTTCTTGATGAAGTTCCTGAAAATATGCCTTCCTCAGATGTCTCTGATAGTGATGCTAGCGAAGAAGATGAGTCTGATAAAGATTCTGATGAAAAGGAAGAATGAACTGAGAGATAACTCCATTTTCCTTTTTCTCTTCTTGTGATACTTGTAAATTTATCCTTCTAGCCTTCCATTTTTGTAATCTCTTACTGTAAATCTATCATATGAAAATAAATAACAAGTTTTTACTCTAATCATTCCCATACTTGCCTCTGTTATTTATTTTCACATGAGAGATTAAATCGATAACCTTTAAGTAATAATACTTCTTAGTTTCAAGAATCATTGTTGCTAATTCTTCACAAATAAATGAAGAAATATAGCCATTTTCACAAGTATATTTGGTTACTCAATTTCTTGTGTGATCTTATCTTCATTTATGTTGAAATTCATCATTGCGACAAGATCGCAGGGGTTTATGGGTGAAAACTACTCCTGCAGAATTTGGTAATTTGGGGTGTGGATAAGGAATGAATTTAAACCTTTAAACAAATGCACTGCGCGGTGAGTGCTTGTAGATTCGAGAGATCAATGCAGGCAAGTCCTACCTAAACCAAGAAATGGCCGTTCCCGGACTTGTTTCGGTCACAAAGTGAAGGAGATGGGGTTGATCTTAGGGAGGGAAGCGAAGAAGGTGTTGAGATTGTGAAGGTGTTGGCTTGCTTATGACTTGTAACGAAAGGTGAGCAGGCTTGCGGTTGATGCAAGCAAGCTCGGGTGTTTGAATACGTTTTTGTATTAACACTTGGTTTTT
>JAJJWW010013819.1:0-27307 GCA_023531295.1 Papaver armeniacum | reverse complement strand
TCATAAATATAATTAAAACTAATATTTATTCTTTATAAATTAAGATTTAAATTACGGTCCAACAAAATATTATGGGTGGGTTTTATGGGTCAAAATCGTATTAAGAAAATTACGGGGTGTTACACTATTAACTTCTTAAAAGAATTTCGCCTCAAATTCAATAACCAAAAATACCAGACATTACACCGCCCTTAACCATAATGTATAACCCCCATTGGGACATTACCTATAATAAAGGATCGCCATTTCAAAACTCTAATGCAATATCTATGCAACGAAAGTTGCTCAAATGATCAAAATGACGCTCTACTAAAAATAAAAAAATTTCAACTATCCAAGAAGATTGTATGTAAGACTAATCATCAAATTCGCCATCTTCCATGGTCATCATCCTCCATGGAATCTTCTTCAAGATTTTCCTCAGAGTCATTGTCGAATTTTTACTAAGAACTTCTTTCAATTGGTCTTCGGATCATCATACATTGCATCTAAATATTCGTCCTCTTCACGTATCGGCTCGGATTCACCTTGATCAACTCATCACTCTCATACTAGGTGGATATGGCTTAACTCTCACGTTCAATAGTCTTCTAGACATATTCAACTTCCTCGAATGTCCGAATCAAAATCTACACCATCAACGACGGGGTCGAACTTCATCCTCACTCGTTAGCCTTTGCTTTGAAGTCGGTGTCTGCTTTTGCTAATAAGCCGCAAGCCGTTCATCTTCGTCTCTTTCTCTTTGAAAACTTATCACTGATGCAGTTTTATATTATCAAGAGACATACCATGTATCATCTTTCCAGATTTATGAAATGATCGGTCTAACTTCGCACGCGCATCCGCGAAGATTTCATCTTTAGCTTGGTAGTATTGGAATGTTCCTTAGAAGAGCCAGAAGAATGCTCGCAACTGGAAATCACCATTATCTGGGGCGAGAAATATGGATCATGGATATGCCAATAGAAAACACGCAACAAAAACGAGTAACAATCCAACTTTACATGTTTACAATTTCACTAACCATAGTGACTATAACGCAAAACCTTCAAAAACTTGCTCGCTTCTTCAAACTCGCAAAAGCGAGCAAAAATCGTTATTCGAAATCAAAACTTGATTTTATAAAACCGTAAATCGACTCACGTAATTCTTCTTCGTTAGAACATCCACTAATTTTTCATAAAACTATGAATGATTTACATAATTTTCACCATGTGAACATACACTCGATTTTCTACTCGCATGAGCATCTACTATCAAATCATGACAAAGTATTATTTTATCACAAATAATTGTCTATTTTCAACAATCGTTGCATAAAAAAAATGTGAGCAAACTCACATGATGAAAATTGCTCGAATGAGTCGTCCCATGTCTTGAAACGAGCCTTTTTAATTTTTGTGAAAATCACGCGTATTCAAAATAAACTTTTGTTTTCATGAAAGCTCATAGACAAAATTTTCTTCACCGCAATTTAGACCATGTCTTTTAAAAAAAATATCTCTCATATTTGGGATTAATATTATGTGAAAGACTTACAATCTAGGAATAGAAATTTCTCAAATTTAAAGAGGATGATTGAGTAGAAAAACTAAACTACTAAATCCAAAAATGGTATACATTGAGGAAAAAATATGTAGGAGATTGTATATTTTAATTTTCATATATTTTGCGTATGTTTCTACAAAGTACGACTCGTAGTTTCATTAAAACAACATAGAATTTCTATTATATATTTTGAGAAAAATTGAGGGTATAATTTTAGGAATTCCTACCACTTCTAGTAAAGACAACTCACTTATTTTTTTCCTTTTTTAAAAAATATGTTTCCTTTATACACTTAAAATTGAGTTGCCAGCTACTCCATAAGTGGAGTTCCGGTGAATTATTACATCATAATAATCCCAATTCTACTGTCTGATAGAGATATGGAAAATACTTTGGCAACTAAAACTTCCTCGTAGTATACAACGTTTAGTCTGTAAATATCTTAGGGATATCCTCCCTACAAGGGATAAGATAGTTAAATACAATCAGAAAATAGATACGTACCCACTATTGTCTCTGCCATACTGGTATGAAATCAGTAGAACCCTTATACTTTCATTGTTCTGATGCAAGATCAATCTGGTTAGCCATAAACATTAACATAAGCGGTTTCCAGTCACACTGTGTGAATCTCCTTTGTTGGATTGTTAGTCTGTTGAATTATGCAGCCAGTAACAACCAATTTTGTTCTATCTTATTGTCTGAGGATGATGTTTACAGATGTTTAATTGCACTTTGGTATATCTGAGAGGACAGGTGAAATCTTATATTTCAGGATATTAAACCAAGTAGACAGGGCACCAAAGCAAAGATTCTTAACACTCCTGCTCAATGTGTTAGGGTTGCAGAAAATGGAAGAACTAATGGAATTTTTGTGTTCAGAGTTTAAAGTTGGTTACCCCTAATCTAAGATTACTATAAAAATATGGATGCATCTTATATTGAAATCACTGGCATTGAAAGTATCTGGCATAACTATTCGAAATTCCAATGTGTTTCTATGTCGGGGTAAATGGAGATATTATGCCGGAGGACCGAATGTTGAATGTGAAGTTGGACAACCGGAATGTTGGGCTAGTGGCTGAAGCGGTCAATTAGGCACAAATATTGGGGTTGGAGAAAGTTGTTTAAATTCCAATTGTGAGACGATGGTAAAATTAGTGATAAGGCGATATAATGAAATTTTATACCATCCAAAATCTATTATTTTATTTTATTTTATTTTGGCTTCAAATTATAAAAATTATGTGAGAGACTTACAATCTTGGCATAGAAATTTTCCAAAATTTAAATAAGAATTAATTGAGTAAAAAAATAAATTACTAAGGCCATGTAAACATTCAAATTTTAGAGAGTGTATATTTTAATTTTATTTTCCTTTTCTAGTATGTATAACCAATCTCACTAAGGTAGCACACGTTTTTCGTTATATATTTTGAGAAAATTAGGGCTACAATTTTAGGAATATCTCATAATATTTCGAAATTTTGTATCATGTTAATCTGTTTGCCTAATAAATTAGTAAGGACAACTCACTAGTTTAGGCATGCTCCATCAGTGATCCAAGTCAAGGAACATTAGAAGTAAAGGTTACGATGATTAAGTAGTACAGTTTCAGAGCTTGTGTTGTTTATCAGCTTGTATATGATTTTTATTTTCTAAATTTGATTTTATTAAAACATAAGTAAAGAGACTTACTGTTTATATTTCATAAATTAGTACAGGACGGATAAAAAATTTCAGAATATCGAAAATAGGTTTGGCTGGTATATGATTTTCTTAAGTATCATGAGAATGGTGACTTGAGCAAAGTCAAATCGGAAAAACTATCCATTTTTTCATTTTAAGGAGGTTTGGGGAAATCATCTCCAATAAAATCCTTGTTTAACCTCACAAGTTGTTTACTTGGAAGTTTTTAACTGGTAAAATTTGTTTAGTTTACGATTTTTTTTTTTCTTTTTCAAAATTGTTTTTATTTGGTTACAAGATGTCATAGGTCGGAACTTCAAAAGAGAGAGGATGAATTAGACAATGTGACTTTAACTGTCTAACCAACCCATCTTTACATCCAATTTTAATTTTATATTGAAAACTGACTATGTTAGAGCATTTCTTGGTTAAAGCCACCAAGTGTTGGTATGTCAAGGTTGGTTGCCATATTTTTTAGTATCAAACTTAATTAGAGTTGCTTGATTGAATTTACTAGAGTCAACTTCGTTTAGGTTAGACTAGAAAGTCTAGGAATGTTTAGACATACAAGTATTATTATGAAGACATGAAGAACTTGAAGATGTGACGACTACAACGAAGAAATCATCCTTCCACTTGAGGTTAGTAATGCTGACTTGACTTGTTTCCATTCCCATCGTATCTTTCAAGTCATTTAAGATTGAAAATATGATTCTCTAGTATTATACTAGGTCATATTAGTATGATCAAAGTGTCGAGGAAAGCCAACTAATCAATAGGTCAAGAATGATGATTCTTCTGAGTTACCAAGGGTGTCGAACAAGAAAACCCAACTAATCAAGAGCCTAGTTAGTAATTCTGGGTACATAGGGGAGTTCTGGGACGGCATACATACGAGAATTATCCGTATTCGATAGAAATCGGATCTTAGTCAAAAATCCGTTCAATGGTTCGTTGTTGCGAGTAGTTCGAAAACGGCATATACGTATGTATATATATTCGCTTTTGAGATATGAGTTCGAGTAATGAAAATTCGGGATACATCAAATTAATAGAAAGTATATTTTTAAGGTTATACTTCCATATTTTATGTGTTATATTCATAATATAGTAAAAATATACAACAACAAGACGTTAACTCAATGGTTGAATCCTTAGTTAGAAAAATAGGTGTCATGGGTTCGATTCCCACCACCATATTCTTTTATTTTCTCTTAAAATAGAAGGAAATCTGCTTGAATCGATGAGTCAATGACCCAATGGTTAGAATCGCCGAGTCACCCCCGAGTCCATAGCGAGTCAACCGTCCGAACTAGTCTACCGAATTATTCGAGAATAATTCGAAAATCCCATATAATGCGCTAACCCTATTCGGAGTTCTAATATTCTGACGTATCATAACGGATCCGGTGAGTTCTGCACGTATAACTAATCAAGAAGTCAAGAATGATGATTCTGTCTTAGTTATTTACTTGTGATGAACAAGGCAAGGCTCACCTTAATAAAACCTAGTTATGTTGGAATGTGCATGCTTACCTTTGTGCTCAATATTTTGAAAGGTAAGGAAGCACATGAAATATAATCCATGATCTCTCAGTCATTATATGACATTTGACATCTTCATGGAGATTTTTATCCTCTTTACTCATAAATTCTCTATCAACAATTGATCATTTGATAGAAACACTAATCATGAGTTTATGGTGTTGATGTTTACATGTCATAAATGTGAAGCTCTTGTTTATATGGTTAAAACTAGCCAAAAATCACTCAACTTGGACATCATAAGCAAAAGTTATGCCTAAAAATAGTTTTGTGGGTGAACTTATGTTAGATCCGTCCCTACCTAGCCTAAGGATAAGAAGTAAGGACCATGTTAATGTCGGTCCCTACCTAGTCTAAGGATCATGTTAGAATCAGTTCCTACCTAATCCATACGAAGGAGTGGAAAAACTGTTTTGATTTCATCCTAGGAAACTATGTTTTATTACATTAGTTTAAGGAAGTAGATATACAAACTTGTTTCATAATCGAAAGGGAATCAATAGGTGTTTAGGTTAAGTATTTTATGAAGATCTATTGGATGACCAATTCGTAGTTATGGAGGGAATGAAGGTAAAAGCGATCTTAACATATGTTGAGAGTCAAGGTAGAACCGATCCGTACCTATCTTTGGATACATGCTAGAACCGATCCCAGCTTTTGTTGGGAGTCATGGGAGAACTGATCCCTACCTATATTGGGAGTCTTGGTAGAACCAATCCTAGTTTTTTTTGGGAGTCAGGGTAGAATCAATCCCAACCTATATTAGGAGTATTGGTATAACCGATCCTAGCCTATGTTAGGAGTCATGGTAGAACAGATCCCAAGAGAAAAACTGATATCGAATATTCCCATATACTTTAGGGTTTGTGTGAATTTGGTATTCTGTTTTGCTAAGATAGGAAAGTCTAGATGTCGACATAATTTGAACACGTGCATAATTCTTATCATAGATTGTTCAAATATATTCCTTGATACTCAAGGTGATCCCAAACCGAAATATTGGAGAATCTTTTGATTAAGATTTTTGAATTTATATGTTTTGATTTTGTATCAATTAAAACATATCTCTAGAAAAACTATATTAGTCAAGTGCTAAGATAATATTAGATATTTTCTAAGAGAGATTTCGGAATTACATGTTGGATATCTAATGTGATTGTAGAAGTGGTAAATAAAGTACGTTCTCCCGAACTATTGAAGACTCGATTTCGGACTTAATAATATAGAATATATAAAAGATGGTAGCAATATCGAGAGACAAGTTGAGATTCACCGGTTCTCATGTGGTTCAACTATTAATTCCAAACAATTATAGCTCATAAAATAACAAACGTTGACTCTGATTCTTTGCCAAGGTAGGTTCTATAAAACATTGATTGAAAATGGTAAGTATGGACCATCAAAACACTTAAGATAAGCATGACCCATCAAACTAAATCACAACTAATTAATTGAAATCATAGTTCAAATTATATTAATGCAAAAAGTCATAAAAGAATTATTATAATTACCATAATGAGGAGAAATGGTTTCCTTCGTTTGCCACATAGGATTTAGATCCACATAGTGAAAACACGTTCAAAATATGTATTCATTGCTCAGAAGTGTTTTACAAGAGGTGAAAATATCTAAAACAGATATTTTCAATGTTGTAAGGGCGTCAAAGAATCCACTGACGATTCATCTTTTCCCATTCAACGTCTGTCATCACTGTTACAACAGGTTTTACTTCTAATATTGCATGCTTTATGTCTTGCTGACTCAAAGCATCACAAACTTTACAATGCCACATGGTAATATTGTTCTTACCATCAAATTTCTCTACTTCAAACTTTGCGTTCGACATCAATTTCGAACTCCACATCTTCACCTTCAAACACTATTTATGACTTCAACTAAGCTAACTCTAGACAAAACCCTAGAACTGGCTCTGATACCAGTTTGTTGTGCTTAAGAATCTACTTCTAAACAACACCAAAATCTTCTCAAAAAGCGAAAAAACGTCCGAGAATTTAAAAAACAAAACACAAAGAATTATAGTTGTTCGGCAATGTACCTACTCCACTGCAACAAATAAACTTCTTATTGAAAACTTATAGAACAGACAAACAGTTTCTTCACACACCTATAAAAATTCAGACCTAGATACAATGACCGAAGTCACCTCTATTTATAGGCCTAGGAATAATCTAGAGTCCGCCTAGAAATAGAAGTCCTAAATATAGAACTAAATTCTAATAAAACATAGAAATCAGATTCCTAAAATAACTCAAACTGATTCGGGAAATAAAATAAATTTGGTCTTTCCAAAAACAAGGTGTTTCCTAAATCGAGTCAATATCTAACGTACCACTTAAAATCTTTTATATTCTCACGACATGTGATCTTTTAATAAATTTCATTCTCTATTCCACTAATACAATAAGTAGCCTAAACCGATGCAACGTTTCCAGCATCAACCAAATATATTGATCCTATTCAAAGAAACCTTAAATAGTGGGATGAAAAAATCATTTCTAATTGTCTTTAACGTCTTGAATTGAATGAGCTGATTTTCATTAGTAGTCTACATGTTAAAAAAAAAAAGTCCGAAATTGAATTGGCTCACAAAAGAATAGAAGTAACCACCTATAATGATTAGATATATATAAAATGAGTAGTATTTGTTCCTCCCATATCTTAATAATTATCTATAAATCATACTTTAGGTAGAGTTTTGTAAGTATTCGCAAGCTCGTCAACGCTATTTGACCAGTCAAAAGACGATTTAACCGCTAAAGGCTTGATTAACTAAATATGAACAATAATAATGGAAATTAATCCAACAACAATTTTAAGACAAAACTATTACCTTTAGGTAGATCTCGCGAAAATACATAAAATGGACTATTAATACGCATCAATCGGATACCAGACGAAAAAGATATCTCACTTGGAAACTTGAATGCAAAGATTTGACTCCGATCAATCCGGTTTGACTTCGGGATTTGACTAATATTTAGGGTAATTATTATTTAACGTTGATATTAATAATTAGTGAGCTAATTAATCACTATGGGTGTGGTCGTGGTGTTATCATACCATTTGTGTGTTATCATACCATTTGTGGTTTAGAGTTATAGCTACCCCTCATCAACCTAGTCAAGATAGTAATAGTAAGTCCTTTATCTTTTGAATTAAGATTTGAATGTTTATCTTTCCTTTTCTACTAAGGAGGTGCTGTTGAGCTAGGGAAGAAAAAAGATGAGTCATATAATGAATATATGATTTAGATATAAGAGGCTGGTTGGTATTGGAAGTAGAAAACAGAGAGAATATGAAAGAAATAAAGATAGTAGTTTAGAGAGAACATGATAGAAACATTATGGAGGATTTTGTGAATAGCGATGATGATGTTAATGATTTGATCAACCTAGTTAACCAAGGTAACCATTTGTACTGACTTACTAATGATATTAATTATTGGGGTTGGTACCATATAATGAAAATACAAATAATCTTATGTTTGAATGTTTGGTGAAAATCATGAGTTTATGCGAGTAAATATGTGTCTCTGCCATGTTTTATACATTGAAAATGATCAACTTAAGTCATGAATAAGAGTTCGAACAAAACATGAGACTTTTAGATGAGTCTCTTATCTTTCTATAGAGATTGAATTTGATGGATTTTGGTAATCCTAGAATTAGTTATGAATTTTCTAAGTTTAGCTGTTGGGACTGAATTTCTGGAAAACAGCAGTGAGTAAGCGACTAAACATACTTTTCTAGGCATCTTAGGATTGAAATTGGATTCTAGTTTAAACTACAAAGTTGTAGAGGATACGGTAACCTTTCTAATGAGCCATTA
This sequence comes from Papaver armeniacum, assembly GCA_023531295.1. Lineage (NCBI taxonomy): Eukaryota > Viridiplantae > Streptophyta > Magnoliopsida > Ranunculales > Papaveraceae > Papaver > Papaver armeniacum. Next base: position 18,676 of record JAJJWW010013819.1, on the reverse strand, counting down.
ATAGCTTTGTTTGAATCAAAATTGAGAAGTCTAGAAACTCTCAAAGTTAAGTGCTTGTGCTGTGTACAAGTAGTAAGAAACTTGAAAAGAAATATTCAAAAATGAGTGTTTGATAAATTGCCTGACTGAAATCGTTAAGTCAATGAGTTGACTCGAGTGTCAGACCGGGTCATATGGTTGGGTGATGGACCGAGTTAGTGGGCTGGTTTGACGGGCCGGTCCGAGTTGACCCACGGACCATAATTAGAGCCAATTTATTTTATTTTAATGTTTTGAACCCCTTATGTTCTGATTTAGCTTTGGGTTCCTTCTACAAAGTTGTAGGGTGTTTCAAGAGCTTTCCAATGATACCGAATTTGACCCAATTTGGATATATAGATGATGATTTATGCCTAGAACACTAAATACCAGGTTATGGAACCATTAATAAAACTAGAATCATTAGTTATTTCACTTAGCCTATAACTAGAGACTTGTATTAAATTATGTTGGGATCATTGTTTAAGCCTACTGGATAAATTCTTAGAGTGTTTGCGTGATTAACAGTTAGTCTATGTTAACAACGATCAATTCAAAGGATGAACCAGAGGATTGAGGAATACAAGGTACGCGTGGCTTGTCATCAAATCAGGTGGGAACTCTGTAACCTTCTTGTGATCATTAAGTTTACTTTATCTTCGAGCATGATGAGTCGTTAATTTCTGTAAGCATATTGTTTGTAATTCAATGGGTATGTTGTGTAATATGCGTCGTGTGGTTTCCCCGCAAAGAGTGTCTGTGTTTCCCCATAGCTCTTGGCTAAGTTTAGTAGGGCAACGCTACGTTGTTTGATTATTAATTAGTAGCCCAGCTTTACCCCGGATAAATAGTATTACATTTTATTGTCTTAATATAGTAGTCCGGCTTTACCCCGGTTGATTATTATATATATTATTTTATTTGGGGAAGTCACTCATGTGCATATTATACTTGATTGTGCAGTCTTAGTAGAATGACCGGGTTACCATGACCTTGACTTAGGAAGAAATTCTAGGTTCATGACTGGATATAATAATTATTTGGAGACTTCGGCCTATGAATAATGATTGGGCCTTTTTTGAACCTGTTGTGCGGGGTCAGATCATAGTAATCAAAATCTTATTTTATTCTAGACTTAGATGGTGGAATTTGGGTTTTATGAGGTGTACGCATTCCACGATAATATCTTACGGTACCTGGATTCATGCTATCATTTGAGACTAGAGTTATTCATAGCATCTTCTCCTCCATTGAGTCAGACGTGGGTTGGGATAACATATGTTTAGGTTGTTTAATTCTTTTCTCGTAGATCCATCCGGAAGTGGATCTTTCACGGATATTACCACTATGGACGTAATATCTGGGGATATGAATTGAAGCAATCTTCTACTTCGTGTTGTATGTAAAAGGTGTTATCTGTTTTCTTCTAATATTCTGTTCTAATTTCATTATCTTTTAGAAATGTGAAGCATGTTAGTGATTATTTCTAGGTTATATGTTTCCATTGGGCGCCCCTTTGGGATGATGTGCTCACTGTTCCCACCCGCCAAAGAATCAAGAAATGGTGCGCGTGAAGATATCCGTTATCGTAGCTTAAAGCTTTTTGCGATGTTAGAGATAGTATGAATCTTTTATATATCTTTATTCCTTATTTATTCTTTAAGAAAACACATTAATATATTCATATCACAAGAGTTCTTCATTTTTTCAATATCAGAGTGTATGGGTTTGTTTTGGAATTAGCTTATGTAACTGAGTTTCTTAAGATTGGTAATATAGGTTTAATGCTTCAATTAGGTTGTAATCAATTATCTAACCAGATGATTAAGTTTGGGCGTCACAAGTTTTAATACATGCAATACCAACAACAACAATACTGGAGAATTTAAATCAGGTGCAAAGAGATAGATATGCATATTTAGTGAATTGAATCAAATTTATAACCCACCTAATTTAAGAAGTGTGGAGATGTTGTTGGAAGTCATATATGGGTTTTGTGGTTGACTCATAAATATGCATATTTCTTTTCCACATTATATTTGTTTATATAATTGAAATATCATAGGTTGTGCGTAGTTCAATCAATTGGTAAATCCAACCTTTGGTTGTTGATATAAATTTATTGGCACTTGGACATTGGTCTTTGGTACCGTCCAAGTTTTTTCTCATAATAATCAGGCTCACATATTCATATCTTTTTGACTTGCTGATTACGAAATAGAGACATAACTCTTTGATATCATTCTTGATAGAGTTTGCTTTATTAGCTGGTGCTCTCGGAATTATATTAGAGTTAGTCCATACAGATCGCCGAACGAAATATTAGGTGTGGTTTGTTGCAACCCCGCTTTTTCACAATCATATTTTTTATTTCCTATATAAACACAATATTAACGTCAAATCATTTTTTTTTATAAACACAATATCAAATCATATTTTCTACATAATTTTTAATTTATTATCAAATGAAAAAATATTTCGTATATAAATGCAATATGAAGTCATACTACTAACACAAAAAAATCATACAAAATATGGCTTCTCATCTTAAGGGTTTTGAAAAAATCAACAATGACCGATGAAATTTGTAGAGCATTATGCAAGCACAACAAGGATAATTCAACTGTCTCACAACAAGGATAATCCGATGAAATTCGTAGAGCATTAGTGCTTTAGTGATGTAATAATTTAAATATTTTAATCTAAAGTAGGTTTGTTTTTTAGACTTCAACCAGATCATTCTCTTGCAACAAAACAACTTGAAGGGAAATAAACAAGATAAGGAAAAACTAATTCTTGTTATTTGTTTTACTGAAGACGGTTTAGAGAAAATTCCTTTATGGATTATAGGAAAATATGCTAAACCAAGGTGCTTCAAGAATATAAACTTCAAAAGTTTGAACTGTGAATATCGTGCTAATAAACGAGCATGGATGACTGGTGCGCTATTTGAAGAATATGTTCTGCAACTCGACAAAATAATTGCTGCAAGAAAATTTCTCCTGACTGTGGATAATTTCTGCTCATCCAAACACTATTGAAGGACTGCAAAATGTTGAATTTTTTTTTGCCACAAACACAACTTCAAAATTCAACCTTTGTGACACGAGGATTATACGAGCTTTTAAAATGCATTATCGTCGTCGATTTTATAGAGGTCTTTTGGAAGGCTATGAATTAGGGGAGAAAAAGCAAATGTGTTAGATGAAACGAATCTTGCAATTTCAGCATGGACTATCGATGTTTGTACAAGTACACGTGCAAACTTCTTTCGTCATTGTAAACTTCGATCAACAGATAACACAAGTTTAGACCATTTAGATGAACATACAGACAGTAAAATCACTCAAGACTTGCAAAATTTGATCGAGAAGTTGGGCTATCACAATTCAATGAATGTCGAAGATGTCCTAAATTATCCGAAGAAAATGAAGTTACACTGTTGTTGAATGATAAAGAAATAATCGAGAGTGTTATGGAAACTGATAAAGATGTGGAATAAGATGATGAAAGTTCTACAATAGACCCCCTTCACGAAATGAGGCTATCAAAGCGACAATCACATTGAATAATTTCTTGATGATCAATGAGAAAGCAACACCAAATTTTTTCACAATGATAAGAAAATTAGAGATGAAATTTAATGTGATATTGATTTTAGCAAAAACAGAAGACAATCAAATAATTTTTCATAAAGTATTCGTAAATTATTAATGGATTTACATAAACTTAATCAATGGAACATTTTTATGTTTGGATTGGTGGAATCGTCTTCCTTCCTAAGAGACCATGATTGATATATATAACTGAGTGAACAACCTCCCACTGTGGTCGCCAAAATGTAGTTACCTAAAATATGAGAGAGGTTAGAAGTGGGATTCTAGGGTTTGTGAAAGTGAGATACAGGAGGTTGAGCACGAACAGTCTTCGCCTAAACCACGCACAATGACCGTTCAAAGGATGCCTCAGTCACATGGAAGAGATTTAAGGCTGGTCTTAGGGAGGGAAGCAGATGAAGAGAGAGATCAGAGAACAAGTTATTGCTCTGAGAGGTTATGAGAAAGATGATCGTAGCTTAGAGAATAGATGACCTACTTATAGCTAAATTCTCTAATCACAAGTCGGTGAATATAAGGATTGCTTTCCGTGCGGTGTGGAGCAATTCTCCCGTTTCTTCAGGAATACGGATAAACTAGGTTGAGTTTATCTCATTATTCCACCGTCTTTACTCTCTTCTGCGGTGAGAAATAAGCCGAGTATTTCTCACACGTGCCGTAGACCGCCAGACCAAAACCCTTATTATTATCCCCTGTTTGTGTGAAGCTGAGTCAGCCTTTGTGATGACGTATTGAGAGAGAAAAATATTCTCTTTAGATGAGTTTGCGTAGATAGAGAGATATTCTCCAATTTGTAAGAATGACTAGGATGAGTCAGGTGAAAAGGCAAGGGATGCCTCAGAATTCGTGTAGAGGAGAATCGATTCCTACATGAGGCTCGTGCCTACCATGGGGAATATTCAGCCTTATTTGAGATTTCCCGAGAGATTTGAATCTCTCCGAGATTTTGAGGAAAGATTTGAATCTCTCCGAGATTTTGCAGACGAATCAAAATCTCTATGAAGATTTTCTTAACGGATCTGAATCTCTCTGTGGTCAGCTGGGACTCGTCCTGGAGAGACATAAAAGGCTCTGTACGCCCGATTAATGCCTCTGCGAGACTTTGACTCACTTGTGTTTGACCAACGTATCTTGCAGAGATATGCTAGGAATCAACTGTGTGTCCATATGATGAGCCAACAAGACCAATGTATATCGAAAGGATGTTCTAGGAGTCTGTCGAAAGGGACCATAGGTGGAATAACCAGCGTATCTTGCGGGGATATCCTAGGAGTTATTCGGAAACCTGATCGAGTCAAAGCCTAGAGTAGACATGACCAGTGTATCTCGCGATGATGTATTAGGAATCAGTCCTTGATATCAAATAGGGTGAGTCGTGCTTACAGGAGATTGTATATCTCCGCTGCAGCAGGTCATAAGTCCGCGGGGACGTATTTACACATCTCTGAGCCTACATGACCAGTAGTGTCTCGCGAGGGATGTATACTAGGAATCATGGCATCTGCATCAGCTCCGTCTCGCGAACATGCTGGAATTGTGGTTGTTCTAGTTCATAAGTCTCTTTGGGACGTTTCACGCTCTACAGAACCTAAGTGACCAGCAGTATCTCGTTGAAGATGTGCACTAGGAGTCACGATATCACGACCAGCAGTGTCTCGCGGGCACGTATACTAGATGTTAGAGCATAGCTCGATTGAACCCACCAAGCGTTGGTAACAATAGGAGGAGAGACACAGGAGAAAGCGAAACCGAAAGAGTTAGTGAATCAAAACTCACTTAAAGAGTCGCTTTATTATGTACTAGAGTCAACTTCGAATATGTTAGCTTGAAAGTATTAGGATATGAGACTGTTTGTGCGTGAAAATGGTTTCTGTTGATTTCGGTAATTTCGCGTGTGCGGGTGAGAAACGAATTTAAACCCTAAAAAATGTACTGTAAGGGAGTAATTTAGATTCAAGAGATCAAACTGTACAAGTCCGGCCTAAACCAAGAAATGGCCATCCCAGACTTGCTTCAGTCACAAAGTGAAGGAGAATGGGTTGGTTTTGGGAGGGAAGCAAGGAAAGTGATGAGACCAGAATAGTTGATTCTGGAAGAGTAGTTGTGTTACGACTTGTATCAGAAAGTGGGGAAGATAACAGATGAAAAGCTAGCAAACGTTTTATGAGTGGTGTATGCTCCTTATTGAACTTGTTTTCAGTGGAAATGTGTAAGACCTATTTATACAAGTCGGAGTGAAACATACTCTGGTCTCTTTAAGGAATGGAATAATGGGTGAGTAAATGGGAGGAGGTGGTAACCGTGAACGCATGGGAATTGATGTTCCATAAAAGAAAAGCGTTTCACCATTACTTCCCTATTTACTTAACCGGTTCATCCTTATTACACTTTCTTATTACGGGCGTAGTGTACGCCGCACGCTGTAAACCGCCAAACTAAAACCCAAAGAAGATCCCCTAGTTTGTGATATGTGTTGATGTCTCGAATGTTTTTTTGTGGAAAACATGTAGTATATTGTTGTTGACTGGCAAGTCGAGCTTGGGAGACTTGCTAGCTTGGTGACCTTCGACGGTCGAGATTTTGCATCTTAAAAGGAAAGGTAGTCGTTGATTGTCGCACGCTTTCGTTTGTTGGTGGTCGCATAGGGAAGGCCAGCATGGTGGCGCGGCTAGGTTGGCATGACCAAAATAGGGTTTTGGGTCAAAGGTTACCATGTGTTGTCTGGTAACCTTGGACGGCTAGGATTTACTTCTGGGATTGAAGGGCGACCATTGATTGTCGCACGCCTTCGTTTTGGTAGCCGCATAGGGAAGACCAGCATGGTGGCGTGGCTAGGTTGGCATGACGTTGGCATGGCATGGTTCAGTGTGGTCAAACTTAGGTTTTCGGGCCAAAGGTTACCATGCATTGTCTGGTAACCTTGGATGACTAGTATTTGCTCCTGGGATTTAAGGGCGACCGTTGATTGTCGATTTCGTTTTAGTAGCGCACAGCATGGTGGCACGGCTAGGTTGGCATGTCGTTGGCATGGCATGGTTTGGCGTGGCCAAACTAGGGTTTTGGGCCAAAGGTTACCATGCTTGTCCGGTAACCTTGGATGGCTAGGATTTTCTCTTGGGATTGAAGGGTGACCATGATTGTCGCACGCCTTCGTTTTGGTACTGCGTAGGAAGGCCAAAGCATGGTGGCGCGACTAGTGCGTTGGCATGGAGGGGCTAAGGGCTTAACATGCCGTTGGCACATGGTGCGGCTAGTATGTCTAGGGCCAAGGCATGGTGCGGTTTGGCTTGGCAGGGTGGGGCCAAGGGTTTGGCATGCCGTTGGCACATGGTGAGTCTAATGGAAGTGGCTAGGGGCCAAGGCAAGGTGCGGTTATCATGGCATGGTGGGGCCAAGGGTTTGGCATGCCGTTGGCATATAGTGCGGCTAGCGTGGCTAGGGCCAAGGCAAGGTGCGGTTTGGCTTGGCAAGGTGGGGCCAAGGGTTTGGCATGCCATTGGCACATGGTGCGGCTAGCATGGCTAGGGCCAAGGCAAGGTGCTTTGGCTTGGCATGGTGGGGCCAAGGGTTTGGCATGCCTTTGGCACATGGTGCGGCTAGCATGGCTAAGGCCAAGGCAAGGTGCGGTTTGGCTTAGCATGGTGGGGCCAAGGGTTTGGCATGACCAAGCTTGGACCGTGACCAAGCTAGGATTTTGGGTTAAAGGTTACCATGCATTGTCTCGGTAACTTTGGACGGCTTAGATTGGCGTATTAGATGGAAAGATGGTTGTAGATTGTTGCAGGCCTTTGTTTTGGCAACCACCGTTGTGCATGGCGTGTTGGAACGGCAAGCATGGTTGGCATGCTTTAGCGAGAAGATGTGGCCGGCATGGTTTGCCATCGGCACAGTGGTGCGTCCAACATGGTGGGCATGCCTTGGCGCGGTAGGTGTGGCTGGCGCGGTTTGCCATTGGCACAGGGTGCAGCTAACATGGTTGGCATGCCTTAGCGCGTAGGTGTGGTCGGTACGGTTTTCATTGGCGCGGTGGTGAGTCTAGCATGGTTGGCATGCCTTGGCGCTGTAGGTGTGGGCGCTTGGTTTGCCATTAGCACGGGTGCGGCTAGCATGGTTGGCATGCCTTGGCGCAGTGGGCGTGGCTGGCATGGTTAGCCATTGGTACAGGGGTGAGGCCAGCATGGTTGACATGCCTTGGCGCGGTAGGTGTGGCTGGCATGGTTTGCCATTGGCACAGGGGTGCGTCTAGCATGGTTGGCATGCCTTGGAGCGGTAGGATGTGGCTGGCATGATGAGCCATTGGCACGTGCGGTGTAAGAATTAGGGTTTTAGCTTGTCGAAACCCTAATTAGCATTAAAAAAAGGTACCCTGGTAATTTTATCGTAGACAAATTAAAGGGTTCAATAAATATGCTTGGTTTGGACATTATTACTCAAGTTCTGTGACGTCACTGTCTGACTAGGGTTTTATGACTTTAACCCTAAGTTAAAAACCACCATCAACATTAAGTCCCTTGCTTATCTCGGAACAGGTACCTTGTTGCGAGGTAAGCATATGATGGTGACAGACGAGGACAGAATCGAAACGTAAGACATGCAAGATGGTCAGGAAAGTCCGACTAACCTTATTCGAGAGGTAAGGAGAGTTCATGATCCCGTATTTGGCGGCCTTGCATATCTTTTATTTGCTGTGTGAGACCGTTAAATGGTGAGGTGAGAAGCGTCAGCTTAGTTCATCTACTCATCATCTTGGCTGGGTTAGGGAATATCATGACGCTGGCTTGGCGAGTTGGTGTCGGCGCGGCAAGTCATGGCATGGACGGCTTGGCATGATGGGGGCCGCGGCGATGGAGTGGGGACTTGGCATGGTGCGGCCATAGCAAGGTGCGGTTTGGCGAGGCGAGGCGTGCACGGATGGTTCGGCGTGGTGGGGCCAAGGCAAGGCGCGGTTTGGCAAGGCGAGGCGTGCACGGACGGCTTGATTTGTCTTCACGGGCCCCGATTGCCTCTTTTCCTTACTTGGCTCAAATAGAATTTTCTTTTCTCTTCAAAACCCGAGAGTGTTATGCCCATAAAGGGGCGTTACTCCTTCTTCTCAGGTTACGTTACCGGATTTGCTTCCGAATCTCAGCGCTGGTGGCGAAAAAGCAAAACACGAGCGAGTGTGTCTTAAACACGTTCTTTCACCAAACCCTAATTATTTCGCATTGCCAGGCATGAGACTTTCCCTTATATTGGCTGGTAGAAAGAGGTTTAATTAGGATCGGATGTCACGCCTTAATTCACGGCTAGTAGGAAAGCTTTCCTTTTTTTTGGGACTGCATTGTCCTGCTGAATATAAGAGATGATCTTGAATTCTCCATTCGTACAGTTCGTCCTGAAAATCGTGCTCGTTCTCTTCACAGGTATCATCTCGTGTTTTCTCATGGTTTCCATTTTATCTTCTTCTTTACGTATGCTGTTGGTATAAATATGGTGAAAACTTGCTCATTTTCTCTGGTTTTTGTGGTGTATAATGGGATCTTCCAAAGGCAGTCGTACCTGTAATTCTTCGGAGAAAAACCTTGGACTCCCCGAAAACCAGTTTTCTTCTCATGAGGAGGCATTAGTTAGAATCGAATCTCTGTTCCATGAAGCTGGCGGAATTATCCAGGACCTTCCTTTTATCTATCTTAGTGAAGTGCGGGCGCATGTTCGGACTTTCTTGGGCTCAGTGAACATGGAGTAGGAATGGGAAGGTGATGAAGAGCCCTGGTGTGTTGAGAGGCTTCAGTGCAGCAAAACTTCTTCTCAGTCCAGAGTGCTAGGGCGGATCGGACCCTTCAGGAGTTGAAACGACGGAAAGCGAGTGCATGGAACCTTTAGAGGAAAGCCAATGTAACTTCTTCGTTCAGGACGCGGCGTCATAATTCTCGATTCTAATGCAGATGAATCGGAAATCCTTCGAAAGGAGAAAACCTTTGAAAAACGGCCGTTTGATAGGACTAAGCGGCCGGAGTTGACGTCGGAAATGTTGTCGGCGACATTAGGGGGGGTCGTGGTGGCATATGCTGGACCAGTTGTTGAAACGGGTGCTGGGAAAGAGATGGGCGCTGTTGCTGCTGTGGTTGCTTCAAGATGGGATGTTAAGGTTGCTACTGCTGATGCCGTCGAATGGAATCTTTGTTGTCTGAGAGATTGTTGGGGAAAGTGCTTGAAAATAGCCCTGACCGAGATGACTCATGTTCCATCTTTTGATGACTAGATTCTCCCTTTTATCATTTCTTTTTGTTGCATAGTCGTCCTGATGTTTTTGTAGACTCATCTTTACCTTCTTTGTATTCGTGGCGAAGTTAGGGTTTCGCCAATTAACGTTCCGCTTGTGTTTTTTGAATAATTGAATAAGGTTCCTGACATGGTTTTGGCTTTCTGGTTGTGATATGATGGTTAATAGCTTCTCAATGATTTTGGGTTAGTTTGATGTATTTCTCTGAGATTTGGAAACCCCATTCGGAAAGAAATGTATTTTTTTTTTAATAAAAATGAAACTCCGGAGAAGAATACAAACGGTGTATTCATCTCGGGAAAATACAAATATCAAGAGAAACTATTTGAAGGAAATACTAAAGGGATAGTGGCTGAGAAAGTACAACATTTTAGGGATTGGAAAGCTTGAGCCATCGCGAGTGAACTATCACGCCTTCCATTGTCTGTGTTGATAGCTTGCGGTATCCTCCTAAAAGAACGTCACACCAGATACGGTTCGTCTTTTTTTTCGTTAGGCGAACCAATCCGAACAGCTATTTTTACCGTCATCTTCCCAACTTGAAACGAGTATACTTTGACTACTATATCTTCGATTGAAAACGGGTTCAGGTGTTGTGCATCCGTTTGAATCTTGGTCTCGTTGGTCTCGATGGCAGTTTCTAAATTCTTTACAAAGCGTTTGAATGGTTCAGCGCCCCATTCACATCTCTTGACAGCGTCCGTGCCAGTAATCGTGCTGAGTCCCCAAGACGGAATAAGGGAAGAAATGACTGGTTGTAGAGAAGATCGTTCGACCAGACTTACTTGCGTTTGGAATACACGAGTTAGCACCAACAGATCTTCTTCAGGCGTCTGGATTCCATCGGTAACAAGTCGATGTGGTAGCAAGTGGGACGGTTCGTTGGAGATTCTTTCGGGCGTTGACATTGGTAGAGGGGATGCATCCAATTTCTCCTTGTTGTCGAGTACCCACAAGTGCCCCAATATCATGTCATAGTCCAGTTCTTTGACAATGTGGAATTTGCCACGCGTTATAGCGTCTCCCATATTGACCTCGAGGTTGATGTAGCCGTGCGCGTTCAAGGCTTCCCCTTCCGGGTTCTCAATCATGGATGGGGATCGAGTAGCCTCTTGCTTCGTAAACCCCGCTGCTTTCAGAGTCTTGAAAGTAATAATGTTGAAGTCAGAGGACGCGTCAATGAGCGTATTGTCGAATTCGATACCTCTTAGATAGGACGTGGTCAGCAGTCCCCAGTTGTCCTTTTCAATTCCGCTTGCTGGGAGAGCTTTGGCTCCTGACTTGACTTCCATGGAGGGAAAAAGCCATTTGCCTGACACAACGCGATTGAGAGCCGCGAAAATATCTTGGCGCTGCACCTTGGAAAGGTAGAGAATTCCGCATCGTGTTTGCATCATGGATTGCACAGTCTCATGCACGGAGTCCCCAGAGACCCCACAATTCCTTCCGGAAGTGGGTCTCGGTGTACTCCCTCGTTTCCTAGTTGAGTTCCCTGCTTCATCTTTCTTTGAAGATATATTTTAGTCTCAAGTTGCAATCACTGGTTGGGTGGTGAACAAATCTTTGTGGTAGTGGCAGTATTTGGGGTTTGCCATCTCGGCCTCAGTCATTGGGCGTTTGGGAGATGGTAGTATGATAACATCGTCTTGAATTCATGCTTCTAAGAGATCGATCACCTCCTCAATAGGAAACGGGAAATATGGGGTATTTCCTTCAGTTTCGTGATGACGCATGGGAGCTGTAACGGCGGCCTTCTGTGGCGGAGTTCCCCGTCGTGCTGGTGCTTCACGTTTAGGTCGCTGGTTTGCAGCCGGGGCCTTCCTTTTCCCTCCCTCGTTTACTATGCTTATAGAGGATGGGCCAGTGTTAAATTGTTTGCTTAGGAGACGTTTATTCCCGCAAGTTTCGCGCGTGTCTTCGGTTCTGGTCGGTCTAGCCCTTTCCAATAACGCTGGTGCTGTCGTTGTGAATCGTCTGGCAGCTTCATGGAGTTCGGAGAATGTCTGGAAACGCAGGTTCTCTAGCAAGGCGCGGTAAATGGAAGCCATACCGTTGATGCATGTATTCACCAGTTGTTGCTTGGTCACGTTTTGGTCATGACAGTCTAGTGCTTGAACCCTGAATCTCTTAACGAAATCGTTCGGATGTTCGTTGTCCCACTGGTACATTCTTTCTAGGTCCGAGAAGGTAACTTGTTCGGGACCTAAGTACTTCTTGTAAAATGCGGAACCATGCTACCCCTTTAAATGCTATTGGCGTGATGCTGTTGTACCACGTGTACGCTCTTCCGGTAAGAGATTTCGAAAACTCCCTCAGACGGAGAACGTGATTGTATTCTTGTTCGCCAAGGTATTCGAGGAAGCGAGAGACGTGTTCACGTGCATTTCCAGTGCCATCATACAGGGTGAATTGAGGATAGGAGTATCCTCTTGGGAGATGAATTATTTGTATTCCAGATGGGTAAGGAGGTTGATGCTGATGCATGTCTATTTCATCATTCTTGACTCGATTCCAGAGAAGTTGCTCCAGATCCTCTCGTGTGACAAAATTGGATGGCTGACTTCTTTTCAATGGGGGTCTTGCACGAGTCTCGTCGTCCTCGGAGACGCGTTCTGCCGAGGCGCTAGCGTCGGGGGTGTTGGAGGCGTTTCTAAATGGCTCTGGATGACATGGCTCACACGACATCCGCTCTGTCAGGGATTTGAGAAAGACGAGTACTTCTTTCTGCATCGACATCATATCCGTCTGGGCTCTGGCGAGAACCTCCTGCCATTCCACCAAATCAGCGATGGTGATATAGGGTTGGCTTCCACTGGTTCCTCCGGTTTTTCGTCCCGTTGGTGGGGTAGTTGGAGTCTTAGTGGCGGTTGAAGGAGTCATGCTTGATGAAGCGTTAGGAATGGTAGCGGCAGCTCTGGCCCTGGTGACTGGAGGCGTTACACCTGAAGGAGCGCTTTCAGTATCTGCCAGGATTAGCGAGTTGCACAGGAGTTAGAGGCGTTGCTGCTCGGCCAGGTAATCACCGTTACACCCACATGAGTGCTTTCGGTGCTACTGGGCTCAGTAGATGGCGTAGTGATGTTGTTGAAAGTAGCGTTAACACCAGGGGCGGATTCTGCGTTGGTGTTCTCGGCAGTTGATCCGGATCTGAGTTCCACCATGTTGGAGTTATAAGTGAAAGGTGATATCGGAAATTTGGAAATAAATATTGCAACCGATAGATTGATCTCCCACTTTGGTCGCCAATTATTTGTGGGTGAAAATGGTTTCTGTTGATTTGGTAATTTTGGGTGTGTGGGTGAGAAACTAATTTAAACCTAAACAATGTACCTGCAAGGAGTACTTTAGATTTGAGAGATCAATGCAACCTGAAGTCCTAGCCTAAACCAAGAAATGGCCGTTCCCAGACTTGCTTACGGTCATAAAGTTAAGGAGAATGGAGGTTGGTTTGGGGGGAGGAAAGCAAGGAAAGTGATAAGACCCAGCATAGTTGATTACGGAAGAGTAGTTAATATTCGACTTGTTTTAGAAGTGGGGGAAGCTAATGTATGAAAAGCTAGCAAACGTTTTCTCGAGTGGTGTATGCTCTGACTAAACTTTTTTCTTGTGGAAATAGGTGAGACTTATTTATACAAGTCGGAGTGAAACGATCGGGTCTCATTAAGGAATGGAATAATGGGTTAGTAAATGGGAGGAGGTGGTAACCGTTAACGCATGGAATTAATGTTCCATAAAAGAAAAGCGTTTCACCATTACTTCCCTATTTACATAACCGCTTCATCCTTATTACACATTCTTATTACGGGCGTAGTGTACGCCGCACGCTGTAAACCGCCAAACCAAAACCCAAAGAAGATCCCCAGTTTGTGATATGTGTTGATGTCTCGAAAAAAATTTTGTGGAAAACATGTAGTATATTGTTGTTGCCTGGCAAGTCGATCTTGGGAGACTTGCTAGCTTGGTGACCTTCTGATAGGTGTAGAATACACCGTATTTACTATATAGAGTTTATGCTTTCTTTGCTATTTTTCGTGTGAATTATGTATCTTATGTTTGCTTTTGAGTTATCAAAAATGGAGTCGCACGGAGGAAAAGAAGAAGAAATTGTCCAAATTGGGCCAAAGGCAAATTGTCATCTCACAGGCGAACTATTTGTGGAGCAAATAAACGCGACAAGGGAGCGGAAGAGAATTAGGGTCAGTTTACATTGAACCGACAGGCCAAAGTAATTGGTGGTGGTGGCGTATCGCTTCTTGGGGTGTCTTAAATCATCATGGATAACCCCTTAACCACTTTGCCGGGTGGCTATATCCAACCTCATTCCTACACGACCTAGAAATCGAAGAGAGTTTTCTTTCGATGTTATTTTTCACCTGAAGAATGAGAGGAGGCGGCACTGAGAGGAAGAACATGGCAACCACGAGTTGCCGCTGTCTCTGTGGTGGTCAGCGGTCCGAATCTGGAAATGGAGAGCACAAATAAGAATCGAGGCACATTGAGAAATCACTAGGAAGATGATATCGGAGAAAAGATGGAGATGAAGCTTAAGATAATGAGAATCATTGCCGATTCGGATCGATTTGCAATGAAGACGAGGAGAAATTGGAGTCAAAGTATTGTCGAGCCCAAATGACAAAATGCGAGATCGAGAAGGAAACTCAAGGATGAAGATCTCGATGCCATTGGAAGAATGGGTTTCTACTAAATGGGTAAGGGATGTTGGTGTTGTCTATGAGATGGGTTTGGCTCCAAATGGAATTGTGGGAGGTGTTTGCTCTGAAGATGTTGGTGGTGCTGCTGGCACATGGGAGTTGGTTTGAATTCGTTCCTGGTGATGGTCTGGTTGATGTTGTTGGTCTGATGAGGATGAATTAAGAGTTTGAGCATCGGGGAGAAGATTCAAGCCGAGAAGAGGGGTTTACGATGAGTTAGGGGTTTGGATTTGGCTGCCATGAATGATTTGAAGTTGGTGTCGATTTGAGTCTGATTGACATGGAGCTGGTTCTGAGCTGGTTCTGAACAAAAGTTGATATTCATGGGAACCGGTGGATGGCATTGCGGCTCCGTGTTGAAAGGGTCTCGTGGGTCACAGCTCGATTTGAGTTGCTTAGTGTTTGAGCTTACAGGGAAGACTCAGGTGGAGGTTGGATGATACAGGTGCACTGATGGTGTTGTTTTTACAGTTGCAGCATTGGTGGTGCTTGTAATTGCCTGAGATGAGTTGGTTTGGAGCTGGCAGAGGTGAGAGCCGGTGAAGATGGCTGCATGCTTCTGTCTTTGGTGAGTGGCACTGAATTACGAGTTGTCAGTTTCCGGAGTGCCAAGGCTGAGCAACAAATGAGTAAGTAGAATGGGGATGTTATGAGTTGAGAGTCGAATTACGTGAGCGGATACAGTGGGAATTGTGAAAGTGAGCCGGGTGTTGGCCTAATGTTTTGTAATTGAGTTCAGATGGGTGAGAAGAAGGCTATAGCGGGAGCAACCGATTGCGAGGTGAGATGGTTTGAGCTCATTGCGTGCATTGAGCTGATGATTCTAGGCCAGATTTGGCAATGGGATGAAGTCGGATTTTGGAGTTATTGCTGGCATTTAATTACAGGTGGCATGGAAGAGGTTGTTGTTGAAGTTATTGCAAATGGAAGAAATGGAGAATGTCCATCAGTGTTTTGCAGTGGCTCGAAATTACTACGAAATTGCAGGCTCGATTGTATTGCTGCAGGATAACAAATGACAGGTAAATGGTGTCGGTTGCCAAGGAGATGTGGAAGGTGGCTAGGCAATCCTGGTGGAATTGTTGGTGCAAGGAAGGGTTAGGTGAGTGGCACTGGGATGCGAGCTTGGGTGAGGCCCAGAAGGTGTCTCAATTGATGAATGGACTTACAATTGGTGTTGAATTGGCCTGCAATTGTGGGCTGTGAGAGGCTGTCTTGGCTGAGAGATGAGTAGGTCTGGTGGTTACAGGATGATGTTTGAGTTGTAGAAAGTGGGTTGGTCTTGAGAGATTGCAGGCAAGGCAATGGTATTGCAAGATGGAGGTAAAGTCAGGGTTTAAGTATGGCCTGAAACAGTAAAGGTGTGCTAATGAAGCTGGGAAGAAAAGTAAGGTGTTACTAAGGCTGTGCAGTGAGGCCATCATGGCTGGGTTGCACCATCTTTGTGCATTACAACTAGGCATTTACAACGGCCTTTGCTTTATCGAGTTAAGTCGGCCTAATGTACCGCTCCCATCCGGGGTTAGTGGGCTCACTCACTGACACACTCTGATTCGGTTTGACTCAGTCCAACCGAGTTGACCCGAACCGTTGACCGATCCGACCCGTTGACCTGGTGACCAAAGCGACTTTGCGATCCACCTGAGCCGATTTCGAGCGACTTTCCGGCCAATTTCCGGCCACAATCCCAGACTTCCGGCGACCGATTTTGGGGCGTATTTTCTACACTAGGTTTCTCTTTCTTGTGGGCTTGGTGGACTCACCTAATGGACTTTGAAGACTTGACCTAATTTTGGAAGGAGAGAAAGGCTATAAAAGGGAGGTTTTCTACAACACATAGGATATCTTTTTTGGGAATTCTTTTGGGAGAGCCACTTTGTTTACACTTCTAGGGTTTGGTTTTGTTCTTCTTCTTCTTTGTTTTTATTGAATATTGATGATGAACTCCATAGCTATGAGTAGCTAAACTTATTATTGGTTATGGGATAAAAGTTGATTTCTCAACATGCTTTTGATTCAATGAATTAGTTTTGTCTCGATTTATTGTTTGTGATTCACAATTAATAGTGTTATAAGATTTGAAAACTTGTTAGGTTGGAGTCCTAATCAATCCGATTTGTGTTCATCTCTAGAGCTATATTAGGGTTTTCAATACAAAAGTTGTTTATCCCCCGATTCTAAGTAGCATAATTGTGGTTAGTGCTTGGAGTGATATATCCTATTAGTCACAAGTGAATCATAACTTTTGTTAAAACGTCTAGTGCTTTTACACATTCGTTTGCATTGATGAGTCTTATTCCATAAATCTTAATGCTCTTAGGGAGTTAAACTTAATTGTGCTTTTACACTTTAGGTTGCTTTCGACGAAGAATTCACATATGCATCTTTTAATGTGGTTGTGATGAAAACAGGGAATTAACAGGTTATACTTGCGATCAAGGTATCCTAGGACTTTTTTAATAAATACGAGATTAAAATACCAATTCTAATCATTGATGAAAATACATGTTTGTGAAATGACACTATCCCTTGACCAATATCTTCTCCTTATTGATTTCTCAAATTATTTACTTTGCTTTCAACTACTTTTATTTCTTAAACAACAAACATACCTTGGGTTATTTTAGAAAACTGAAATTTACATAACAACAAACGCCTCTCTGACAGATACGAACTCTTCCTTACCTTGTGCTTCATTTAAATTTAGTCGTGAAGAAAGTGAAATTAATTTTGACGGATTGACACACATCAAATTTTGGCGCCGTTGCCCGGAGGCATACGACTTATTATTAAGTTTTTAGTTTCTTTTACAATTTCTGCTTTTATCTTTGCTTTTCGTTTCTTGTCTTGTTTCTCACTTGTTTTTGCAGAATTGTTTGCAGGTGCATAATCTCTGGCTACTAAGATTGGAATTATCCAATGTGCGGGATAGCTACTAGACGCGGCACAATACTCCAACCAAGTAAAGGCATAAAACGGACAACCGCGAGGAAAAGTAGGAGAAGAGATTTTCCGACAACGAGAAGAAGAAGAAATGGGTGATGCAAATCGATTCACTTAAGGACTTAGCCTCTCATAGGCTTGATACACAACAGGGTGTATTCAAACAAACTCTACTTTTGAGATAAAGCCGGGGTTTGCGAGAATTACCTAAATTCCATGGCATGGTGAATGAAGATCCTAACAAACATCTTTTGGACTTCCACCATTGTCACTACGCTATACTTCGACAAATGTTGAGGCAGATGGTGCAATGTTGAAAGTTTTCCGTTTCTCTTTAATGGATAGTGCTAAGGATTGGTTGTACTATTTACCTCCGGAAGTGTCTAACATGGAATGGGTTGAAGAAACTCTTTTGGAGAGATATTTTCCTGCATCCAAGGCTACTCAAATTCATGAGATTTGCGGAATGAAGCAAAACGTGGAGAATCTTTATACTGAATGTTAGGAACGGTACAAGAGATTGGTTGCAAAGCTGCCCTCACCACCAATTCAGTGACGCGATGATTATCCAATACTTCTATGAAGGGCTCGATCAAGTGATAGGAATCTTATTGACGCCTGCGGGTGGTGGTGCACTAGTTAGCAAGGCTATGGCACAAGCTAGAGAGTTGATTGAAAACATGGCAGCGAACTCACAACAATTTCTGAGTCGTGGTTCGGATGTGATTCTAAGAAGGGTGAGTGAAGTAAAGCGGGGTGGAGGAACTTAGGCTCAACAAATGGGTAACATGAACGCAATGCTTCAACAAGTTGCAGCCAGGTTGTACCAACTTCTTCTCAATCTTATGAAGACGAGCAAGCTAATGCGATCTTTCCAAATCAACAAAGACGGTATGATCCCTACTCAAACACTTACAATCCCAGGATGGAGAGATCACCCAATTTTAGCTATGCCAACAAACAAGGAGCGGTTCAACAACCTACTTTCAACCGTCCTAGTGGATTTCAACCACAACAACAACAATTTCAGCAACCTCAAGCACAACAATCCATGCAAAATCAAGGGGCTGATATTGATGCAAAGCTTCAAACTTTTATGCAAGGTATTTCTACCATGTTCAAAG
>JAJJWW010013818.1:0-20026 GCA_023531295.1 Papaver armeniacum | reverse complement strand
ATTTTGCCCTTTTGGCTCAAAATAGAGTAATTTCTTCTTCTTTTCCTCCAAGCTGACTCCATAGTAGCTATAAAACTTAAAACAAGCGTAAAATACATAATTTACAAGAAAAATAGCAAAGAAAGCATAAACAATAGATAGTAAATAGGATGTATTCTACACCCTATCATTGTTCAATTGCTATATTCTCATAAAAGTATACAAGAACACAATCACAAAATCGGTTTGATTCACTCGAATCAATTCATGAACATTATAGCCACGGTTTGCAAATGCATTCCTTAATATATAAACGTATTAGTTCACGAACAAACCAATTTTAGAACTTTAACCACTCAAGTATGCAAACAGGTACATATACTTAAGTAGGGGCCGGTCCGAGTAAGGGTTCCTTGGATGCAAACGGGTACGCATACCTTAGTACACTTCCAAAACCCAGTAGAAATTTCCAGATCTATACCGTACGCAAGTACGCGTACCGGTATGTGTGCTTGGTACACGAAATTTCACAACTACAAGTACGCATACGGTTATGCATACTTTAGTTCCGGTCATGGATCACATACATGCAAGAATGCATACTATGTGCATAATCCAATAGTTCTAAACTCTATTTCAATCATTGAAACTTTCTTAGAGGATAACAATAGCCGTTTTCACACGCTATTAGCATCAAAGCAATTTTCAAGTTATTGAAATAATCATAACGAAACATTCCAAGTATACACCAAATAATGTATCACACAAACCATGTAAGGTGTTACTCCGCGATTTTCACATGATCATCTTTTGACTTTCGTCAAGAATATAAGATGAACTTGGTTGAAGCGAAAGCTTACCAACACATATTTCGAGAAATATATAAGCGAGTTAATCTCAGCTAGAAATCTCAAATGTGCATAATCAACAACTATATAGTAATATGACTTTTGTCTCAATATATGAGATAGAGTAGAAATAGACTTTCCAAGTGATTGATGAGTTTTAGTCTCCACATACCTTTTGTTGATGAAGTTCCACAAGCTCTCCTTAGTAGTTCTTCATCTTCAATTGATGAACGCCGTGAAGTCTAATGCTCAACTACACAATCTATCCTAGTCCAAGACATCACTTTAAGTAGACTAGAAATCAAGACTTATAGTTTTGATCACTAACATTGACAAACAAGCTTAAGATAGCAATGCTTGCGAGTTCGACCGAGCAATGCTCTAACAATCTCCCCCTTTGTCAATTTTAGTGACAAAACTATCAATACATATGGATTACAAAATAAATAAACTTTGTAGCTTATCATCCAAATGCTTTACTCCTTGGTTCTTCAACATTACTCGAAATCTTCGTCACTTTCAAGTACTCCAATGATTCCAAATGTTTCCAACTGAGTATCATAGTTGTTGAAGATCCGTAGCAATAACAATGAGGAAACAGTTGCTCTCAATCATTGTTATACAGTGTCATAGTATCATTACACATCATCAAATTTCTATTGTATCACAACTTAGACAACAATACTGTGGTGATATGTATCACTCCCCCTTAGTCAATACTTCATCTCACAATGAAAACCACTCCCCTTACATAATGATCCGTAAACCATATGTATTTGTAGTGTGAACTACACATTAATTCTCCCCCTTTTTGTCAATATAAATTGGCAAAGGTACGCAAACTAGTGGGATCCTCATGAAATTTTCATAGAGATACTTCATGACCAAAAGAGAACAACATATCAACTTGTTTAGATGCCATCATATAGCCGAAACTAAATGCATTCATCAAGGAGTTTATAAAGATACAAGATAACCCCTACAATATTCCACATCCGCACTCCCCACAAATATTTGGCAATTAAGCACAAGTTCAATTAAGAACTCTCCCTCATAAAATGCCATTCCCGAAAGAACAACAAGAGCGACCTTACTTTTACAAGAAAAGAAGGATTTCTTTGGACATTAACAAATCACATGAAACATGAATTTGTATCCAAAAAACCTCAATTGAATTAACCACAAGGAAAATGATCAATTCAATTAGTCATGCTCAACATAAGAGAACTTACAGAGCAACACAGTATATACAAAGATGTGGATCAGGGAAAGACCAATACTGCGGAATAATCAAAGATTCATTCTATTTTTCAACACTATTTGCACAATGACATATAATAGACTTAATCTTTGTAAAGAAAAGTTCATCCTTTCTTCCATCAATATTTGCATTATGACATAAAAGGCTTAACTTTTGTAGTCAAAAGTTCATTCTATCTTTTATCAATACTTTCATACCGACATATAATAGAGATAACTTTTGAACAAATATGGGACAGTCAAGGTTCACGGACGTAAACAACGTATCCCATAACAATTTGCAATATATAAAACCATAAAGATTAATGCTTCAAAAATCATCTTCCAAATCAACTTTAGAATTTAAATAAATAAATCTAAAAACATTACAAGATGGAAACGTTGGCTATAGCTATGTGTACTCACAATAATAGCTATTCCAAACCCTAGTCATCCTTCTTAAAAACACAAGAATAAATTCTCATAAGAAGTTTCCTAGACATTGAGATCTCTGGAAAAATTATCGTCCCCGAACTCCTTGTTGTCAACAGCCATGGGTACATAAGGTTCATGAAGAAAGGACTCAATTCTAGCAAACCTTTTGAACTGATGTTTAACCAGGGCCTTCTGAATTTCAAGAGCTCTCAAAGCAGTAACCTTTATTTCCTGAATCTCCTTCCTTGTTTCCTTCAACTCTTCAAAAAACACCAGAAAAACTTCCGAGATTTTGAAGGAACAGCTCTTGGCTTCCTCACATTCCTTTTTTTTCTTTTCAAAGTTGGAGGTAACAGAGATTTACCTTTTTCCTTCATGATTGATGGCTTAGCAATCATATTAACATCTTTTCCATCAGAAGACATAATGCTTGGAGTATCCATACGTACAAAATTGTGAGAGGAAATCACTAGATAATCTCAACAAGTAGTCTTATGATAAAAAGAGTTTCAAGAGGAGGAAAAAGGAATGTAGGATTACGGAAATTTTAAATATACAAGTTCACGCACGCACAACTCTCAACCCTAAAGAGGATGGAATTGTCGAGAATAACCCTTTTTTTTTACTAAACAGGGAAGTCCCTTCCAATATCAATTAGATATAAAAGCTGGAAGAATTCCAATCTTGCAAAGCACATCAAAACTAAAAAGAGAAAAACAAAACAATCTAAAACAATTCTCTTTTCCAAAAGCCTGAGGTGTGGACAATCGTGTCTCTTTTGATCAGGCACATGAGACAAGATGCACTAACCAACACAATTAAGTTGTGTTGGGGTGAACAATAATTTGTCCACCATAACCTTTACGAAAGGAATTCATAGAAACCTGTTTCCGTAATGTTTAGACCATAATTTTTTCTCCAAAGTGGTCTAGTCTTTTCTTTGGAAACTAACTTCTTCGATGATGAGATGAGTTTACATACCTCGGATGACTTTTGGACAAGTTTGAGCTTGTTTGCTAATCGATTTGCTCTTCGTTGAAGTTTATTGACACATCTTATTTTGTGTTTGTTATTGAAACACTTTGAGAGTTCATGACCTTTGAGAGAACAATAAGAACATGTCAACATGGAAGATGGTTCAGACGCCAGAGATGTGTAAGCAGCGAGACACATAGTGGAACCCGAAGAATCAGACATAGAGTTTCTAGCAGAACCGGATAGATTCATTTTTTCTTCCAGACCAGTTGAGATTTCTTCTGAAAGAATATCAAGATTGATGTATGTATTGCTACAATTATCAAAATCAATATTTTTACAAAGAAGTGCAACACTTGATTTTCGTCTTCATTAAATCATAGTTGTCAGACATTTCATCAAGAGTTGCAGCTAGACCTTTGTTCCCAGTGTATTTTTATGATTTGGACACTCATTTGCAAAATGACCAAAACCTTTACACTTAAAGCACCGAGGCATATCCTCGTCATCAGTTTCATCAATATCCCTGTTTTTGGGAGGAACACGATTATGAGGTTTAACTGATGACCTAGGTTTATCTCTGGAGAATCGGTTACTTCTCTTCAAAAGAAGATCCCTAAACTGTCTTGTGATCAATGAGACTGACTTGTCAAGATATTCATCTGATGAATCAGCCTCGGAAAGATCATCTTCAGAGATGCGAACACTTTTACTTTTGTCAAGTAATTTAGTGTTCTTTTGTGCTTTGAAAGCAACATCCTTTCCGGATTTGGATGTATGCTCATGATCAAAGATCTTTAACTTCCCAACCAAAGTATTTCTGGAAACAGTTGCAAGGTTATTACCTTCAACGATGGCATGCTTCTTAGAATCGTATCTAGATAGCAGTGATCTGAGAATTTTCATCACAATGTCCTTTTCAGGAATAGTCTTACCCAACGCAAAAGATGCATTAACAATTTCAGACACTTTTTGATTAAACTCATCAAATGAATCTTCATCTGCCATACGAAGGTTTTCCCAATCGAAATTTAGGTTTTGAAGCATGGCTTCCTTTTCATAGGTATTCCCTTCAAATACGGTTTCTAAGATATTCCAAGCATCTTTAAACCGAGTGCACGTAGTCACATGGTGCTGAAGATCTGGGGTAATGGCATGGATGATAGCATTTAACCCGTCAGAATTTTGCTTTGCAGCGAGAATCTCGACAGGTTCATATGCACCAATATCCTTAGGAACAGTTGCATCTCCTTCTGCAACAACCGGAGGATTATAGCAATTAACAACATAAACCCATGATTGAAAATCACGCGCTTGAAGAAATGCACGTATAACAATTTTCCACCATAAGTAATTTGAGCCATCGAAGACTGGTGCAACGTTAATAGAGATAGCACTTCTATCCATATTCATATCGCTACAAACACATACTTATAAGGTCTTTAACGTGTTTGCCTGCTCCGATACCAATTGAAAAGCGGGGTACAACAACCACACCCAATATTTCGTTTTTCAACTGAATAGACAAACTCCAATATACTTACAAGAGAATCAACTAGGCAGTCATACTCAATCTAGAGAAAATTATATCAAAGAGTTTTATATCTCTAACTCTCAATTCAATCTGCAATCAGCAAATAGGAATTTGCGAGCACGATTGAATATCAGAGAAGTAACTTGAACGGTATCAAAGACCAATGTTCGAGGATCAATCAATTTCAATCAACAACCAAAGGTTTAATCTACCAATTGATCGATTCAACGCACAACCCGTGATATTTCAATTATATAACAAAATATAATGCTAAAAAGAAAATAAATACGAGACACACCAGAATTTTGTTAACGAGGAAAACCGCAAATGCATAAAAACCCAGGACCTAGTCCATCTTTGAACACCATACTATATTAAGCCACTACAAACACTATCCTACTACCAATGAACTTCGGATCGGACTGTAGTTGAACCCTAATCAATCTCACACCGATTCAAGGTACAGTTGCGCTCCTTACGTCTCTCGATCCCAGCAGATACTATGCACTTGATTCCCTTAGCCGATCTCACCCACAACCAAGAGTTGCTACGACCCAAAGTCGAAGACTTGATAAACAAATTTGTATCACACGTAAAAGTGGAATAGATAAATCTCCTCCCACAAAAATACCTATGAGTTTTGTTCTCGTCTTTTCATAAATCAAGGACCACAGGAACCAATTGATAAAACAGACTTATATTCCCGAAGAACAGCCTAGTATTATCAATAACCTCACAATAATCTTAATCGTATGGTAGCAAAAAAGATATTGTGGAATCACAAACGATGAGACGAAGATGTTTGTGACTACTTCTAATCTTACCTATCAGAGATATATCTCAAGCAAATCTTAGCAAAGATAATACTCAATCACGATAGAAGAAGTAAGATCAGAACACGCAACTACAAAGAAAATAGTTGGGTCTGGCTTCACAATCCCAATGAAGTCTTTAAATCGTTAACCTACAGGGTCTCATGAAAAAACTAAGGTTAAAGGAGAATAGACTCTAGCTTATACAACTAGTATCACATATGAGGTGTGGGGATTAGGTTTCCCAATTGCTAGAGTTCTCCTTTATATACTTTTCAAATCAGGGTTTGCAATCTAAGTTACATTGGTAACAAAGCATTCAATATTCACTTTGTTAGATGAAAACCTGATTAGACTCAAGCTAATATCATTCAACCGTTAGATCAAACTTAGATTGTTATACACAAATGAAATGTACCTTCATTTAGGTTTAAGTAACTGTATCCAAACGTGTACACCATGTTGGCTCAACAGTAGTTAGCCGAGGTTAGCTACATGAACACTCTCATATCAACCTTATTCATCTTAACCATAACTAGTTCAAATGACTCAAATGAAACTAGTTAAAGAGTTGTTCAATTGCTATATTCTCATAGAAGTATACAAGAACACAATCGAAGCAAAATCGGTTTGATTCACTCGAATCAATTCATGAACATTATAGCCACGGTTTGCAATTTAAATGCATTCCTTAATATATAAATGATTAGTTCACGAGCAAACCAATTTTAGAACTTTAACCACTCAAGTATGCAAATGGGTACTCATACTTAAGTAGCCAGTCTGAGTATGGGTTCTCCAGTATGCGAACAAGTACGCATACCTTAGTACACTTCCAAAACCCGACAAATTTCCTGGACCTATACCTTACGCAAGTACGCGTACGGTATGTGTACTTGGTACACGGAATTTCACAACTACAAGTACGCATACGGGTATGCATACTCTAATTCCGGTCATGGATCACATACATGCAAGAATGCACACTATGTTCATAATCCAATAGTTCTAAACTCTATTTCAATCATTGAAACTTTCTTAGAAGATGACAATAGCCGTTTTCACACACTATTAGCATCAAAGTAATTTTCAAGTTATTGAAATAATCATAACGAAACATTCCAAGTCTACACCAAATGATTGTTTCACACAAACCATGTAAGGTGTTACTCGACGATTTTCACATGATCATCTTTTTGACTTTCGTCAAGAATATAAGATGAACTTGGTTGAAGCGAAAGCTTACCAACACATATTTCGAGAAATATGTAAGCGAGTTAATCTCAGCTCGAAATCTCAAATGTTCATAATCGACAACTATATAGTAATACGACTTTTGTCTCAATTTAGGAGATAGAGTAGAAATACACTTTCCAAGTGATATATGAGTTTTAGTCTCCACATACCTTTTGTTGATGAAGTTCCACAAGCTCTCCTTAGTAGTTCTTCGTCTTGATTGATGAACGTCGTGAAGTCTAATGCTCAACTACACAATCTATCCTAGTCCGAGACATCACTATAAGTAGACTAGAAATCAAGACTTATAGTTTTGATCACTAACAATGACAAACAAGCTTGAGATAGCAACGCTTGCGAGTTCGACCGAGCAATGCTCTAACATCTCTAATCCTAAGTGGCGAAATTTTTAGGACTTTGACCTCTGGCATTTGAGATGCTTGAGAGTATGGCCGTACATGATTATCAAAGGATTCCTGATTACCCGAAATTGAACTGGACCCGGGTGGTTCAGGTCTTCCGATAGCAACGTTGATACACGGTGGGTAGAACCGCTTGGAACTAATTCGGTCTTAATAGGTATTACTCATTTGGGTACCCGTATTGTTACCTTTTTATTGGTACATATAGCCAAAATACAAATGATTTTCCTAGTTTTGATTTTAGATTTTTAATCATTTCCCTTTTTTCTTCTGGATTTGGTATTCTATTAGGATGTCAATAAAAGAATAACGATTTTAAAATATTATAATTTAATCAATGCGTTAGTCTTATCAAATCAATGAACATAAAAAAGGTGGAACTAGATGATAAATATCTAGGCATTCCCCCATTTCTCAAGAGATTTAAAAATGATTCTTTTGCTCACCTTAATGATTATTTTGACAAAAAAATAACAAAATGAAGAGGTAAGTATTTGTCGTAGTCAGGGAGATGTGTCTTGGTCAAACATGTTTTCAGATCTTCCCTGCCTACTATATGGTTTCCTTTCTACTGCCGGACCGCACCATTAACCAAATGAAAAATCCGCCAAGGAATTTTTGGTGGGGTAAGAAATCCCAAGGTGGTGTTTATTTTAAAAATAAAGACAATGTTTGATCCCTCAGAATGAAAGGCGATCTTGGTTTTAGAAATCCGAGCAAGGTTAACCTTGCAATGCTATCCAAAACCCCTTGGAGACTGATTCACTCTCCCAACGATCTCTGGGTGAAAATCTTGGAATATAAGTATTTCAGAGATTGCCATCCTCTTCATCACAAGAAAATCAATAATCCTAGACGGATTTGGACTAGTATATGTAAAGATCTTGAAATCATCGATCAAAATGCCTTTTGGGAGATCAAAAAACGCATATAACGGTACGAGTGCATTCATAGAAAATCGGATTCCTGATGCTAATCTTCCTCTATGAAACTCATATCCTAATCCTAATCTCACTGTTGCTAGCTTCATCAACCAAGATACTAAAACTTGGAACGAAGATTGGTCAAGCTTTCTTTATTAGTTCAAATAGTCAACAGATCTTCAAAACTAGAACACCAAAATTCCATGAGAGGATATAATTGTCTGTCCTTTTACCAAATTGGGAACCTTCTTGTTTAAATCTTCTTATAAGCTTCTTACTGATGAGAGTTGTCATGCCCTAACATCCCTGGAAATCCTATCTACAAGCTTATCTGGAACTCTTCACTGTTGGATATTTTCAATAACATGGAAAATAAATGGTTTTTGTTTTCTGGTTTGCCGCTACAATGAGGGAGCGTCCGGTGCCGAATAGATGTAATGGATTTTTGTTGGAGATGAAAAGGCATCTCCAAAGGGTGTGATGGTTCACAAAAGACACATCCATTCCCATAAGGCACTATTGGTGTCTTTTGGTAGTGAAGAGGCATCTCCAAAAGGCATGAGTTCCCTATAAGTAGTGATGATTTGTTTTCATTCATAAAAATGAAAAACATCAAATACTTTCTGTTTTCTCTCTTCTAAGCATCATCAGAATCCTATTCTTGTGTGTTCTTGGTTGGGTCAAGGGGTACAAACCTTGAATCCAATTACGTTGTTATAGGGCTTCATTGTATCCGACGGCAATATTTCGCATACTGTTGTAATCGCCAATTGATATTGGGAGGGTAGAAATAATTGTCTAAAAGAATCTTAATCGAGCCTTGAAGCCTAAGTACAACATTTCTCTTATTGTTTCATCCTCTGTTTTAGCCCAAAATTTCCAAATAGCTTTTAGACAATTAATTTTCTTGGAGGATGAAACGGGTTCTGGTATTGTTGAATTTCTTGAGAACATTTCCTGGTTGATTTTGAAACGAAGGGTTTCCCAGATGGCTATTGTTTTTGGGAGAAGTATTATGTTGTATATGTTAACGGGCTATAAATTTGGGCTATATCATACTTCTAAGAAATGTTTCTACAACACACGCACATCTGAATGGCGGTTTTTCTCCGAGTATGATCAGAAATGAGAACGACCATCACTCAATGATGGAAAACACCACAATAAATACCGGAAGCGCCGATTGATACTGTTGGTGTGTTTTTGTTCCTACTTTAAAAGCTTCTCATGGTGACCGTATGTGATCATTGAACAAATGAGTGTTCGGATCCTCATTTTCTAGTCATCATACTTGTAAACTGGTGGAATAACATTTGTTTTGGTTGTTAGCCCACTAATGTTAATTAGCATGTTGCTAATTAAATAAGAGGATCCTATTTTGTTAGTCATCAGAACATACATATTCTGATACATTTCTTAATTGGGTGAATTAAGAAGATTGAATAAAAACGATTGATCTCCTCCCTGGTCCATTAACGTTGTCAAACCGCTTCTATCTATGAGACACCTTTGCAAACAGATGATTCCAAAAGGAACTTATGTATTGGAATTCATAATTCACATAGTCTCATATCATGTGGGCACTGAAAATCTTTGTAAGATCAAGCGAATCGATTGATTGGCTTAGACGGACTGACGAAGGCAGTTTATAAATATGACGGCGAGATGAAACCTCTTGGTTGGGATGACGTTTCGGATCAATTTCTGGAAAGGCGCTGTCAGAGATGGGATTTTTGTTTTTGTTTCAGTGGAAACACTAATGAGTTTCCTGAGGATGGGAAATACTGGTTTAATTAGTGGGGTAACACAAGAGTCAGCACCGAGCAAATGGATAATGGCCAGTTCTCTGTGATTGTTTGAGATTATGTCACGCAAACTCAGTGTGCCTCATTAAGGTGGCAACGCCATAAAATTTCTAGTATGGTTGGTTATGAGTGATAACCACAGATCATTGATGTTTGTTGAGAAAACAAATATATGATAAGAGAATAATTCTTGCCACAGGAATTATAGGTTCCAAAATTTGGAAAATGGGATGTCTTAAATGATATCGAAAGGAAAGTGGAATACCGGTGAATATGTAACATATTGGAAGATTGGGCGCGCGACCAAATATCCAACGATGTTATGATATTACCGATGCATAAATTATGAACATTTGCATTACATAATGTAAAATGTTAAATAGACATTGTCTATGTATTTGGGTATAAAAATTTGTAGAGGATTTGACATGAGTAGAGGAGTTACTCATCGTGATAAATAGCAAGTAAATTGCCTACAAATTTCATATGCCTCTAGTGAATGCAAGTCTATGATGACTTATTGTGAATTAACGGTAAATGTTAATTAGGATCACTAGAGAAGTTACAATTATTTTGTAAAATCAAAGAGGAACATTTTTAAATGTTTTCAGAATTGATTGCATGAGTAGATGCAATTAATGAGGAGGAGTGGCTTAGAACCTAACTTATAGAGATCCCATTTTTGGAAGAAGCCATCTCAAGCGGTCTTGATTAATTGTGAATCAGGCTATGATCTATAACGTCTCTAACAAAGACTTATAATGAAAGGTCAAGACATACAAGTCTTGTACATTGAACGGTAAGTCAATTACTCAAGAAAGGAGTAATTGCGCTAGCCATTGAAACGGAGAAAAACTTGGTTGACATATTTATGGAAAGTCTCCCAAAGGAAATGTTTTCAATGAAGTATACGAAATGGGACTAAGGTCTCAGAAGGAAGGTTGATCACCCATAGCGTAAACCCAACCTATGTTTTGAAAAGGATAAACAAGGTTCAATGTGGTACCAACAAGTTATGGAAGTGATTATGGTGCACTAAGTATAAAACTTCTCATTTCGTTTAGTGCGATTCGCAAGAAAAAGGGATGGAAGAAAATCCTTAATAAGTCTAACTTTTTATCACAAGGTGTCTCGCGTAAACACCTTCGAGACTTACCTATATGAGTATGGAAATCGCCGTTTCCTAAGAGAATAAGACCGTTCTCTAAAGAAGACTCATGAATCCAGGATATAGCACATGGCCATTAACGTGCTGAGCTGCTACGAACACACAATCTCCAAATCGGTATGTGTGGAGATTCCGGTCTTATCACATGGGGTACTTGGTTCAAGACTAGTTTCACCACTGGACCTCGATAAGGCTTTGAATTTCTTGCACTAAGTAAAGGTTCAAATCCAAAAGATACCTATTATTTATGTACTGTTTTCAACGATGATGCTTATTTCCCAACCTTGCTTGAACTACGTTGGCTTGATCCCACTCGGGTACGTAGGCGATCACTTGGGTGATGCAAATCACTCCTAGGTTTTGTAAGGTTTAATTTATTTTCTATTTTTGGTTTTTGAAAATAGGGGGAGATTGTTGGATATTTTCAATAACATGGAAAATAAATGGTTTTGGTTTTCTGGTTTGCCGCTACAATGAGGGAGCGTCCGGTGCCGAATAGATGCAATGGATTTTTGTTGGAGATGAAAAGGCATCTCCAAAGGGTGTGATGGTTCACAAAAGACACATCCATTCCCATAAGGCACTATTGGTGTCTTTTGGTAGTGAAGAGGCATCTCCAAAAGGCATGAGTTCCCTATAAGTAGTGATGATTTGTTTTCATTCATAAAAATGAAAAACATCAAATACTTTCTGTTTTCTCTCTTCTAAGCATCATCAGAATCCTATTCTTGTGTGTTCTTGGTTGGGTCAAGGGGTACAAACCTTGAATCCAATTACGTTGTTATAGGGCTTCATTGTATCCCGACGGCAATATTTCGCATACCATTTGTAATCGCCAATTGATATTGGGAGGGTAGAAATAATTGTCTAAAAGAATCTTAATCGAGCCTTGAAGCCTAAGTACAACATTTCTCTTATTGTTTCATCCTCTGTTTTAGCCCAAAATTTCCAACATTCACCCCTTCATAAAATTCAACTTTCATGTGGAAATGTTATGAAAACACAGTTATTACAAATGTCAGGCTTTCTAGATTTTTAACTAATCAGAGTATCTTTTGCAGCATGTGCGATTCCAATCCATGAGTCAATATAACACTTAATTCTTCGTTGCTAGTCATTTTGGTTATGCAGTCTTACAAAATGTAAATTCAACTATCACTATTCAGGATCGGAAACAAAACTGGCTTACGAGGAGTCAAAACAGGGATCAAATATGCTCCATTTTCACCATTGCTTGGTGTATTTGGAAGGACTGATGTTTTCACATTTTTCAGGGCGAACAACTTAATCGTTTAACCTGGCAGATAATCTTACTGAATGATTCTATCAGTTATATGAATGACAATAACAACCACTCTAACCCGAGTACTGTTATGACTTACCATTATCTTTTTAATGAGAATCTTCCTCAAGATTGCATGTTAGTTCATTGTGATGCTTATTATGACAAGGATACCAACCATACCGTTGTGGGGATTGTTGTTACTGATATTGCATGTAACTTTTAAGGCTACAGAACAAGTAATGAAATAGCTAGAAGTCCTAAAGAAGCCCAAAGCGTGGCTGTGTTTGAAGCATTAAATTGGTTGAAAAGCGAGCAAATTCCCATCATTTATGCTAGGAGCGACGTGAAAAACGTTCTCTTATCAAAACTATCAAAACTAACTGGTTTAACAACTCTATTTAGACGATTGTCATATGTTACCTAACTTTTTTGATCATGTAAAGATTGAGTTAGTTAGCAGGGAGTTCACTTCTACTGCAGACCTAGATGCTAAACAAGTAGAAAGTATTTAGAATCTGGAGAATAGATAGACAGTCCCCCGTCACTCCTACTTAATAACATGGGTACATTATTTATATGTCCTTACTTTTGAAACCCAATAAATATATTCTTCCCCAAAATAAATATATCCCTACTAATTTTAGAAATTAAAACCGGAATTATTAGATTACGAATATGCCCCCATATATATTCCACCTTATACAGGGATCAGACACATTAAAGTTTCGTTTCAGTTTCTCGGTTTCTCTCACCTACTCAGTTTTCTCTCTCTCGTTTCCATCGCTCCCATTTTCAAGATGTGAAACTGAAAACTGAAAAAAAAAAAAAACTGAAATCGATGAAACAAATTCATAGACGTTGCTCATACCAACCATTAATCCATTAGCCGTTACTAATAATTCATTTCTACTCTCTCTGATAGGAACGGAACCGTATAAATTAGGTTCTTTCATCAACAACTAAAAGCTAATCAAGTTTCACTTCGTTTCACTTAAGATTTCAAAAGTTGAACAGGTAAAAACGCTTTTGATTTTGGTCTTGTTTTGTTAGTTTTGATTTTTGGTTAGAGTTCTCGAGATTTTTGTTAGATTTCGTCAAATCTGAGTGTTTTGTGTGTGACTAAAACAAGCATGATTTGGTGATTTTGAATGTTTTCTAGTATATGATTTGGTTTTGTTTTGATTTTGATTTTGCTTCAAATCTTGAAATTGTTGTTTTGGATTTTTCTAGGTTGAATATGCTAGTTATCTTAGTAGTAATATAAAGAAAAGAGGTAATTGTTTGGTGAAGCCTTATTTTGGTGAAGCTTTTTCACATGACAATAATACCCCCATTAACTAAGGTTTTAGTTAATATTTGTATATTTACAGGAATGCCATTGTTTTAAAAATAGGTCAAAAAAAAAAATTAAAACTTAGATATCTTTAAAAATACACGTCGGATTTTTTCAAAATTAATATATTTGGAAAGCTCTTTAAATTATCTACGTAATGAGTACAAACAAGGATATTAAATTTTTATTTTAACATATTTTTTTTCCATTATTATCAAATTTGGTGTTGTTAAAAGAATCCAATTCAAGCATGTGCATCGCACATGTGGCCTTACTAGTGTTGATAATGAATTGTAGTGAAAATTGATTTTTCTTTTCAAACATTAGCATTATTTTGCTCAGATGCTTACCTTAACTTGTATGCAAATTTGTTCAATTGGTAAATGGTTGAAAAATGTGTTTAGGGGATCAATAAAAGTTGTTGATCCAAATTAAACTAGGATCAAAAAGTTGATCCAATTTAGGGGATCAACAACAGTAGTTGATCCAAATAAAAAAAAGGATCAACAGTAGAAGTTGATCCAATTTAGGGGATCAGCAACAGTAGTTGATCCAATTTAGGGGATCAACAACAGTAGTTCATCCATAAAACTGAAATGTTGACTCAAATAAGTGGGATCAACAACCTAATTTGATACCAAAAATTATTTTCTAATATGAAAATATGAATGCTAACTATAATAATTGTTGAACTCAGGTTGAGAAAACACAATGTTTAGGAGATCACCAAGGATAAGAAAGCATAATCAAGATGAAAATGTCACGCAAGAGATTAAGCAAGCTAAAGAACCGAAACGAAATGCAAAGAACAAGAAGATAATTGAAGAAGAGGCAACAAGAAAGAGGAAGAACAAGAATACAAATGAAGAACCACAACGAAAGGTGAAAAACAAGAAGATAATTGAGGAAGAATCAGAACAATCAGAATCAGAATCCGAAGAAGAAGGGCAAGGAGAATCAGGTGAAGATGATCAAGAGTCAGAAGAAGAGGAAAATAAATCTGAAAAAGAAGAAGTAGCAGAAAATGGCAAACCAAAGAAAGTCCTCAAAGGTAAAAACATTGATTTGAATATTTGTGTTGGTATATCTAACTATGTTGTTTAAAAATTGAAAAAAAAATGAAAATGATTGAGTTTCATGTATGCGTGCGGGTCAAGGGCGAAAGAAAACAAATTCAAAGCAGAACCACAACCAAAGGTGAAAAACAAGAAGATAATTGAGGAAGAATCAGAATCAGAATCAAAACCGAAGAAGAAGAGCAAGAAGAATCATATGAAGAGGATCAAGGGTCAGAAGAAGAGGAAAATTAAAAAGCGGTGGTCTAACAACCACACCCAATATTTCGTTCGGCAATCTGAATAGACAAACTCCAATATACTTTCAAGAGAATCAACTAGACAGTCAGACTCAATCTAGAGAAAAGTATATCAAAGAGTTTATATCTCAATTTCTCAATTCAATCTGCAATTAGCAAATAGGAATTTGCGAGCCCGATTGAATAAGAGAAATAACTTGGACGGTATCACAAACCAATATCCAAGTGTCAATCAATTCAATCAACAACCCAAAGGTCGGATTCAAGAACTGATTGAAGTTAACGTACAACCTGTGATATTTCTATTGTATAACAAAATATAATACGGAAAAGAAATAATACAGACACCAGAATTTTGTTAACGAGGAAAACTGCAAATGCAGAAAAACCCCGGAACCTAGTCCAGCTTTGAACACCACATTGTATTAAGCCGCTATAGACACTAGCCTACTACCAATGAACTTCAGACTGGAATGTAGTTGAGCCCTAATCAATCTCACACTGATCAAGGTACAGTGGCGCTCCTTACGTCTCTGAACCCCAGCAGGATTCTACGTACTTGATTCCCTTAGATGATCTCACCCACAACTAAGAGTTGCTACGACCCAAAGTCGAAGACTTGATAAACAAATTTGTCTCATACAGAAAAGTCTATTGGAATAGATAAATCTGTCTCCCATAGAAATACCTATGAGTTTTGTTTTGTATTTTGATAAATCAAGGTGCACATGAACCAATTGATAAACCAGACTTATATTCCCGAAGAACAGCCTAGTATTATCAATCACCTCACAATAATCTTAATCGTATGGTAGTGAAACAATATATCGTGGAATCACAAACGATGAGACGAAGATGTTTGTGACTACTTTTAATCTTACCTATCGGAGATAAATCTCAAGCAAATCTTAGCAAAGATAATACTGAATCACGATAGAAGAAGTAACATCAGAACACGCAACTACAGAGAAAATAGTTGGTCTGGATTCACAATCCCAATGAAGTCTTCAAATCGTTAACCAATAATGGTTTTAGGAAAAACCTAGGTGAAAGGAGAATCGACTCTAGTACGCAACTAGTATCACACATGAGGTGTGGGGATTAGGTTTCCCAGTTGCTAGAGTTCTCCTTTGTATAGTTTTCAAATCAGGGTTTGCAATCTAAGTTACCTTGGTAACAAAGCATTCAATATTCACCATTATATGAAAACCTGATTAGATTCAAGCTAATATCTTTCAACCGTTAGATCGAACTTAACTCGTTATACACAAATGAAATGTACCTTCATTTAGGTTTGATTAACTGTACCTAAATGTGTACACTATGTTGGTTCAACCGTAGTTAACCGAGGTTAGCTATATGAACACTCTCATATCAACCTTATTCATCTTAACCACAACTAGTTCAAATGACTCAAATGAAACTAGTTATAGAGTTATTCAATTGCTATATTCTCATAGAAGTATACAAGAACACAATTGAAGCAAAATTGGTTTGATTCCCTCGAATCAATTCATGAACATTATAGCCACGGTTTGCAAAGAATGCATTCCTTAATATATAAATGTATTTTTTTCATGTCACAGCCGAATTTAGAACTTTAACCATTCAAGTATGCAAACATGTACGCATACTTAAGTAGCCGGACCAAGTTTGGTTTTCGTCAGTTTGCGAACGGGTACGCACACCTCCAAACCCAGCAGAAATTTCCGGATATGAACCTTACACCATTATGTGTATGGGTACGTGTACTTAGGTTCCCGGACTTCTCAAACCAACAGGTATGCATACCGGTATGCATACTATGGTTCCCGCACATGGATCACATATATGCAAGAGGGCACAACATGTTTATAATCCAATGTTGGTTAAGTGTTCTAAACTCTATTTCAATCATTGAAACTTTCTTAGAGGATGACAATAGCCGTTTTCACACATTATTAGCATCTAAGCAATTTTCAAGTTATTGGTTAAGTGTTCCAAATGATTGCATCACACAAACCATGTAAGATGTTACTCAGCGATTTTCACATGATCATCTTTTGACTTTCGTCAAGACTATAAGATGAACTTGGTTGAAGCGAAAGCTTACCAACACATATTTTGAGAAATATGTAAGCGTTAAACTCAGCTCGAAATATCTAATATGCATAGTAGAAAACTATATACCACTACGACTTATGTCTCAATATAGGAGATAGAGTAGAAATAGACTTTCCAAGTGATAGATGAGTTTCAGTCTCCACATACCTTTTGTTTATGAAGTTCCACAATCTCTCCTTAGCAGTTCTTCGTCTTCAAATGATGAACGTCGTGAAGTCTAATGCTCAACTACACAATCTATCATATTCCGAGACATCTATAAGTAGACTAGAAATCAAGACTTATAGTTTTGATCACTAACATTGACAAACAAGCTTGAGATAGCAACGCTTGCGAGTTCGAACGAGCAGTGCTCTAACAAAAATAAATCTAAAAAAGAAGAAGTAGCAAAAGAGGGCAAACCAGAGAAAGAGCTCAAAGGTAAAAACATTGATTTGCATACTTGTGCTGGTATATAAAATATGTTGTTTAAAAATCGAAAATGAAAATGAAAATGATTTGAGTTTCATGTATGCAGGCAAGTCAAGAGTGAAAGAAAAGAAATTCAAAGCATGTCTCTAACCATTGGTTGACATGGGGAATTTTCTATGCAAACTGTTTGAAGTAGAAGATGCAAATAATAAGAAGAAACTGATACTTGCAAAAGTACTGAAGGACTCTCCGTTCTGGGACTTAATCATCCCTTTCTATGTAACAGACATAAGTCAAATTATGAGTGATAAATGGTTGAAGAAGATTAATCTTGCAATGCAGCTGCTGATGAGTGCATTTAATAAACAAACCAAAAAGTTCAAATTTGGAGAATCCGAAGTGTGCTCTCTAGAATCAAGAGATTTCGCTTTGATACTCAAGATGAGAAGACTTATAGAGAGTGACGATTTGAAGCAGCAACTGAAACCAAAGAAAGGACTTGACTACAGCGAATTCTTAAATAAAAAGTTCAGACCGGAAAAACCAGCAGATTGTTTAGCCCCAATAACGAAGAATGAAGTTGTAAGCAAACTGAAAAAGGCAACAGAAGATGAGTTTGATCCGGAGCATTTTGTGAGACTTTTTGCTATGTGGTTATGTACGGTTTTCTTATTCCCAAATGATGGAACTACAAGCTTTCCAAAGAAATTGTTGCCTTATATTTTACTAATGGAAAAGTGTCATGGCCGGATCATGTAGTAGAATATTTGATTTCGAACTTGACAAAAAAGAAAGGGACACAAGGAACTATCGCTGGCTGCACAACTCTCCTAGTGGTAAGAAAAAACGTTCATTTCTTAAAAGTAAAATGTGTATTGTTGTAGAGAGTGAAATGCATACTGTCAGGGGCTACGCCCCCTCGTGAAAGTTAAATTCAATGTATAATGTGAGAAACCTAAAATAAAAGCTATATAATAATAATAAAAAAAAGGATGCATAATGATTACCTGCAATCTACCGAAGAAATAAAAACACAAAATAAAAACATATTGTGTTCAGAAATTTGGATCAACAACAAAAATTGACACAAATAATCTAAAAATCATCCCAGTTTTTGTATCAACAATCAAGGTTGATCCAAAATAATATCTACATTTCATCACAAACATAATCAGTAGAGTGTCTAAATTTCATCACAAACATGATTCATATCGTAAGTGATTCTTCAACATTTCAGCATAAACACAAAACCAAAGTTGATGAGCAGATCTAAGAAAAAAAAATATAAATAACAAATCAAAAAATTAAAACGTACATGTTTAAGAGATGAATCAGGATCTCGAGATCAAACTATAATCAATCAATCAACCAATCATTCTAACGAAATAATCACGAAATCAATCTTCCCACATAAATCACGATCTCTGCAACAACAACAAAAAACAAACACTAAAAAAAAGTTGAACATAAAATCTATGAAACGAACATGCAATCATCAAAAACAACTTTATGAATCTTCAAATAAACATCAACATTACCAATTTATTTCATAAAAACAGATCTAGTGGTTTCTATTGATTAATAATAGGGCTATTTTGCGTCGCCTCCCCTGCCAAGATTGCTAATTAGCGTTTCCTCCCTAAAAAGATTGAAATTAGTGTTTCCTCCCATCGTTAGGTATTCCATCCACTGTTCGATTAGCTGAGTCGGCACCTGTATACGCGTGGATAAAATGGTACGCGTGTCACATATACTACCCAAATACCCCCTCATTCTTCTAGTAATTAAACCCAAATCTCAACCATGTCGTGAAATCCAAATAAAAATAATTGGTTTGTTTTAGTTAGATAGAAATTTGACAGATCCTAATCAGCTGGAAGTCTTCTTTGATCAACCATTTAGAGGTGATAATTAAAGAGAAGAAGATGAAGACCCGTATTTAGAAATGATAAAGAAAATAAGGATAAGACGTTGTAATGATGAGCAGATCGGATGGCTGGAGAAAACAAAGTGGATTGAGAATTTGAGTTTCACATCAGTTAACTTAGGAATTCAATGGAGGTGTTAATGGTTCGTTATTGTATCCATGGATCCATCTCTCAACACCTGATTAATTGACTGTGAGATTGTAGTAGCAGGAAATCCCACACTACACCCCTCATAAGAATTCACACAATCAAGTCATTTTAAGATGAACAATTAT
>JAJJWW010013817.1:0-63786 GCA_023531295.1 Papaver armeniacum | reverse complement strand
AGAAAGCTAAGAGAACAACTAAATCAAGAGCTAACTATGAAACAACGGAGGAAGAAAGGGAAGCAAAAGAATGAAGTTAAGAGATTGCTTGGGATGAATGCTCGATCGGCTCCATGGAGCGGATCGGAGGCGGAGTGAGCTATTAGGGTTTTGGAGTTTCTATCGCAAGAGGGAGGAAAGGGGAGCTTGATGGCGTGTTCGCTTCACTTCTCTTTCTCCTCTTCTTCTTTTCACTTGAAGCTTAGAGAAAAAGCGACAATTGATTTATCTCGATTTAGGGTTAGGTTATAGTTTTAGGGAAGGATTCGGGCCCAAATGTATAAGAACCACCCAGATGTAGCTCCCCCTTAACCTCAGCTACTGTCTTTAGTGCTTCTCCAAATAGAGTTGCCCCTTAACCTTGGTTGGGCTCCAAATAGTGTTTGCCTC
Source organism: Papaver armeniacum (assembly GCA_023531295.1). Lineage (NCBI taxonomy): Eukaryota > Viridiplantae > Streptophyta > Magnoliopsida > Ranunculales > Papaveraceae > Papaver > Papaver armeniacum. The sequence goes on along the minus strand of JAJJWW010013817.1, from coordinate 63,357 downwards.
GGAAATGACAATTTTGCCCTTCTTGTGCAATTTGGATGATTTCTTCTTCTTTTCCTCCGTATGACTCCATAGTAGCTTTAAAAAATAGCAAAGTAAGCATAAACAATAGATAATAAATAGGGTGTATTCTACACCTATCATTGCCCTAGTTTTCAAAGTAATCCCATCTTTTATCTTGCCCTTCTCTCTATCTATCAAATCAAAAACCATGACTTATTAATTTCATCATTAAATTCCATCTTTATTAGTTTCACCATTAAAATCTTATAGATCAAATGTTCTTCTAAGTATCATCTATAAAAATAAATTTTATTCAATAAAATTTCTTGCCTTTCTAAACAAATGTTAAACAATCTTATTCATTTATGTTTGATATCTGAACTTGGATTCAAATTAGATTAAATAACGAGTTAAAAATGAGAAAATATCTTCTTTTCATGCATCGTAATTTTGTATATTAACAATCAAAAGAGTACAATCTATTTTTTTTTTTAAAGGTACATAAACCAAATTTTGATCTATTATCATCATTTAAGATAGGGCTATTTTGCGTTTCCTCCCCCTCCCAAGATCGCTAATTAAGCGTTTCCTCCCCAAATAGATTGAAATTAATGTTTCCTCCCGTCGTTACATTTTCCATCCAACCCAGTTAGGAACAGTCATCAAAGAGATGCACACGTGGCGAGAATTTTTTTTTATTGGCACACTACCCTAAATGCCATCATCTTCTTCGATTAAAAGTCGAGATATCAACTTTATCCATCGATTCCTCCTCCCTTCCTCACCACCTCAAATTAAAACAAAGATTAAGTTGGCGACAAATCTTTGAAACCCCATCCTGTCCGAACCACGACCCAAACAAAATTCGAACTTGACCCAATCAATTGATGTGGGAATCGAAACGACGATGGTTACGATTGCGAGTGTAGAAGAATAATTAAGTAGCTGAAGTAATTTGTGACAGTGGTGGTTCTTCTCATCACGATGATGGTGGTGATTTGTATTGGGATATTTGGGGGTTTCCGTGAGAATCATTATGGAGAAAAACAGAAAACAAAATGGGGTATTGGCTGAGATCTAGTAATGAGTCTCGAATTATTGGTCCGAAACAACGAAAAGCACCGATACTTAATTTGGGGCATCGTTCGATTGTTCGAGGCAATGGAATAAGGTTGCGAGAGAGAGGAAAACTAATGTTGTTGTTGCAGCAATTGAAGATGTCATTTCACTGTGTAGCCATGTAAACTAGGATCGATCATAATAAACGAAGCAGTTTGGGTATTTTTCATCCCATTCGAAATTGGATTTAAAGGTATTTGTTCTTGAGAATTAGAGGGGCGGTTGATAGTGAAGAATGTTGGGTAGTATGGCTGTGGTCGATTTGAGGCGGGGTGGTCTTGCTAGTGCCCTAAACAAAAACAACGGTGGGATTTCAATTGGGGATACTTGAGATGATCAAGGTTCAATCGAGTGGTGGTTGTATCTGGATCGTTGTGAGAATGAAGATGGAATTGAGAGTCGAGGGAACAAAATGAAAATTGAGATGGAAGAAGCGATGTTAATGGTCGGGTTTATTTCAGCAAAGAAGATGAGGGTATTTAGAATTTTATTTTACACGCGTATTTTTGCCACTGTGTACTCTTCTTGGCTAAATACTTAGGGTTTCGGATGGAAAATGTAACGAAGGAGGAAACACTAATTTCAATCTATTTGGGAGAAACGCTAATTAGTGATCTTGGGAGGGAGGAAACGCAAAATAGCCCTTTAAGATATCAAATTTTCAATACTTATGCACATTTGAAATTGGAGATGAGAAACCTGAAGAAGTAACATAAGATTAAACATTGTAAATTGTTACATGAAGGGTTCAATTAAAAAAATAAGTGCAACGTGCATGGGGTGCTAAAATAAAGAATAATAAAAATGAATGATGTTAAAGAAAGATCGGCTCATCGAAATTATTATGGTTTATGATTGACTTATACGTATACACGGAGCAAGAAGAAGGTTTATGGAGGACTCTGGTGAATAAATATAAGAAATAGAAGGGTGTCTAAATCATAAAAAATGAAAGAAATAATAAAAAATATAAAAAGTCTTATAAAAGGAGAAGGAGACAGAAAATAGAGAGAAGAAGTAGATAGAATTCTCATTAGATGTGTGCAATAGACTAACATTAGAGCCTCTATTTATAGGGGTAGACACAAGGGCATCCCAGTAATAAATCAGGATTTGCCCTAGATATTCTTAACATAATTACACGTTTATAACACTCCCCACGATGACATTGTGTCTAAGATAATTGCCTCATTAAAACCTTGTGGAAATTCCAAAAGGACAAAACTTGATCGCGAGGAAAAGAGTACAATTGAGAAAACTTAGAAAAAGATTTGGACAAGAAAATGTTGCCTCATTAAAACCTTGACAAGGAAAACCCAATGGGAAAAACCTTGATGAAGGAAAAAAGAGTACAACGTGATAGTCCCGATAAAATACCTTCTAATTTGATACTCCCCGATAAGTACTTTAGTTAAATCTTGGCTTGCAAATCTTGAGTCGAGCCAATTTCGGTGAACGAATTTCTTGAATGCAAAGATAGCAATGCTTTCGTGAGAAATTTCCAAGTTGATGAAGTCTTCTTTTGGGTTAGTCTTCTAATGGTAGTGTTCTCGAGTCTTCACGCTTCTTTAAGTACATTGAGGACTTGCTTCTTGGATTCCTAGCTTCTCGTAGATGATTTGCCAAAGTAGTTGATGTAGTTTCTTCAACAAAGTGCCAATATGCAGTTATAGTACCATAGGTGAGTAAAGTTTGTGATCATACCATATATGGATCAGAATGATATCCAAATTCCTAAGGGTTCTTATGTTGATGTGGTCTAACAAAACAAAATGACCTAGTTAATGGTGGGAATCCACCAAATAACAAAATTATACAACTCCCCTTGGATGACCACCATGTTGAATAAATTGCCTCACTAAAACCTTGCCAATAAAACCCAATGGGGAAAAATTTGGACGAAGGAAAAAGAGCACAAACATCAAAATTTTGAAAGAAAATTAAACGCCAACAAGATGTTGCCTCGTTAAAACCTTGTCGGGAAAACCACATGGGATAAAACACAGAAATAAAGGGAAAAGAGTACAACTTTTGACGTAAATATGGATGCTAACCCAACTATATGAGTTTTACAAAAGAAAAGCATCAAAATAATAACTCTAGTCTATTTCAAATATGAGTTTAAGCTAGCATAATTCCAACTGCAGTTTTGAGAAAGAGAGAAAAAAAATAGAATTCATGCTGCTAAAGCGTGGATTTTTGTGTTTTTAAGGACTCCTCAAGAGATCCATAAAGTTGATAGCATCAACTAATTAATCCGGATTTTGGTTTTGTACCAAATTTCTAAAAACACATGAAGGATTGTTAACTTGACATAATCAAGTCAAGTGGCTACCAGAATATAATTTGAATCCTACAAGGATTACAAATTTGAATATGTTCTCCAACCACATACGAGTCCTTCAAGGACTACCACACTAAATGTGTCTTATAAGAAGAACAATTGTTGAACCAATCCTTGGGTCTAATCAAAAAAGAAAACCCTCAAATCGTTTTCATAACGAATGTATTTCTCGTATAACGCATTACGACTACACCAACTTTGTAAGTAATAGGCTTAGAAAGTTTAAGGGGTTAAGTCGTGGATCCAAAATTGCGTTAATCGAGAAATTATAATAATCCAATATAATATGGATTATATGCCAACCAATCACATATGTCGATATCCCTCTGCAGAGGTCGGGGTTCACAACCACCATCATTTGTTATTTCAAAAGCTAATATAAACGAATATTCGACAATTTATAGCTTACTACATCCCACATAATTCCCAAATGTATGCATACTTTGAAAAAAAATCGAAATTTACTGGTACCAGTGCTCACGGGCGTTATAATCTCTTATTATTCAAATGAGGAGATATGAATTTTGGGAATGTGAATCGTATTATCTTAGACTCTGTTTGAGCATATTTGTAACCCATAAAAATGTTACATCTTGCTAGATGTGGTTGGATTCGCCTTTTCAAATGGCATAAGCTTATTGGAAAGCAAAATGAGCTTTTTTCACGCCTATTTAATGGCAGCCTTTTTCGATTTGATCATGATGGGAGAGAAATGATATAACCTTTAAGTTAATTAATGCCAGCTTTTAATAGCATAGAGTCCCCCCTGATTTTGGAGGAAATTGTCATCTCATATACGAAAAACAAGTTTCGTAGAGTATTATCCGATTAAATCAAGGACATATACTCATAATAATTTCTGGATTTTAACAATACCATTGGATTTGTAGATAATGACTTTAAAAGCCAAAAAGAAAAATTTAAGTCCTTCAATAAAAATAAATTTGTAGTCTTCGTATACAAATTTAACTGAACCATAGATTTTATTGGTTATAGCAAAAAGTATATCAAATATGCAACCAAATCTCCAATGACCTATAGGGCCCATGAGATATCCACTCACCTAAGAATAAGTTACGGGCACTTTATTTCATCAAAAGAAATTAATTTTAAGATCAATAAAGTCATTACAAAGACTAGTGAGATAGGCTAACAAACCGGGTGCGCACCCTTTGATTTTTAATATCCAATTCCAACTACAAGTGGAATGGTTTTAAATTATGAAGATTTACCATAAGGAAAAAAAAATGCTCAATATCCCTCAAGAATGCAAAAGAATTCCTCTTTTAGTTGGTGTTTGCGATAATATCACAATAATGATACTTTATCCTTTTAGGATTTATAGGAAAAACCAATTCAATTGGCTCATATGATTCTTTTTAAGAAAATAAAGAGATCATTTTCGTTGTTAAGGAATCCATGGTATCCCGTAAGAAATAGAAACCAATGGTTTACTAGTAGAAATATAAAACCATGATTGGTAAAGGTTTGTTTAAACGATTATCGTCAAACTACGAGAGAAAAATAAAATAAAATATTGGCTGAATTTTTTTTTAGAATGCCAATTTTAGCATCTCCTTCCGCAGAATTGATGGAGAAAACCAATACCGGTTGGTATATACGATACATCAAAATTGCATCGACAAAAATAAAAAGAAATGCCGATTTAGTCATCGCATAGGGAAAATCCACTTCGTGGTTCATAGAGGTTTCTTGTGTAGAAAGAAAAATAAAAACCATTAATCACATGATCTTCGTCTAGTGGACAAAGATACCAATTAACTTGGACGTAGATTTTTCAACCATGCATGTGAATAATTACCGTGAAGGTAATCAAATAGAGATAATACCAATTTTTGGTGATTACAGTTTCAATAGGTAGGGTAATAGAAACTGTAAACCATCTTTCGATGGATTTTACTTTTTTTTTTTTTTCTTTCTCTATAAAAAAAAAATAGAGACGTAAAAAAAAAAAAAAACACCGAATGATTACACAATTTCATTAGAGGATATAGAAACAGTGAACCATCTTTCGATGGATTTCTTTTTCTCTACCAAAAATTAGAGAAGAAAGAGAAACCACTTATTCGGAAAATATATATAATGGAAAAATAAAAAAAAATCAGTCACGGTCATATAAAGGACAAAAAGACCATTACAATTTTGCTATCCAATCACATCAGTGCTTAACTCCTTTAGTGCCTCCACCTCCCGTCATACATCACCATATTTATGGGTGACAAGTCTTGAGGTTTCATCGACGCCTATTGAGTCGGATCATATCCACAGCCACAATAACAAGAGGTTGAAAATCTAATAGTCAAAGTATACATGATACATGGAACAAGCATCATACTAATGAAGACAAAATAGATAAAATTAAACATAAAATATAGTCATGTAGGGATAAAAGAAAATTCTTCTCTCTGTTAAAGCCGACAACTTCCATTGATATGCGATAACGCTTCCAGGCTCCATAAGATATGTAGGATTAGCTAGTAGAGCAATACGATAACGTCTTATAAAAGGAGAAGGAGGCAGAAAATAGAGAAAGAAGTAGATATAATTCTCATTAGATGTGTACAATAGACTAACATTAGAGCCTCTATTTATAGGGCTAGACACAAGGACATCCCGATGTAATAAACGGATTTGCCCTAGATATTCTTAACATAATTACACGTTTATAACAAAAAGTTAGATCTGAGAAGGGATAAAAAATATTGTTCGGTTGAACCCACCAAGCGTTGGTATGTTAAGTTTGGTTGTCATATTTTAGCTCCAAAACTCAAAGATGCTTGATTAGATTACTATAGTCAAAACTTCCTTATGTTAGATTAGGAATAATAGACGTATGGGCATTAACAAACAATTCGCTCGGCAATTCGCCTTTGCAGACCTTGGTCCCTAGTAAGGCTTGCCCGTGAGATTTAGTTTGGTTAAAGATTGGAACCGGACTTAAATAATAGGTTCCGGTTCCCCACCTTACTCCTGTGTTTACCTCCACCGAAGGCCGGAAAACTTGAGAACAAAAATGGCGAAATCCCTCTCATTATCTCATGTTTCTCTACTAATTCTTCGACCCAAACCAAGAATTTTTTCAGCAAAACTCCCCGTATTACCTACTTCAAGATTAATCCTTCCCAATAGAACTATTTCATTATCCTCTTCCCTTTCTTTCTCTACAACTGCAACTCCGTATCCACTTCAATATGACCTCATTATATCTCGACCATCTCCTGACTCGCTTCCTCCACCTCGACGTAGAAAATCTCTTGGACCCATTTCAGCAACCCCCAGTGACTCAGAATCATCCTCTGAAACAACTCCTCTGGATAATTGGGTTGACAAGAAAATGCCATCAGTTGATAAATCAAAGAGAAAGTATTATAATAAGAGGAGACAAAGAATGTATGGGTCTGATGAATCGGATGATGATGGAAAAGTTGAAGAAGATAAATATATTGAATTGAAACAAGAAGTAGTTGAGTTTCCAAGTCTACATAAAAGAGAAGAAGAGTTGTATTTTTATGATGCTTTTGCTTATCCATGGGAGAAAGATAAACATTATAAAATGGTTTATCAATTAGAAAAGAAGTATTTTCCTGATCAATGTTTTGATAAAGCATTTGTTCAACCAGGACAAGTGAAACCAAAAGGAAAAGCAAAGGGATTGAGTCATAAGGATGATAAGAGTAAGGGGAGTGGAGAAAGTGATAAAGGTATGGTTTTCTTTGACGAGGAAGAAAGTAATACGGAAAACAAAGACATGTTGAAATTACCAGGCAATGGTATTGTTAAAGATGTTTCAGAGAAGAAAGTTGAGGAGTTCTTTAAGTGTTTGAAGAAAGTACCAAGTGAAGGTGGTGGTGAAATTGCATCCGTGGGGCCATATTTGTTGACTAGGAAGACGCAATTACCACCGAGATTTGACGTTCCTTATGGGACTGTTGTTCTAGTGAACAAACCCAAAGGTTCGAATCTTGTTTGTCATGTGTTTTTAGTGTTTTTATTTTGCGGAATGTGATAACCAGTAGGTAACAACATACATCCAACATTACCAGTTACCACCTACCACCTTAGGTTTAGTTATCCGATATAGTATTGCATCTTTGGTTTGGTTTTTTATGAGCATTGACAGAGTATAGAATTCAATATGAGAAATTATAAAAACAAGCATGCTCTACAGTAAAATATGTGCACAGTTTCTGCATCTTTTCAGTGTCATGCTTGTAACTTACTAGATTTGGATTAGCTGGTACTTGGACACTTAATATACTTAGTTGAATGTGATGTTGATATTCTTGGGGCAGGATGGACCTCGTTTACTGTGTGGAAAGCTACGTCGCCTGGTCAAAGTGCAAAAGGTGTTGTCTCAGACTGAATTTCATGCTTATTTATGCTGTGTTTCGTAACTAAATTTGAATTGCAGGTTGGGCATGCTGGAACTCTTGATCCTATGGCTACTGGTCTACTGATCGTTTGTGTTGGAAAAGCTACTAAGGTGGTGGACAGGTATGCTTTTTCCTTGGTGCTTAACTTGTCAGTTTGATTTCATGTTCATTGGTGAAGTTAGAAATCACCAATTCTTGTTATTAAAATTCTATGTTTGTTTGCTCGCAGCTATCAAGGTATGGTAAAGGGTTATAGTGGAGTTTTCCGATTAGGCGAGGCTACTTCGACTTGGGATGCCGATTCACCGGTCTGTTTATTACTTCCAACTAACGATCACCACACCTATATTAATGTAATGTGCAATTGATATTTTTCCTAAGCTAGTTGACCTATGGTAAGATAAGCGTGTAGCCTGCTTTATGTTTTGATAGACCATTGTAAATCATTGGCAACCCTTAAGGAAAATGACAAAGCAAAACATAAAGCAACATACTTAATATTGCCCTACGCTGGTCGAGTTCAAAATGGAAAACTGTTGTTCTGGAAATAAACTTGATCAGACTTGCTTTGTATAAGATTTACATGCTTAAGGAAAATGACAAAGCAAAACATAAAGCAACATACTTAATTTTGCCCTACGCTGGTCGAGTTCAAAATGGAAAACTGCTCTTCTGATAATAAACTTGATCAGACTTGCTTTGTATAAGATTTACATGCTTATTTTGTAGTAACGAACTACTTGCTCTGTTCTTTTGTTTTGTCAATTGTCTTTTATTGGTATTACAGGGTAAATAGAAAACAACAATTACTTCATCAATAAAGATTCTACATAATCTTCTCTGATGCAAACACGTTGGGATTTAAGCATAATATTGTTTAAGTCTGTTGTAGTTGCACGTGGTGAGGTCCTTTATTTGTTGTGCCTGTAAAATCTACATATTTACATACCACATATACCTATTTACTTGTATAGGTCATTCAACGTGAGCCATGGGAACACATTAAAGATGCTGAAATAAAAAAGATTGCTGCGTCATTTTGTGGGGAGATTTGGCAAGTTCCACCAATGTTTTCTGCCATTAAAGTAAGCATTCCTGCTGTATATTTTATTTTTTGATGCGACCTGACTTAGATTTATGCTTCATAAAAGTATTTGTGCGTGTTTCTAATGGATTTCTTCATGTATGGGTAGGTTGGAGGTGAAAAGATGTATGATAAAGCAAGACGAGGAGAAACAGTTGAGCTTGCACCCAGACGGATCTCCATATTCCAGTTTGACATAGAACGGAGCTTAAGTGACAGGTTAGTGGAAAACATGTGGGTTGATTGATTCACTGAAGGAAATCTTGTGAATGTCTATATCATTGGATTTTTTTCTCTCCTTAGCCTTCTTTTAGACGAATATCCTGTATTTTGCAGGCAAAATTTGGTATTTCGGGTTACCTGCTCAAAAGGAACATATATCCGGTCTCTCTGTGCAGATCTCGGAAAGGCTCTTGGGAGGTACAACATTTTCTGACAGCTGATATTTATCAACTATGTTAATTTCTCTGTGATGCTTAGCTTAACACTGAATCCTTAATTGTCTGTCCAGTTGCGCTCATTTAACTGCTCTCCGAAGAGACTCAATTGGTAATACTTTTTCCTTCTCATTTATTATTTGCATATGCTCACAGCAATTGGATGAACAGTTTTTTAAATTGTTTTTCCTTGCAGGAGAATATTCAGCAGACGACGCTTGGGATTTTCCAGAACTTGAACAAGCAATAACCAAATCCTATTTCTAAGAATACATGAACAGTTTTTTCTTGCATGAACAGTTTTTTTTTGCATTTACCAATCAGCTTTTAGATTCACTTAGATTTCAGGCGATTATCTTGTTCCGCCAACCTGAAAAAGTGGACAACATCGGAGGTCTATGTGTGCCATTAAGAACTGTTTGTATATGCTTTTGCAGAAAGAAAATCGAAAATATCTACTCAAAAATTAATAAAATACTGATTAGGAACTCGATCTATAAATATGGGGGAATATACTAGTTCTCTCGGTTTCTTGAACAGCCTATGGGAAATTAGTTGACAACTGCGGCAACAATTGTACAGAGGCAGACTCTATGCTGGCAATGTGTTTTTGCCGTCATATTCACTGTCATGCGCTCCTTAAATGAATGTGGAATTGGGCGGATCAATCCCCATTTTCTTGTAATAAGCCTTGTCTGCAGCTGCAAATCTGTCTTGGAAAATGGACCATTCTTGTCTACACCTTTCTCTAACCTGGCAAAACATAGATTTAAACACTCAATATCGCAATGCAAGGACTGTGTTAGATGGAAGAACAATCTATCCGAGCGTGTCCTAATGCATTCTAGTAAAACTGACAAATTCAGGTGGGTTACTGCTCCAAATTAGTCATGGTTACGTCTTGGTTATTGGATGACTCCGTGACGATCTCTTTGTAAGCTAATTAAGACAGAATTGGAAAGGGAGACTCAGTACATACCCCTTCCCATGGTTGCTTCCCATTTTGTGCCAACCCCTGCCGAAGAAACAAGCAACACCATACCATGTTTAACGTAATAAATTATACAGAAAGGAATCACGCCTTAATAGATTTCATCTTTAATCTGAATGGTTAATCTGAATTTGGAGCTGTAAAACTCTAAAAAGGACCTTGCATGGTTAATCTGAATTCTGAAAGGTAGTCTCCTATTACCTGGTTCCCAAGTGAAGGAACAGTTTGATGAACAATCCACTGAGCGTCCACAACCCCTATTTTCTCATGAGCAGTCTGTTTTAGGAAGAACAGACCAGAAGCCAAATCATAGCTTGAATTCAGTGGAAAGAATAACAGAGCTGATAATTCAAGAACAGAAACCAATAACATTAGAGACAGAGGATCACCAACCTCAACACACTTCCTGAGAGCAAAGTCAAGACCCCATCCATGAACCAAGTCATTCTGCATTCACATAAAAATTAGGCCTTAATGTGTATATTAATAGGAAAGGAACAGATAAGCAGCATGTGAAGCTACTCTGTACCTGAATCATATGCCACACACATCGCCATGCATTTCGGGAAAATACAGGTGCCATGATCTCAACAAAACTGCGCATTAAAAGGCAACTCATAAGATATACTTGATTCCAATAGAAGAATAAGAAAATCGAAATACTGGGCATACGCTGCACATGGTGGCAAATGGGGGTCGCTGCACCAGCCTGGTTTCTCCTCCGTGTCTCTGATGAGAGGACAAATAAATGAAGCGCTAATCAGATAACCTCGTATTGATGCAATAGACGAATTTAGAGCTGAAAAGAGGCTTTCCATAGTTCATACTTGTGGACTTCAAGGTCACCTCTTCTTTTTGTCATCTGCCATGTGGTCCCTCTATTTGGATCCAAACCAGGTTGTGAAATTTCCAAACCATGCTTTCTCACCAATTTAAGGTATCTACAAATAGTGAGATGGTATAATTAGTAATTTTTTTCGATGCAGAAGAACGCCAAAATCATTACATTTTCAGAGTCCCACAAACTCACTCTTCAGCATCAAAATGCTCCACCCCAAGGTCTTCATCCCATATAAATATGTAATCATATGCTGCAACCACATCAGGATGCAAAAACCTTTTGGCATACCACCTGAGACAAAATTGTAGATACTTTAGGTGAATGAAAAGAGATGCGACTTGAAGAAGTGTTAGCATAAATGTGAGAGAGTAAGTTTAGTTGTATGGCAAGTTTCTCACCATTTAGTTTGCTTCAACACACTCACATGGATTGCTTGCTTTGACCACTCAAGGTCATCCCATTCACTCGTCCGGCCATCATAGTGAAATAGCATGATAGTAAAGTTCCCTGAAAACTGTAGGACGATGACATACAATAACCTATTAGAATCTCAAGCAATTGTATATGTAAGAATACCGTGTCAACTAACCTTTTAACTGCTGCATCTATGTTACTTTTCTGACCAAGACCAACTGTGAAGGTTACGAGATACTTTGGCTTCATAATAAGGTCCTGCACTACCAATTTGATCAACTAAAATATACAAAAGAAGTAACTCAAGTTTCAAAGTAAAAAAGTTATGAAAATTTTCTAAGCACCTTTGTTAAAAGGGCAGTAACAAGACAAGTTAGAGTCACAATATTCTGTATCTAAAATTTAATATCCAATTTGAAACACAGGAATTTATTTTCGTTTTCATTTTTGTTTATCGGTAAATTAGGACGAAACGTGTTTCAACCTCAGGCATAGTATTACCACCCAACTAGAGAGGCATCTATGACACGCCGGAACTTCTGTATGGTGATTATTACAAATCTGTAGCCCATACAAACTCAGGGGTCTAAAAATTATGTGAATAATGAAAAGGAACTGCAGTTATGCTTTTCCACAACCTACGAATATTAAGTCCAAGCATTGCTTAAATATACTTTTTGTCTGTTCACATTTAAAAGCAGTAGTAACACCATATAATGGTTAAAAGCACGCACCTCACTGGGCTTGCCCCATAACCTACGAGCGTAAAAGTCTGATTCTGCTACAACAATACCTGGAGGTAATCTTTCTGCACCTCTCGGATTTGAAGAAACCCATATCTGCATCAAATGAAGATGCATCTATCAAATCATAATGGAAGCAATAAAGAGACCAGTCAAGAAAATATGAGGATAAAAGAAGCGATAACGTACACAAACTTGAAACAAATATCTAAACAGTGGTTATACCTTTGATGTATCATTAGGAGTTTGAACTTGAGTTAAGCTACTTTCATTGTGGCCCGTCATACTGGACCAAGCATGGTGCAACAGCTGCTCAGTGGATATACTGGAATTTGTATCTTCCACTAGATGGGATGTAATGTTAAGCTGTCATAATGAAACACAATGAGAAAAGCTGTCCAGTTAGCTAACACTTGAAATATAAGGTTTATATGTAACAAATGACATTAGAACCAGATATAAAGTGCGTTTACCCTATATAAAGAAGCTGGAAAAGATACTCCTAGCAAGAAGCCAAACACAACTCCGACAAAAGTTGTTACAAATAACCTCATGCTTTCGTTTGATTTTCTTAATATGCCACTGCAATCAAAGGTTGAGAAACATACTTACAACAGGCTTGTATTACCAAGGAAAATGATCAGCACAACACAAACATTAAAAGACTCTCTCTACGAAGAGGTGGTTGAGAACCTGCGACCAATAGCTCCAATTTTACTCATGCCGATCTACTGACCAATTGTCACAAAAAAGAAATCTGCAATATGAGAACCAAGAGATGCTCCGCATCCCTTACCAAATTTCACAAGCACCAATTACTTCAGAAACAAATTCGATGTAATCTCATAAACGCTTAATGTAATAAAAAGCCAACAAGACCTAAAGCAATAAAATCACTGTAAGCACATTATGTTCAGTAGCAAAATGACACTAACCCACTCCAAAAGAAAAAAAAGTTTGAATAAATTTAATCAAAAATAACACATTCACCAAAAACATTGACAATGTTGTTCCGCGATTATAATTACATCAACATCCATACATAACTATTGCATTCAAAGAAACTTCTCCCTTCACAATAGTTTTACCTACCGGGGACAGACTCAGGGTGATTTCAATAAACGGATGCAGGAGCTGAAGTTTCCATAACCGCCTGCCGAAGTTAAGTCTTAAAAAGACAAATAGAGACTAGTAGTAATAGCTTAATTTGATCCAAGCTTTTAATCACATAATTGGTCATATTATGTTCAGAAAAGATCCTACTTATACCAATGAAAAAGACAAATTACAGTTGTTTTCAGAACTGTTTTGGTAATCCTGTTTGCAATAATCTCTAAATTTCTGGTAACCAAACATTGACATATTCGACAAACAACAAAAGGAAAAAGGAAAAAAAGAAGAACAGCAAACCCAAGTTCTAATTTCCATTAAAAATACATGGTTCAATCAGATTTTCCATGCCGATTCACATACACACATTAGAGATATATAGAAACAATTAAAATCAAACCTAACGAAAGAAAAAACCATAAAAACTCACCTGTGATCAACTGATAAAAATCTCAACGACGAAATTGATAATGAAACCCTTAAAAAGGGTTACCAGAGATGGGTTTCAAGAAACTGAAGAAAAAAATAGTGGTTTTTCTCTCAATCAGTCTCTCTTACACCTTATGAACTACGTGAGAGTAATTTCCGAATCTCTGAAAAACGTTATTTCTCTAGTGATAGAAGAAGTCGGAGAAATAATGTTTCTTCTATTCTATTTATCTTGTTTTGTGATTTTGATTTTTCTCGTGAGCAGGGGATGATGCTGATGATGAAGAAGAAGTTGGTCATGGTATTTGAATGAGACCAAATTTGTTTTATCGGAGAGAACTAACTGTTACGTATCGTTCCGTAAATAAAATTCCTTGCATTTTTAGAGGCGACCCCAAAAGAATTAGGGGCGACACAAAATGACAAAATAGGTTGAAAATATTTATATGTCCTTTATAATCGGTAGTTTAGAAGAAAAAAATTATCTATCGATTGTGACTATGTTTTTTTCTTCCTAGCTTTGGTTTTTGAAATAATTAAATTTGGGGCTACGACCATAATCGGGAGGCTATAAACATCATGAAACTACCGATTGTACAATTGGCAGGCAATAAACATCATGAAAGTACCGATTGTGGAAATAGAAAAATCTAAAATTCCTATTGGTTTTTGAAAATTTCGAATTTGGGGCTACTACCATAATCAGTAGGCAATAAACATCATGAAACTACCGATTGTACAATCGGTAGGCAATAAACATCATAAAACTACCGATTGTGGAAATAGAGAAATCTAAAATTCCTATTGGTTTTTGAAAATTTCGAATTTAGGGCTATTACCATAATCGGGAGGCAATAAACATCATCAAACTACCGATTATACAATCGGTAGGCAATAAACATTATAAAACTACCGATTGTGAAAATAGAGAAATCTAAAATTCCTTGGTTTTTGAAAATTTCGAATTTGGGGCTATTACCATAATCGGGAGGCAATAAACATTATGAAACTACCGATTGTATAATCGGTAGGCAATAAACATCATGAAACTACCGATTGTGGAAATTCTCAATCTAAAATTCCTATTGGTTTTTGAAAATTTCGCATTTAGGGCTACTACCATAATCGGGAGGCAATAAACATTATGAAACTACCGATTGTACAATCAGTAGGCAATAAACATCATGAAACTACCGATTGCGGAAATTCTCAATCTAAAATTCCTATTGGTTTTTGAAAATTTCGCATTTAGGGCTACTACCATAATCGGGAGGCAATAAACATCATGAAACTACCGATTGTGGAAATTCTCAATCATATGAAAATGGAATCTCCTCTATATAACAAATTTCTCCCGATTGTAGACTTAACTACCGATTATGGAGGGAATATTTGCCATTTCGAAAAATTTGAGATAAGTGGTGGCTATGTTTTAGGTTTGGGTGACCTTTTTTTGTCATTTTGTGTCGCCCCTAATTCTTTTGGGTCGTCCCTAAAAATGGCAGGTGTCTCAATTTTAGAATTCTAACGGTATGCTATTAAAATTCAAGAGAAGGACATTACTCGTGGAACTCGCATGTTTTAGAGTGGGAAGGAGAATAAAGAATGATCCCAAATTTGAAAAATCATCCGTTTCCCTATATATTACAAGAGTCCTGTTAACTTGTATACCCGTATACAAGTTAACAGGGGTATAATAGGTATTATTTGGCTTTGGGAAATTAAATAAGTTAATAAATTAAGCACTAATTAATTTTATCTGTAATTGATATTCGTGTTCCGTTAATACCCTTATTTATTGAATGAAAATTAAATGTAGGCCTATTGTGTATTATCGCCTCTAATAAATGTTCAAACTTCAAACTATAAAGATTCAATTACAAACAGTACGAATTAAAGAAGAAAGAAAATATGAAAAATGGAAATACATTCCTTTCTGTTAGTTTCTTACACGGCTATAATATATCCATATATAGGAGATAGACTAATTATATATAACTAGTGTGTAACCCGTGCTACGCACCGGGTACGATATGAATTGACTCCCTCTGGTGAGGCGGGGCTTCGCCCCGTACCCGTCCTAAATATGGTCCCAATAATAGCTGTAGTATATAATGAAAACACCAATTATCATTATAGTTGAAACCAAACTCACCAATAACGTATGGTTAAAGTGTTGGAGATTAAGATATTCTCTAGAAGAAAATACTTTTGAAAAGTTATACCAAATCTTGGAAATCAGTAAGTAGTTCATGACATTGCCAACATAAGTATTATTGGTTGTTAAATTAAAAATCACACTTTATATATAGTTGCATTTATATTTGATATTAGAGAAATCAAGAAAAAATGATATGAAATAGATTGCCAACTCTAAATAGTGCAAAGCATTTGAAGTGCTTCCCGTCAAAGAAGATGTAAAAGGAAATGCACTGAGATATCTGTCTTCAGAAATCATATATTTGCGTTAAGAATCAAGCGGCCGATTCAACTACTCTTTTAGGCTCCATCTTCTTGTAGTTAAATAAAACAATCACACTTACTATATTGGTATTGATATATGATATTAGAGGCACTAAAAAAATTACGATATTAATATAAAATAGATTGTCAACTCGAATAGTGCAAAGCATATGCAAGTGTTTCCCACAAAGAAGATGTCATCAAGGAAACACGCTGATATATCTTTCTTCTAAATCATATACTTACGTTAAGAATCAAGCATCCAACCGAATGCTCTTCCGACTCCTACTTCTTGTAGTTAAATAAAAAAATAATCACGCACACTATATAGTTGTATTGATATTCAATACATAAAAAAAAATCTCAATATTATTAATATAATATATATAGAACGCCAACTCTAAATAGTGCAACACATATGTATTGCTTCCCGTCAAGAAAATGTAATCAAAGAAAATCACTCGATATATCTTTATTCAAAAATCATATACTTATTTTAAGAATCAAGAGGCCAACTCAACTATTCTTCCAGGATCCAACTCTCCATAGTTGAATGAAAAATTACACTCACTATATACTTCTATCAATATCTGATATTAAAGATATAAAAAATAAATACGATATTAATATAAAATAAATTGCAAACTATAAATATCACATATCATATGAAGTGCTTCTAGTCAAAGAATAAATAATCTAGGAAATGTACTGATAAATCTTTCTTCTGAAATCAAACATGTTTTTTAACTGCAGTGTGAGGCTTTTCTTCAGTTGTATCAATATAAAATAGACTGCCAATTCTAAATAGTGCAAAACATATGAAGTGCTCCCGTCAAAGAAGTGCACTGATATATCTTTCTTACGGAATCAATCATCTTTTATAGCTGCCAGTCTGATGCCTTTCTAACTTCCAAACTGATGCCTTTCTAACTGCCACTATATATTTATATCAATATCTGATATTAGAGACACTAAAAAAAACCGATGTTAATGTAAAGAGATTGCCAACTCTTGATAGTGCAAAACATACGAAGTGCTTCCTGTGAAAGAAAATGTAATCAAGGAAATGCGCCGGTATATCTTTCTTCAGAAATATTGGTCGCTAATGGCTTGAAATTCAAAGTGTATATTACTTCGTAGGTAATAGTTCAATTAGAGTATGCTTTATTTGAGCTTGCCGAAAAGGTTTTCGCTATCAGTTTATTCTGCAAAAAAAAAACGTGGAGCGCAAAATTATGTCGATCCAAAGGAAAAGAAAGAAAAGAATAAATGATGCAAACCTAAATATTGATTAATTATTATTAACTTATGTTGTCAGGAGGATGGACTTCTCGCTTAATCCACTAAGCCAAGCTAGTATTGGAGTTCATATTAACGAATAATTCACGTGGATGAAGGAAAGGTATAGTCCAAATCTAAAACTGACGGTTCTTCGATGCACTATCTTGATACGTCTTGCAAGGATTGATACAACTGCAATAAAATCATGCATAATAATTTTTATCAAAATATAGAACGTTAGAATAGAACCTCATCCCTGATTAGCAGGTGTATAAATGTTATTCACGGAAGCGATCTTTCAGCTTAAAATTTGTATCTCTAGTTATCAAAGATCTCTTTTATTACCTTGATTTTAGTCGACCATCAAAAAAAAAACATAAAAAGAGAAAATAAACATGGAACAATCGAATGAACGACATGTTATAACAACAAAAAAACACGTGGGATTTCCCAAATTATCTCTCATGTTTGACTGGACGAACGGTATCCTCTACTAAAAAATATTTTATAGTGGAACTAATTTCAAAGAAGAAACTAGGGACCATAAAAAAGTAAAGATCATGCATCAAAAGTTTTGCAAAGTACAATGGATTCAAGTATCCACTTCCACCCAACCGATCACAATGCAATGGAGGAACCAGAAGTTCATTGCCTACATAACCACAAAGTCAAGCAAAAATAGCGTCTACCGGGTTTTCTTGATTATTTCTCATTTTCAATTGCGTGGTAGTATCCCACAAAGAAACATATTTTACTGGCATACATAAAAGATAATTAATGATAAGTTTTGTACAGTTTAATTGTGTTCAAGTAAGTAGTTGTTACCCGGATGACAAAATACCATATAAAAATGTTCTCGGTGTTTTTTATTTATTGTCTTCGCGGTTAAACCAGTTAATTAACCTAACTATTATAGTGTTCGAAAAAATATAACTATCGGCTGAACAATAGTACTAAAAGAAAAAATATATATTAGAATTTTCAAGAAAAAATCAACATACCACCATGCTTGTCAAATATCTCTGATTGGTGCCCGAAACTTTTAGATATGCTCGACATCTCGAGATTACATTTTTATATTGAATTTAAGGTTTAAGGCTATCATACTTTTTAATTTGTATCCCACCCCTCAAGCCAACAACATAAAATTGCAAAAAAAAATCATCTGGCTAAATTTTGTCAACTTCTTCTTGTGTATAATCTGGTTTCCTTGGATGAAGGTGCAGCAAATTCATTCACACAGCTCATCACTTTTGAAGGAGTAAATTCATTATGAGTTTATGACAACATAAAAAAGAATTTAAACCCGAATTCTTTAATAAAAATTAATAGAAGATAATTTACACTGTTAATTAGAAGATAATTTAAACCCTTAAATAAAACAAAATTTACACTGCTAAATAAAACATAATTACACGGCTAAATATCAGATTATACGAAAATTCTAGTCGCGCCGAGTTTTACAACCTATTCTTCTAAAGCTAAAGAAATCATAGGTCAAGATAGGAGTTAACTACGATTGGATACCCATACCACAACCTCCAATGCCATTCTTGTCTCAAATTAACCAAGGTCTTAAACATACTATTTCAATTTTTTAGACCAGGTAACTGTAATCGGCTAGTTAATTTAGGGAATAATTTAGGGAACAATGTATACCCTTTTATATAACCTCTAAGATTATTATGAATTACATTACTATGAAGTACACCAAATTGGTAAAATTGCCGACCTCATTAAAGTTTTCGACTATCAACATTGGATTTTAATAAATTGATACGAAAACATGAATAGTATCATCAATTTCAGATAAAAATTTTTTTTAATGAAAATTGTGAATGAACTACAACGATGAACATTTTTAAGCGTCAAAGGAAAATTTCTGCAGTAAAATTAGGAAAAAATCATTTATGCCATCATGTCAAGAATTTTGTACCGTAGCTTAGTTCCTAACAAAAAAAACATGTAAACACGATGAAAACTATAATATTTTTCATTAGACAACACACGTAATACATCTATTAGGGGTAGTAGCTGTGTTATTTATGGAATTACCACCTTCAAAATAAAATAGCACTGGAGCCAGGATATAGTGTTGATAGTTCAAAGACATGATAGTTCAACATAATTTGTCTTAAACAAATAGATTTGTACCGTTTCAGGAGAGCCCGTGTAAATTGGATAGAATACTCCCCTTACAAACAAATAATTGAACTCGAGAATGACAATTTCTTCGCAACCCGATGGCTGCTAGGATAAGTAATATATTGTTGCACCAAATAACAGAAAACACTAAAAGGTTCGCTTGAATATTTGTGTATTCTCGATCTCAAATTCCCATTATACGATGGGGTTCTTCGACACCATTTCCGTATTTTATAGAAAGAATAATCTTTGGAGAAAAAAATGATTTCACCACAGTAAACCATATTATGGAGGCCATGCAATAAACTCTACCCATTTGGTTCTTGCACATATGCGTATACAAAGATTTAAAGAGCAGAGATTTACCAAATATATGCTTTATGCTATCAGATTTCTTTCTTTCCTCGCTTGCAAAATCTATTAGGATTTCTATTAAACATTTTTAATCGTACCTGCAAAACAAATAACAAACCAAAATCAGCCAGCAAAACCGAAAACAGCCAAGAAGAAAAAAATTAAAAGGAAAAAACCTAGAAGAAGAAAGAAGCAACGTGCGAATATAATGGTTTGGCCTTTTGAGAGTGCTTTATATAGAGACCAAACCCGCAAACTTCAAAAACTCACTTTTGGAAATAATATAAATTAGCTATAAATTAATATCTTAAACTTGATATAAATTTCTTTTGTACATTTTGGATACTGTAATTTTTAAAAACTATACTATTTATTGCAATATCTTGTCCAACCGGTTCCTTATTAACCGATCAAAAAAGAATTTTAATCCATCATTCCGAATATACCTTAATTATTATTATATATAATATAATCATTTCTAGATTTGGATTCAACAAATACAAATTTTATTATATTATTCCATAAATATGTTGAATTAATTTTTTTTTATTTTAATCATAAATGTCAAAATTAATATAGTAGTTTTCTTTACCATTTCCATAAATTTTTTGTCCTTACAAACCATTTTACAAATTTAAAATTTATTATTTTATTCCATAAATATGTTAAGTTGATTTTTTCTAGTTACCATAAATGTACGAAATTAATATAATATTTTTTATTATTTTCTGGATTTTTATAATAACTACATGAAATTATAAAATATTAATATAGTAATCTTTTTGTCATTTCTATATTTTTTTTTTTTTCCTTACTAAAGATTTTAAAAATATAAATCTCATTAATTTATCCATAAATACGTTGAATTGATTTTTTTTTATTTTATTCATAAATGTAAGAATTAATATAGTATTTTTTTTATTTTCTGAATTTTCTATAATAAATACATGAAATTATAAAAGATTCAAAAAATATAAATTATTTTATTTTATTCCATAAATATGTTGAATTGATTTTTTTTTATTTTAATCATAAATGTCCGAAATTAATATAGTAGTTTTCTTTATTTTGTGGATTTTCACAATAAATGCACGAAATTAATATAGCAATTTTTCTAAATAATGAGGGCCGTTCGTCGCGTGTGTCCCTACAATCCACCCAATCTACACCACACATTGTCAGATCAATGCACCATATCTAACGAAATTTCATCCGACGAATACGAATGGTTTCTCAATTAGCCAATGAGAGCGCGAGGTTACGCTCACCAACCAATAGGAGAGAGGGTAAGCTCCACCAGTGCTACTTTTATTCTGGAGTGAGGGATGGTATTGAGTTTTTAGGTTGTTGATGCCACCAATATTGCGTACGTGTCTCTTATATAAGGATTATGAATATCTTTCATGAATAAGTCTTCTCAAATTGTTTTTACCTCAATACGAGACTAGTTTAGTCATAGTCGGATAATAATTCTCCCGAAGCGGCTTTGAGTCCTTGACATTTGGTCAACCACTCATCTTCCTCTTTCCTTTTTAACTTCTTCTTCTCGATTTTAATCATAATCTTAAACCCTAAAAGGAATTTGATCACTTCAGTTATCTATCTATAGTGCTCCAAAAGAAAAATCTATCTAATTATATCATTTTCGCTCATGGTTATCCCAATCCTATTCTTTTTATTTTTGCGGAAATTAGGGTTTTGCATTATTTTATTTTTTTGGTCTGTTTATAACTATGATTAAGCTAAGAGAATCGAATTATACAGAAGTAAATGAATGATGATTTTAATGGGTTTGTGTTGCTTTGATTCCATTGATCATATATCATTGGACTTGATTAAGATGATTTTGAAAAATAATATTTTTGTTTCCTAAATGTCAATAAATTGGAAATTTATATCACGATGGTTTCTAAGCAAGAGAAACCAAGGATCGATCCGGCGGCGACTCCTTTCATTTTTTTTTCCGGTTTGTTTACTTAGACAGGGATAATACAGATTGATTTGATAAGATTTCATGGAGAGAGAAATATGTTTCCCATTGATTGAAACGTTAATTATACCAGTCCACTTAGGGGTATGAAATGGAATTTTAGATTTTCACGAATTAAGGAAACTTGTATTTTCAAGATACAGTAGAACTTCGATAAATTAATCTTCAATAAATTTATTACTTCGCTAAATTAATAAAATTCGTCGGTCCCAACTAAGTTTGTACAGGTTAAATTTTAACTCGATAAATTAATAACTTCGCTAAAATAATAATTTTCTCCGGTCCCAAAGCTATTAATTTATCGAAGTATTACTGTAATTAAAATTCCAAGAAAATTATCTAAACCCAATACAAAAAATTAATTGTTTAATTAGCAGCAAATAAAATTGCTTCTTTTCATGTAGTAAAAAGTTGCCAAACCCAATGGGGTCTGCGTGTGACTACCACGACAAGTATCGGTTTATATTATCCCGTTGTAGAATGGTTGTGGAGGGAGTTTTTGTTCGAACGTGGTTCGAGCATTTTTCGTGTGGCAACATTATAAACATTACAATTAACCAGAGTTAAAGATATGAAGAGCATTTAATTAATTTAGTTAATTCATGTAAAGTTTTTAATTAATAGATACTTTTAGCTAAAACTACTTAGGTTTTGTTTATGTTAAAGAAGAAGATAACAAACAGAAGAAGAGACAAACTGAACTTGAGTTTCTATTGATATTTTTCACACATACAATTGTCGAACTGAGTACATCATATATACTTTGATTTCCTTGAACTACAAGATAGCTAGTTTCCTAAATAACTTTGATTTCCTAATATACAATGAACGAGTCTTCTTGTCTGGTAGGGTATCGTGTGTTATTTCACACACGTACCATATGTTGTGTTAACACCCTCCCGCAAGCGTAACGGGTTTTCCTGAACCGTTAGCTTGAATCGTAAAGAAGAAAACCAATCCTTAGATAATGGTTTTGTGAATATATCCGCTATTTGATCCTTAGAGGATATAAATCTGACATCAAGAAGTTTAGAAGCAACTTGATCACGAACAAAATGATAATCAATCTCAATGTGCTTTGTCCTTGCATGGAAAATAGGATTTATAGTGAGATAAGTAGCTCCAAGATTATCACACCACAGAACATGAGGGGATTGAGTGGAAACACAAAGTTCTGAAAGAAGTGACTGAATCCACATAATTTCAGCAGTAGCAATTGCAAGTCCCCTATATTCCGCTTCAGTACTAGAACGAGAAACTGTTTTCTGCTTACGATCACTCCAAGAGATAATATTACCACCCAAATAAGCACAATAACCACTAGTTGAATGACGATCATCAAGTGAACCAGCCCAATCAGAATCAGTATACGCACTGAATGATAACTTGAGAGTAGGAGAAGGCCGAAGAAGTATACCAAAAGTAGAGGTATGTTTGAGATAACGAAGTATACGTTTTACTAGTCCCCAGTGAAAAACAGTTGGTGCATGCATAAATTGACATACTTTATTAACAGCATAAGCCAAATCGGGACGAGTAAATGTTAAATATTGCAAAGCTCCAACAATACTACGATATTC
Source organism: Papaver armeniacum (assembly GCA_023531295.1). Taxonomy (NCBI): domain Eukaryota; kingdom Viridiplantae; phylum Streptophyta; class Magnoliopsida; order Ranunculales; family Papaveraceae; genus Papaver; species Papaver armeniacum. Next base: position 39,638 of record JAJJWW010013817.1, on the reverse strand, counting down.
AGTAGCATCAGTTAACAGGGTACTACGATCCGAAGAGATGTCACCAGAAGTACTAAGTGGTGTTTGAATAGGTTTAACACCATCCATTTTGGCTCGAATAAGAAGATCATGAGCATACCTTTGTTGAGAAAGAAACAATCCTGAGGAAGTACGAATTGCTTCAATTCCAAGAAAATAAGATAAGGAGCCAAGATCTTTGATAGCAAATTCTTGTTGTAGACAATCAAGAATGGATTTAATACCAGCGGAGTTGGAACCTGTAACAATGATATCATCCACATATACCAACAGATAAATAGTGCCATACGAACCATTGTAGATAAATAGAGAAGTGTCACACTTTGAAGTAAGAAAACCAATTTGCAACAAAAAATTACTGAGCCGGTGGTACCATGCACGCGGAGCTTGCTTAAGTCCATAGAGAGAACGATGTAGCTTGCAGACATGTGTAGGAAAACGACGGTCAATATAACCTGGAGGCTGTTTCATGTACACCTCTTCTTGAAGTTCGCCATGTAAGAAAGCATTCTGCACATCAAGTTGGTGAATATGCCAATTGGAAGATAAAGCCAATGTAAGAATAATACGAATAGTGCATGGTTTAACAACCGGACTAAACGTTTCAGAAAAATCTATTCCTTCTTGTTGATTATATCCTTTAGCAACCAAGCGAGATTTACGACGTTCAATTTCGCCGTTAGACTTACGTTTGATACGAAATACCCATTTACATCCAATAACATTCATAGAAGGATCATATGGTACTAATGTCCAAGTACCATTACGGAGCAATGCATTGATCTCATCGTCCGAGGAAACACGCCAATCTGGATCTTTATGAGCTTCATAAATACAGGTTGGTTCTCGAAGAGAGTCACATACCAGTGCATATTTGGAGTTGGGCTTAAAGATTCCATCTTTGGCTCGAGTTATCATTGGATGATTACCTGAAGTGGCTGGTGCAGTAGGTATGGTGGAAACAGGTACGTTAGAGCCAGTAGAATCCAATACAGCAGGCGTACCAGATGAAGAAGGGACAGGTCCGTCAGAGTTGGTCAGTGCAGGCATGTCAGATATGGCAGAGCTGGTAGGTACAGGTATGGCAGAACTGGTCGAGACAGTGGCATCTTGTGTTGGAGTTAGACCGAAATTTTCATGCATTGAGGTAATGGACCGAGGAGTAGTCTGGACAGTGACATCTTGGGCTGTAGAATGTCCGCTCAAGGATGGAGATGAAGTACGACATGCAGACTGAGAAGTATTAGCTGGCAGCAACGGCTGTGCAGCACTATGTGCTCCTGAAGATGAACAACACGGCAGTAACGAAGAAGTAGTAGGATGAGTAACCAAGACTGGTGGTAATGGAACAAACAAGGGTGAATTGTTATTTACCTGAGAAGTAATCGATGTCGGAGAAGGTGAAGAGGCAGTCGCAATGGGAAAGGTAGTCTCATCAAAAACAACATGACGGCTGACGTAAATACGACCCGTAGAAATATGAAGACACTTATAGCCCTTTTGAGAGGGACTATAACCAATAAATACACATGGAGATGAAAGAGGTTCCATTTTGTGAGACATATACGGACGTAGGTGAGGATAACATAAACAACCAAACACACGAAGAAAGGTGTAATCCAGTGGAATACCAAAAAGATCTTCATATGGAGATGAATTATTAATAGAAGTAGAAGGAACACGATTTATTAGATAACAAGCAGTGTAAAAAGAATCATACCAATATGAGGATGGTACAGAAGCCATGTTTAAAATTTTAAGTCCAGTTTCACGAATATGACGATGACGACGTTCCACTAAACCATTCTTTTCAGAGGTGTGTGGACATGAAAACCGAAGTACTCAGTTCGAGAATATGTACTCAGTTCGACAATTGATGACGAGAAAGATCATTGGTTATATGACCTGTAGCACCACTGTCGGGAGTCCATGGAGGAGTTGGCAACAATCCAGTATGAGCGGTATAGGCACGCGGTATAGAAGTTGGTGGTTGACGACGCGGAGGACGAAAGCTACGATCAAAACGGTTCCAACAGTCCGGAGCTTCATGATTTGGAAGATCACAAAGTTGACAGGGAAGCTCCGACCGATTACGTTGTGATTTAGATGGTGAAGAAGCAAAGGAAGTTGCGCCAACACTATTATTCGGACGGAAGCTACGGTTGTTGTTGGCTTGAAACCTGGACGAGTTCGTTGGATTGTAGGGCCGAGCTGGTGCATAAGTGACGTGGGCTGGGCTGGTGCTGGAAACGCCAGAGTATCGAAAAGAACTGGGCCCAGAGTTCCGTGAAGATGTAGCAGCGTTTGCAATGGGGTGAACAGTTAGGTTTTTGTTTTGATGTTCCATACGAAGTTCAAAGGTCAGCAAGAAGGTAAGGAAATCTTCAACGGTCAGAGAGCTCATCGTAGTTGTTAGGGATGTAACGATGGCATCATAAGAACTGTCTAGGCCAGCAAGAAGACAGTGACGGAATTCTTTGTCCGTAACGGTTGTATTAGCAGCTGCAAGATTATCCACTAAGTTTCGAGCATGATTGATATATTCACGCATAGTCTTTGACCCTTTTTGAAGAGTGCGTAGTTCACAGTGAAGATGATGAATGTGAGCATCAGATTTAGAGGCATACTGAGCTTCAAGAGAGTCCCATATTTCCTTTGAAGTTGTGAGACGATAAACATGACGAAAAACAACATGTGTAAGAGAAGAAAATAACCAACTTACAAGGATTTTATCCTGTTTTGTCCATGAAAGAAACTCGGGGGAAGGGGCTGCATCGGATTCAGGAGATGCTGGACAGGGTTTGGTACCAGTAACATGACCATCGAGATCGTAACCTTGGAGATACGGTAAAAACTGAGCTCGCCAGAGAGAGTAGTTGGTTTCATCGAGCTTAACTGTGATGATATGGTAAAGTTGAGAGAATAGAACAGAGGACATTACCGAAGATTGAGAAGAAATAGTCGAGTTGATGACAGCGGAAACGGTTGATGATTCAGTTGACATGATGTAGGATCGAAGGTAGCTGATACCAAGCTAAAACTACTTAGGTTTTGTTTATGTTAAAGAAGAAGATAACAAACATAAGAAGAGACAAACTGAACTTGAGTTTCTATTGATATTTTTCACACATACAATTGTCGAACTGAGTACATCATATATACTTTGATTTCCTTGAACTACAAGATAGCTAGTTTCCTAAATAACTTTGATTTACTAATATACAATGAACGAGTCTTCTTGTCTGGCAGGGTATCGTGTGTTATTTCACACACGTACCATATGTTGTGTTAACACTTTTGCAAGTATTATTATTATAGCCATCTGTATGTAAAAAAATCGGGTGAGATGTTCCTGGATCAAAATTGCAAAAGCAGCGCTGTGGTCTATGGGCTATGCAATTAGTTTTTATCCCCTCTCCACAGATACTAAGCTTTGGAAAAGGTCTTACGTGGCTAGGCCCCTCACAGTCGGTCAAATCATGGTAGTCTCGGCAGAATTCTTACGCCTGACTTTTGGAAGTACATATAATGTGTACAAAAGAGAACTCAGCTGGATCTATACGCCTAACATGACTTTTGGTTTGAGAACAAAAGACAGTCTACGTATATAAATCAAGGCAGTCTTGGCTTAATTTCTACGGCAGAATCAAGGAACACGCTACCCATATATGCTTCCAAAACAAGTCATCATCTTTGAGTTTTAGTACCAACGGAAATTAAACGATAAAACTGAGCTCTGGCTATCGAGGTCTTACTGGTCTCAATTGAGAGTTAGAATTGAGTTTCTTCTGCAGTGTGCCAGTGGGACTTGGACGATTACAAGTAAGGCGAGAATATAGAATGCGACACTGCTTTCACGAATGGAGGGGAAAAATGGTGTCATGAGAATTAACAAACAAGGAGCAGACCGGATCATGATACACATTTGACTTCATTGGCAATTTTGGTTGGCTTTCCCCACTAATTATAATCTAGTAAGGGGAATATGAATCCACAATGGGAATGGGAGGCTACAGTATCTTATAAAATAAGTCCTTTGCAGAGACAAAGACTGGTGTGTGGAGTAATAGGGAGAACAAATTAAGAGGCACTTGATGAAAATCATTTCATTGATAGTCGTCATTCAAGCCCTACATAAAGAAACCGGCATTTCCCAACAAACATCAAACTGAACATAAACAACAGATAGAATACCAGTTCATCACTCTCAACTAAACGAATTCAAAAATACAACCACACATAGACTAGAATAATACTGCAAATGTGACAAAGAAAGATGTCAGAACAACCAAGTGCAATGACACCACATACATTTTAACTTGCTATCGCAATTTGATTTGAAAAAGAATGAGACCTGGAGATGAACCAATGAATTCTGGGAATTATTAAATATCACTCGATAGTTAATAGACCTGAAGTTGAACTCAGCAGATCCAATAGTTCTTCCACCGCTCTTAAAGCAAACCCCATACCTTAAGAACAAGCAACATGCATTACAAGCTCAACTGGCATCTTAAGTAAGCTACTGAGAGTGTCATAAGCTTTATTGACTCATCTTTATTATTCATAAATGTAGCAGCTCTTCCAGTAAATATCAGTAGTTCTCATGTAAAGCTGGTTTGTGACTGTGAAATCAGCCGATGCCTACCACCTTCTTGTTTCTTAAGAACATAAACAAATGGCAGACACAATCATCAGCTCCGGGCTCCGAGAATGCATAATTTCCAACAGCTGACGGCTGCTAGTTACTATCTGAATCTTTGTGCTTACTACTATCAGCGTTTTGCTCAGCTTGACAGTCCTTCTATTTGTCATCAAGACCCCACCTAAATTACAATTAACGACCTGCGTTAAACATAATAAAATTACCAAATACAATTAACGACCTGCGTTAAACATAATAAAATTACCAAATGAGTCATCTTTCCAAATACACAACCAAAGTATATACGCAGACAATCAAGACTACCTATTTTTACCCCAGATAAGTCATCTTTCCAGATACTAATACCTAATTTTGACTTACGGTAGACGTGGACAAACCCCAACATCGCCTTTGAATCATCATTTCCTCCAGATGCCTCATCTGGCAAGATAAACAAGTAGAACTATCACTCCTTTCATACTTAGCAAAATTTCTATGAAACACAATGGAAGCAGTAGTAAAAACTCAAGAAAACAGAATTAAAGGCTGAACAAGACTAGATTAAATAAACAAGTGAGTTTCACATGAGCTAAGAAGAATCGTGATATCATGTTAAGAGCAAAGTAGTCATACGGGCTTCGACTATATTGCTTGAAGAAACCTATGAACATAACTTCAATACCTAAATCACTTAAAATACAATAACCCGTTGTTTTATCTGCTTCCTCATGGTGAGGTGGTCTTACAATGTCAACAACGGAATCACCTTTTTCTTTTGCAACACTCTCAACAGCTTACTTATAAATGCATATGGAATCAGTTTTATCACTAAAATTCCTAGGATTGTGAATCATAAGAGTGACAATCAATCACTTGAAGCCTGCATGAACCAAATGTTCGTTACGAAAATAAACAGACTGATAAATAACGACAAGGTAAAATTACCTCGATAAGCTGGAGCTTTGAGAATGCATAATTAACCAACAGTATGGCTGCTAGTTACAGTATGATTCTTTGTGCTTCTTATTAGCCTTTTGCTCAGGTTGACAGTCCTCTTTGTCATCAAGACCCCACCTAAATTACAGTTTACCACCTGCGTTAAACATAATAAAATTTACCAAATACGTCATCTTTCCAGATACACACAACCCAATTTTATATGCAGACAATCAAGACTACCTATTATTCCCCCACATAAGCCATCTTTCCAGATATCAATACCTATTTTCGACTTACAATAAACTTGGACAAACCCCAACAGCGTCTTAGCATCATTAATTTCTCCAGATGTCTCATCTGACAAGATACAACAAGTAGAGCTATCAGAACCTTTTCGAATTAACAAAATTTCTATGAAACACAACTAAAACTAACCAACTATTAAATAATAGGGGGAGGCAGTAGTAAAACCTAAAAAAAAAACAGAATGAAAGGCTGAGCAAGAATAGATTAACTAAACAAGCAGTTGCACATGAGCCAAGAAGAATCGTGGTATCACTTAAGTTGAGAGCAAAGTAGTCATATGAGCTTGTTGGAAATTGTAATTTGTAATCTAGAGTTGTCTATATTAGTTTAGACGAGTGTAGTGAATTCTACAAAGTGAAAGTTGTGGAATTATCTAGTTAGAATAGGTTAGAAGCTTCTAGAGTTAGCTACAGTAACTCGAGTCTAGAAAAGTCTAATGTGAATGATTGTAAGGTCGGTCAAACTGTTTATGTATAGAATGTCCTATATGGCAGTTGTAGTATACACTATAGAGTGTTCTAGGAAATACATTAGTCGGTTTTGGGTAGCCTATATATAGGCAGTGAGACATTCATTTGTAGTTTGTAACGAAGCAAGGAAGTTAATAAGAAGATTAAGAGTTTTGAGAGTTTAAGTAGTGTTAGTCTTGCTTCTTAGGAGCTCTGTACGAGCAACACAACTATGCTCGTATATCTCCGAAGTTTCATATCCAAATTCCAACATGGTATCAGAGCGGAGGTTCGATCCATATGGGGCATGTAAGCTGCGTGAATCAAAATGCTTGTGGAGTTTAAAGCAAATGCGAAAGTGAAGTGAAGAAAGTGAAGGTATGATTCTGAACTATTTAATTTAAAGTTTGAGGTTGAGTTTGCATTGTTTGATTAGAGCCCCACCAGAAGTTCACCCGTATTAAAAGGAAGAAAAGATGGAATGAGAAAATGAAAAAGAGGAAGAAGATAGTGCTCGTGAAAAAGTCTAGTTTAAGTTAAAGTAGTCTTGAAAATGTAAAGTACGTAATGTCTCCATGAAATGAGAGTTAGAAAGAAAAAGAGAGGAGTAGGGAGTGCACACAGAACAATGCACTTTCCGACATGGCATGAGAAAAGCCATGTTTCGAGATGCTAATCCTATACTCGTGACGGAAGTAGCCGAGTGAAGGCTAACGGAAGGCTGCGTAAAGGCCGGGCCGAGTGAAGGCCGAGACAGTGGGACCACACCCACTGAGATGCTAGCGGAAAAGGTGGGCTAGCTAGAAGAAAAGAGGATGGAAGACAAGAGAGCTATGGAGACACCAGGAGAAGATGAGGCGTGTCGACGAAAAGTTATAAATGTCGGACATGAAAGAAGAGAAATTACAGCACGAGCATGAGAAGTGAAGGATGAACGACAAAGACAAATTGGGTGAAGATCGAATCTATGGAGATTACAAATTAGGAGGGGATGTTGGAAATTGTAATTTGTAATCTAGAGTTATCTAGATTAGTTTAGAAGAGTGTAGTGAATTCTACAAAGGGAAAGTTGTGGAATTATCTTGTTAGAATAGGTTAGAAGCTTCTAGAGTTAGCTACAGTAACTCAAGTCTAGAAAAGTCTAATGTGAATGATTGTAAGGTCGGTGAAACTGTTTATGTATAGAATGTCCTAGATGGCAGTTGTAGTATACTCTCTAGAGTGTTCTAGGAAATACATTAGTCGGTTTTGGGTAGCCTATATATAGGCAGTGAGACATTCATTTGTAGTTTGTAACGAAGAAAGGAAGTTAATAAGAAGATTAAGAGTTTTGAGAGTTTAAGTAGTGTTAGTCTTGCTTCTTAGGAGCTCTGTACGAGCAACACAACTATGCTCGTATATCTCCGAAGTTTCATATCCAAATTCCAACAGAGCTTCGACTGGATTGGAAGAACTAACCTATGAACATAACTTTAATACTGAAATAGCTTACAAAAAAAACCGATTGTTCTTAGTAGCAACTTTTTGTTTGCAATATTCTTACTTATTGTTAGAAAATCGAATCCAATTTTCCTTAATGAATGGAAAAATCATCTAACTAGTACGTATTGGATTTGGGTTGTATTAGTGGGCTTAATTTCTTAATTTGGCATGTTAGTTAGGTTAAGTGTTTCAGGTTTGAAACAAATAGAAACCTAAATACGTGAAGCGACACAACCCTTTGAGAATTCAAATTGGAATTCTAAAGACACGACCCTTGAAGAAATCCTTGAAGCATCATGATTCTTCATTGAAGAGGTACTAGTAATCCCTATAAATACCCTGCACACACTTAGAAAAGATTATCAATTAGAAACCTAATTATCAGTCTACTACATTCTAGAATTATCAATTAAGTTTGTGTCAAAGAGAGAGTTCATCACTTTAAGTTTTGGTTCGCCGTTTCTCGAAGTTTGGAGTGCTACTACATCGAGAAGAAAGTCGTTGTATCCTGGGAGACAGACATCGATAATCCGTAAGCACCAGTGCGGGGTGAATCTGTCTTAAGGCTAGAGCATATAATCCTTGCCTCGACTTTGGTTTCGTCTAATTGGTTTGCATATCTCTTCTTCTCTGTTTGTTTTATTGCAGTTTATACACAAGGTTTCCAACACTTATAAATGTATATGGAATCAGGTTTATCACTGAAGTCCCTAGAATTATAAAACAATCAAATCAATCACTTGCAGCCCCGGAAGAACCGAATGTTTGTAACGAAAATATACAGCCTGATAAATAAGGACAAAGAAAAATTACCTCAATAGGCTAAATTGAATGTTTGCTGTCTTAAGATTTCGCTACCAAACATCTACAGATAAGATTATTATCCTTTAGAAACTCACTCAAACAACAAACATTCAACAATTACAAATGAATCACTACAGAAAGACACCACTAAAAGATTTGAGGAAGAAATTTAAGGTGATTTTAGTTTTCAAATGCATCTTTCAACATTAGTTGACAACATTATATAGATAATATAAACCATCTTTACTTTACCACAATTGTTCGCAGACATTAGGCGGTATATATATTAACAAGAAACCAGACTTGTTACGACAGTGAAGAAGTTTTCTCGATATACAAAGGAAGATTGTACGAGGATCAATTCTAATAGTTTAGGTTTCACTTGAAGTTTGCATGAAATCTCAATCAGCAATTTTATTGGTTTTTTTTCGAGACATAAAAACATTCCCATTTAATAAAACATCTAAGTTCCAACCAATCATAAATATACTGTTTATTTTCATTCAACGATCCTATCTTCCCATTAATCATTCACCACATTGACACAATCCTGTAGATTTAGGAATTGATGCTCCACTACCCACTTAATTCGCTTTTTCAGCATCTGATCTACTGTTGTTATGCATCCAGCCGCTCTATAATTTTCCGCATCATTAACAACTATTAAACTAGTACACATGCGTTTAGTATCTTTTGCAAAAGAAGCATCAAAATTGATCTTTATAAATAATGTTGATAGTTTCTTCCGAGCAACTTAAACTCTACTTATAGGGCCTGTGATTCTACCAACAACTGACTATAGTTATTTGTTGTCCATTCTTTCCTGTTACAGTTGATCTGACTCAAAGTATTAGCTATATTTACTTGTGCATTATCAAAAGTTACTGCACATCACATGATACGGGACGTATCTTTGGTTGGTCAAGTATATTCCAAGATTTACTAATATCTTGGATATATCTCAATTTTAGTATGTTATTTGTCAGGATAATTAGTTGCATTCTTTGATTTATCTTGTTATTGATGAGAATAATATATTCTCTTAGGCTAGTTTAGGAATGTTGGGGTTTCCTAGGTTTTATCTTTGTAGGCTATAAATAGCCATATCTATTGTCATTTCAATTTAGCTACGGCTTGCTATTATTTGATTAATGAAACTATTAAAGTTTGTTTGGTTAAAAACCATTATTTGTCTCTTTTAACTCTGGGATTAGAGTCTTTGCTCCTGGATTGGAGTGTTCTATAATCACCATTAAGGAGTGGATTCTCCTTATTTTATCGCTTCCGCTTGTGCCATATCAAGTGCTAACAGAGCAGGCTTTTCTTGTGATGTACATCTGTGGGTTTTTGATCGCTGTCGTAAGCTTCAAAAATAAATTACACTTTCTTACTACTCAAAATATAAATATAGCAAGGGCAAGAAAGGATCGATCCCACAGAGAGGTCTAGGTTGTCAAATTGTTATGGTTTCCTATATAAGTAACCCTAAGAATTTCGATTGTGTAAATAAAAATAAACAAAAAGCAAATAAAGTACGCAAATCAAGAATGTGAAAATATTGGATAAAGGTTTCATCTTCAATTGTAAACAAGTTTATGAATATATGAATAGAATTCGTATTTAATCTCGCTATCATCAAAAGCCATAGAATACCTTATTGCAAGAATACTCCATAATTTCCTAAGTCATCAACACACACATTAGGGCTGCGTATGTGAATTCTACCTAAAGAATAACCTAACGCCTTGCGCTAATCAAGATCAATTCCTAGGAGCATTAAGTTTCAGAAATAGGCTAATCAATGCAATTGAAATACATTGCGCAAACAATTCGAACAAAGGTCAATTTCTACATATGATTACAAGGATGTATCACTACAACCTAGAATCATATCATGCTACTCGTATTCAAGGTTATCGCTCGATGAAAACCCTAAAATAGCTATAGATATGGATGTGAGTTCAATCAATTCTAGACTTAACTAAACAAACATTCAATCATATTGCAATACTTCAATCATGCAATTATTATAACCCGTAGAAATCAAACGATAATATTGAGAGAAAACTAATTCATAAAAATCATAACTTGGTTGCAAAATCCAACTACATCTTCAACCAATAATAAAAACTTAGTTACTTGTGTTTTTGGAAATCATCATAGAAAGCAAAGAAGAAAACTATCATGTGAAACCCTAGACAACAAGTAGAAGTCTCCCTAATGGAGATATTTTTAGGTTTAGAAAAGAGTTTTCTATTTATATGCTTTTCTCCCCATAAGGATACTTTCCCAAAATTAGGTTAATTCTTCTCAAAACTCGTCTCCAAGTTGGTCCACCAAGCCCAGGAGTGAAAAAATATGTCTCTGGAATTTTGGGTCCGAAAGCTGGTCGCCGGATTTGCTGACGTCATCGCCGGAATCCGGTCGCCGGTTGCCGGAATCCGTCGCCGGAAAATTATCTCCAGCCACTGAACTTGCCTCCGCTCATCAAGCTGTCCAAGACATTTTACACTTCCAGTATCTCAACTCTGCTTCTCTGCAATTCATACATTCACAAAAACCATCAAACCCAACTTCTCATTCCTTGCGAAAACGTACCCAAAAGCGTGACCCGTAGCTCATATGTCCGCCATAAATTCTTGCATCCGACTCATACCCCCCTCGCGATTCACTGAAATATTGTGATTCATACTTTAACTTCCGAAATCCGTTTACTCGGAACTATGCTCACCGGCGCCATTTTCACTCCGTTTTTCGCACAATTTCTGCAGCTTGGTTTCTTGCCATTCTGTCCCTGTAATTTCACATCCATGGCAGCAAGCCAACATCCATTCCCTTCTCAGCTTCTTTCCATTGCATCCATCCTTGCACCTCAACCATCATCTCAGTCTTCCACCAACTGCAATCACCATAGCCTCAGCTACTTGCAAATCCACCTTACAGCCTCCAATGTTCATCATCTCCACCCCAGGCCATTAGTACCAGCACCAGCTCTTCAGTTCTCCTTAAACTCAATTCGAAACCCATTAACACAACGCCATTCTCTGCAATACAGCCCCCGCAACTCAAACATATCCATCACCGCAATTACATTTGCTCAAGCCACCGCATCACCTGCAGATTCAAGACCGAGCATAACCTCAACCCATCTCACTTGAACCGCAACTCAACACACCTCCTCTGCACAAGTCAGCTGCAGTCTCAAACTCGAGCTTCGTTCGATCACCAGCAACTACAACTTCCTCCATCTCAGTCACTCGACTCCAAACCCGAGCTGCAACCTCATAAGCCCACTCCAGCTCATGTGCACACCCTGTAATTCAAGCTCCATTTGCTCTCCCACTAACAGTCACAGCTGCCAATTCACTCACAGCTGCATCTCAGGCCTTTTGTCCTGCATTTGTAGCTGCACCAGCTCTCAGCTCACAGCCACAACATCTTTGGCACTTCCTCACTGCCAGAATCAGAGACAACACCAACTCCACCTGCAACATCTCAAGACCAACAGCATCACCACTGCCTGCTTCAACCCTCACTTGAGCTCATTCTTCTCCAGCTTTACATGGCAACAAAATTTTCAAGAAAGAAAAAGCTAATTCAATGTTGTAGCTTCACGTACAGCTTACCTCTCGCAACCTCGGTCATTGCCACTAACACCAGCCAACCCTTGTACATCTTGTACTCGAACTGCAAGCAATCACTGAACTGCAACTCATTCAGCTCAATTCGACAATCGAATTGCAGCTGCAATTATCAGTTCTCTCATCATCATCCTCCGAAATGCAACAACACAATGCCGCTGCCCGACCTATTTCGGATCCTTGTCTTCCCGACCGAGATTAAAATCCATATTCGAGATAACCCAGCTTCTCAACCACCATTACACTCGTAGTACCACCAAGCTCATCATCACCGGCTATCTCGCATCTCTAGTTGCACCAAGAAATCCACCTCCAATCTCAACTCTCTCTCACTCGGACCACCACCATCCGTGCTTCAAGTTCACTCGCGTGTTCGCCACCTCGGTCCATCTATTACCTTAACTGCAGCTCTAGGCTGCCCTCATACACAAGCTCGGGCAGAACCTCGGATCCATTTCAACACGGTTTCGCCATAATCTCGGCTCCGGCCATTGCATCCAGGCCACAGCACCACCTGACTTGCTCTGCCACGCCTTTCTCAATGCCACCATTTCAGACTCTCCTTAAACTCATAAATGAGCCTTGACCCATTGAACACAATCCTCCAGAGCACAATTGGTTGCGGCTAGACTTGGCAAAGTACCTAGTTTAGTGACAAGAACATGGCAGTAGAACTAGGTCTTCCTCCCCAATTTCTTGGCTTGAAACAAAACACAAAACAAAGTATACAAATGTCTTAACTTCGAAACATGTTCTCATTCTTCATATATGACCCACAAACTCATGGAGAGCTAATGGCAAAGAGAAGAGACTTGAACTGTTCTTTGCAAGACACGGCCTGTGGTTCAGCATTCTATCGAGCACTATTTGTGCGTTATCTTTGACATTATAGGTGAATGCTCTGCGACTTCGAAAGCATTCAATTTCATTCCCCGCAACACGAGTTCATACATTCAACACAGACCCACAACCATTCTAACGCTAAAACAGCTCTGAATTCTCTTCCATTAAAACTGAACATCAACAGACCCAGGCCAACTCAGGGTTGCTAACCCTAATTGCAAATTCCTCCACCCATCGTCTTGAATCGATAACAATAAACAACATCATCACTCGATCGATTTCCAACTAAATCCTCATCTTCAATTACTCCGGCAACAACGATTTCACCATCATCTCATAAAGCAAAAAAAACCGGAAAAGGGGTAGAAATGAGGAAGACGGGTCTGTTCGACCTAGTGTAGGACTAATGTCGTACGAGACGAGATTTAAACACCCGATCGATGGATATGGGCCACCAAAATGGCAGCCTTACTCGATATGCTTCAAAGCTCACAGACTTCTTCATACGGTGTCCGAATAATCTCATTCTTTCGCTACTAGCTTCGTCTTTTCGTTCACTTCCACATGAGGAGAAGAAATCCTGGATTTGAGCTAGTTCCACTTCGTTTTGCTCTAATGACTCCAAAACACCTAATAACACTCAAAAGCAAACATAATATACATAATTTATACGAAAAATAGCAAAGAAAGCATAAATACTAGATAATAAATACTATGTATTCTACACCTATCAAATTCCCCCACACTTAGACTTTGCTAGTCCTCGAGCAAATCAAACAAAACAAAACTAAAACAAATACATACAACTCCGTGACGCCGAGGCTACTGATTAATTTTAGCATAAATAACAAGCCTTTAAACCCCTAGGTGTCCCTAGTGGACGAGTTATAGTCTCGTGAAGGTTTACTAGAGATATACCTACAAAACCTATATTTCAAACTCCGTCTATTCGTGACAAATCAATGAACGAATCCAAAATGACTACAGGAGGAGGTACCTTGCAAATTCAATTCATATATTAGTAAATAAACTCTAATTAGATAGTTGAACAAGCCACAATACTCGGAAACTAACAAACCACAATCACAATGAAAAGATTAAGAAGATGAATATAGATGTAGATGTTGGCGAATGTTCACAAGTGTTCGATGTTTCCCATATCTGTCTGAAGGTCACTGCTAAGATGAACCTATGCCTATTGGATTGAGCTGTTGGTGCTGAATGCTACATCAAATCAATTGGCATATACAAGGGAACCAAGAGTGACTTTATTCAACACAATAATAATTTCTTCTCTTTTTTTTTTATATGATTGGATCAAACTGGATCCAATTTCTCTTTTTTTTTTTAGATTTGGATGATTAGATCTTTTGGATCCAAGCGCATGCTTCTTGTCAACAAGTACATGATAGTTTCCTTGGATCCTGCATTCCACGCTTGTTTAGGCGACGGAGACAGGGACTACGTTTCACACATACTGCTATTCCCCAAGTGTCATTCTTTATTCCGTTTTGGTCTAATTGATCGGTCTTTTTTTTTTCTTTTCTTTTTCAAAAATTTTTCATTTTTTTTTTTTTTTTTCAATTTTTTTTTTCAATTTTTTTTTTCATCATTTTTTTTTCTAGTAACTCAATCACTCTATTTCATCATAGCAGTAATAACAAGTCGATGTTTAGTGACCCACCAAAGCACTTAGAGAACAATAGATAAATATGGAAAAATCAAAATAGAACGTGATATGGTGATATTCCGAGATATGGTAACAACTATCATGGTATTTATGATTCATGAGCTATATTCTTCCCTTTTAGTTAATTGGTTCCTCAACTCCTGCATTCAAAATGGTTCCATCCACTAATGGTGTCATCCTAAAGGCACAAGTTCTAGATTTCGGAGTTCAAAAAGCACAAATTTTTCTTGATTTTTCTATTTTTCTGATTTTTTTTTTTTTTTTTTTTTTTTTTTAAAGGCATAAAACAAACTAAAACAAACTATACAAACATATAAATGCTCCCCCACACTTAAACTTCACATTGTCCTCAATGTGTAAAAACGAAAGTTCTGAATTCTGACGTAACGGCAGATAAAATGCAAAAACTGTGCAAATTGGTAAGGAATTTGGAAAAACTCCATTTCACAAAAGTTGTTCACCTACGTGTTTCCTACACAGTGTCAAAATTTCACAGTGTTTTGATAAACGGTCTGACAGTTATGGTCTCTGAACTGAACTACGCGCAGTCTGAATTTTTCTGACGAAAAGGTATTCATCATAATTCTCTTCTAAGATAGATTCCGGACGCAATGAAATTAAACATGGGGATGCAAATATGATATGAAAACAGTAAAAAATAAATAAACGAAACAAAAAATAAAATGCAAAAGGATAAGAGATACAAAACCGGTGGGTTGCCTCCCACTAAGCGCTTGGTTTAAAGTCGCCAGCCCGACTATATCCTTGCAACATTCATTCCCCATATATCAACAATCTGAAAAGTTGGGGGTCCTTCCATAGAACCTGTTTTTCAAACACTAACTTCACACAAACATTAGTACAATAAAGCAAAAGTGAAGCTATTAGCCGATAAAAGCTTCCCCCACACTTATTCTTGTCCACACTTGGAAGTGTATAAAGAATATAGAAGTCGGGTACTTCCACGGTTTCTTGGTCCAAAACCTGCATAGTATGAGAATCAAGTATCTCTAATGGAGGGAATCGAGAAACAAAATCATTCAATAAAGTCCTCGAAGCACATATATTCAAACCAATAAGAGGTAAAGGAGAAGAAACAATAGGCAAAGGGTTAGATAAACCTTGCACAATCTCTTTTATCACGGAATCCTCTTCATCCTTGAAAAACTCAAGTGAATTATTCACCTCTTTTATATCATGGTCCTCTATCAAACCTTGCAACCATTCTTCGTCCGTTTCTGCCTTAACTAAAGTCTCGACATAAACATCATCATTATAATCATTTGCAAGCTCAATTGGGTCTTCCACAATATTGGTCATAACGGTCTCATTCTCAACATATTCCTCCTTTTTGTTGTAAGGCATATACTCTTTTGCGGATCCAAATTTTATTATAAGAAACTTTTCTAGAACACTTGAAAATGCATCATCCTCAAGCTCCACCCTTTGAATAGGCTCTTGATCATTATTAAGATCAATGCCTGAGTAATCTACACAAGTGTCAACATATTCCTCTTCGTCTTCATCTTGATCCCAAAAAGACTCCATTGTACACTCCTCGGGGATGTCACCATGAGTTGGTTCAAACGATGTATTTTCATAATAATCATCATCACTATCATAGTCAACATAAGATTGGTCCTCGCTGAATTTAGTGTTGCTAATCTCGAACTCATCCTTTTGAATAGGTGAATGATCATTATTACGATCAAGAGTTGAGTTAACTACACAAATATCAACAAAAGTTCCCAAAGGTTCGCCTTTTTCAACATAATTATTCATTTCCTCCTTGTATTCTTCAATGCCCTGTCTTAAAGTGGAAACACCCTTTTGAAGCTCTTGGAGTGTTCCATCCAAATTCTGAATATAGTGTTCCATTTGTTTGTAAAGCTCATTCGACAAAGAAAAAGTAGAATTACTTACTTCCGTATTGTTAGGCCAATTATCTTCCCTTTGAATGGGTGGATGATCATAACTACGATCAGAAATTGGTCCAAACATACTATGAGCACATTCGGTCGATGAAAATGGTTCCACGCTTGGTTGTCCACAAATTGACTCCATGCTGGCCATAAATTGTTGCATTTCATCTAACAAACTAGAGGAAAAATTAATAGGAGTACAACTAGTCTCCCCTCCTTGTGGTTGCTCACTTACATACCCACCGTAAGAAGGTTGGAATGTATGAGAACAACTAAAAGGGTACGTGGAATATTGACCATAACCAAAGGATTGGTGTTGATTGTATTCCCCATAAGGGTGATAGTTTTCATGTTGTTGAGGTTGAAAGCCGTATTGATTGCTCCAATATGCTCCGTCCATAGCAATTGGTACCTGAAACGAGATTCTCAAAACTCGGTTAAGAACCAAAGAATAAGAAAAAAAAAAAAACTAAAAACAAAAATAAGAAACCAAAAACAATTAACAACCGTTGCCTCACCAAGCAACGGCGCAAAAAAATTTGATCGTTGTCGTAGCGTCAAAAAATAAATTACACTTTCTTACTACTCAAAATATAAATATAGCAAGGGCAAGAAAGGATCGATCCCACAGAGAGGTCTAGGTTGTCAAATTGTTATGGTTTCCTATATAAGTAACCCGGAAGAATTTCTGATTGTGTAAATAAAAATAAACAAAAAGCAAATAAAGTACGCAAATCAAGAATGTGAAAATATTGGATAAAGGTTTCATCTTCAATTGTAAACAAGTTTATGAATATATGAATAGAATTCGTATTTAATCTCGCGCTATCATCAAAAGCCATAGAATACCTTATTGCAAGAATACTCCATAATTTCCTAAGTCATCAACACACACATTAGGGCTGCATGTGAATTCTACCTAAAGAATAACCTAATGCCTTGCGCTAATCAAGTTCAATTCCTAGGAGCATTAAGTTTCAGAAATAGGCTAATCAATGCAATTGAAATACATTGAGCAAACAATTCGAACAAAGGTCAATTTCTACATATGATTACAAGGATGTATCACTACAACCTAGAATCATATCATGCTACTCGTATTCAAGGTTATCGCTCATGAAAACCCTAAAATAGCTATAGATATGGATGTGAGTTCAATCAATTCTAGACTTAACTAAACAAACATTCAATCATATTGCAATACTTCAATCATGCAATTATTATAACCCGTAGAAATCAAACGATAATATTGAGAGAAAACTAATTCATAAAAATCATAACTTGGTTGCAAAATCCAACTACATCTTCAACCAATAATAAAAACTTAGTTACTTGTGTTTTTGGAAATCATCATAGAAAGCAAAGAAGAAAACTATCATGTGAAACCCTAGACAACAAGTAGAAGTCTCCTAATGGAGATATTTTTAGGTTTAGAAAAGAGTTTTCTATTTATATGCTTTTCTCCCCATAAGGATACTTTCCCAAAATTAGGTTAATTCTTCTCAAAACTCGTCTCCAAGTTGGTCCACCAAGCCCAGGAGTGAAAAAATATGTCTCTGGAATTTTGGGTCCGAAAGCTGGTCGCCGGATTTGCTGACGTCATCGCCGGAATCCGTCGCCGGAAAATTATCTCCAGCCACCTGAACTTGCCTCCGGCTACTGAAGCTGTCACAAGACATTTTACACTTCCAGTATCTCAACTCTGCTTCTCTGCAATTCATACATTCACAAAAACCATCAAACCCAACTTCTCATTCCTTGCGAAAACGTACCCAAAGCGTGACCCGTAGCTCATATGTCCGGCCATAAATTCTTGCATCCGACTCATACCCCCCTCGCGATTCACTGAAATATTGTGATTCATACTTTAACTTCCGAAATCCGTTTACCGGAACTATGCTCACCGGCGCGCCATTTTCACTCCGCGCACAATTTCTCGCGACTTGGTTTCTTGCCATTCTCACTGTAATTTCACATCCATGGCGAAGCAAGCCAACATCCATTCCCTTCTCACTTCTTTCCATTGCATCCATCCTTGCACCTCAACCATCATCTCGCCTTCCACCAACTGCAATCACCATAGCCTCGGCTACTTGCAAATCCACCTTCTGACCTCCAATGTTCATCATCTCCACCCTGAGCCATTAGTACCGGACTCGACTCTTCAGTTCTCCCGGAAACTCAATTCGAAACCCATTAACACAACGCCATTCTCTGCAATACAGCCCCTGCAACTCAAACATATCCATCACTGCAATTACATTTGCTCAAGCCACTGCATCACTGCAGATTCAAGACTGAGCATAACCTCAACCCATCTCACTTGAACTGCAACTCAACACACCTCCTCTGCACAAGTCAGCTGCAGTCTCAAACTCGAGCTTCGTTCGATCACCAAAGAACTACAACTTCCTCCATCTCAGTCACTCGACTCCAAACCCGAGCTGCAACCTCATAAGCCCACTCCAGCTCATGTGCACACCCTGTAATTCAAGCTCCATTTGCTCTCCCAGCTACAGCTTCAGGTCACAGCTGCCAATTCACTCACAGCTGCATCTCAGGCCTTTTGTCCTGCATTTGTAGCTGCACCAGCTCTCAGCTCACAGCCACAACATCTTTGGCACTTCCTCACTGCCAGAATCAGAGACAACACCAACTCCACCTGTGATAGGTGTCTAAAACACCTTGATATTTATCTATTGTTTATGCTTTCTTCGCTAAGTTTTCTTGTAAAATATGTATCTTATGTGTGAATTTGAGTTTTTAGGTGCTTTGGAGTCGCGCGGAGCAAAAAGAAGAAGAAATCATTCATTTTGAGCAAGGAACGGAATTTGGTCATTTCACATGCGGGTGATACTCTGAGTCGGCCAAGAATATGCGCAACAAGGAAGTAAATAACAGCAGTCGGTTCCGCGAAACCGACAAGCCAAGTATCACTATGGTGGCTTTTATCTAAAGAATGGGTGCTTAGAACCATTTCTGGGTGTCCCCCTTATCTATTTTATCTGGGTGGCTATATCCATTGCCTCTCTTACAATACCATGAAATTCAGAGAAGAGAATTCTTCTCATCATTGTCTTCCACTGCCTGAAATCAAGACAGAGGCTGCTGTAAAACGGTGACTCCATTGTCGACCTAAGAGAGGAATCAAGAGGGAGAAATTAAGATCAGGCTTGGGTTGTGATTGGTCAAGAACACAAGATGGAGGAATTCACTGTTGCTGTTGTTGAGTATCAGATCATGTAAAAAATTAGGGTTTGATAGAGATGATTATCGATTGAAGATTAATTGAGTATGAGATGCGTTTGCCTATAATTTTGAGATGGTAACGCTACTGATAGAGGAACCTAGGGTTTGGGAGTTATGGCTTGCTGTGCTAAGAAGGTCATCTTGAGAGAAGAAAATTGATGACCAGGAATGAATCGTGGTGGAGTTTTTCTTACAAGAAATATGTCTGGTTCATGGGAAATTTGACACTTTTGGGCATGGCAATTTGTTTTTGAATCGAGATGATGAACCTCTTGAGCTCGTGGAATGGAATGGTGCTTCTAGGTGTGAGCTGATGGTGCTAGTTTGGTTGCAGCCTTGAGAATCGATGGTATTTCAAGAGGCTTGAAGAGAAAGCGAGCGGAGCCGATGGATAGTCTTGGCATGATATTACGGGATTAGAGCCGGTTTATAATCGATCTTGGGTGTTTGTGGAAATGGGGTTGGATGAACTGAGAAGAGCAGCTGGGTGTAGGTGTGCATCTCAGCTGGAGGAATGATGTACAGTGGGTGTGTGGAATTGAACTATTTCAATGAGCTGGTGATTCTGAGAAGAACAGGTGGAAGTGTTGACTGAGATGGGTTTCTGCTGTAGTTAGGAAGAATGAATGAGAAGGTGGAAATTCGAGTGAAGTTGGAAGCATTGCGGTGAGAGCTAGTGATGTTGCGGGATTGGCAGGTGGAGTTGTTACTTCAGTGATACAATGGCTAGGATTACGGTTATAATGATTGCAAATGCAGTGATGGTGATCGAAGCTCAAGCCATGAAATGATGCGGGAGCTAAGAAGATACAGTCTGTTGAATCGGTGCCATGATGGGTACATTGAAGTCATGGGAGATTGCGTAACTGAAATGGTGATTGTGAACTTGCTACTGAGCTTACAGGGGAGAGCAAGTTTAGTTGGTGTGGCTTTGGTGCAAGGGATGCTTGTTGTTAGGATGATGACTGAGTCCAGGTCTGTATGAATGGTTGCATAACCTGAGCCGAGATTGCAGAGAGTTTGAGCTCATGAAGCTATTGCAAATAGTATTGAAACAAGAAGAGGTGCAGCTGGTCAATAGTGGGAGTAAAGTATTACAGAATTCAGTTCACCTGGATATTGACTGTGTTAACCGAAGTGCTGATGTTGATGTTTGCAACAAAGGAACCGGAGCTGGAACCGTATTTATGAAGTGCAATGAGGTTGCAATCGGAGATGGAGCTACGAGATGTAGCTGTCAATGTTAGGATTAAATGGTGCTAATCAATTATGATGTTGCAGAAGCACAGAATGTCTGACCTCTTGGCTAGGAATGAAGCTAGGGGCTTAAATCAGAGTGTAGCTATTCTTTGCCATGGACTCATCATGCAGGTTGAACTGGCAATGGGTTGGCTTTGTGCCGAGATTGCAAAGTGAGGAATCTGGGAGCTGAGATAGTGAACCTGAATATGAGTTTGAGCAGTGGAAGATGATGCTGCTGAATCAAGAGTTTATCAAGTATCAGAAGATGGGTTTTGGTCGAATTTACATCGGATCGGGAGGTGAACTGATTCTGATGGAGCATCAGATTACGGGGGTTGTTCACTGAATCAAACTGGAGTTCAGGTGGAGGAAATGGATCTCACGGTGCTAGGTTTTGGAGGTATTCAGTAGCAGCTGTTGAATGGAAGAATGGGTTGAGTTAAAGCTGAAATATGAAGTTGTTGTGATCTTTGTGTAGTAGGTTGCAATGGTTGTGGGCTGGGCAGAAATCTGGTGCTTGTCTTTGGATGTGGACGACTATGTCGCGAGGAAGACAATGAATCGCAGGCTCGAGATGCATTGGATGTATTAGCTTGAAGCTGGGAAGGCAAGAGGGGCAGCATAATGATGCAACATTGGCTTGGCCTTTGCGAGAATGGCGAGACAATGGCCTGCCAACTCGGTCCATTTAGACAAGTTGACAGTGGCTCGGGTCCCCATTAGACCTAAGCTGACAACAACTGAATTGATTCATTGACTCGGTGTGACTGTGATTTTCAGTGAATCGTTGCCCGATCCACGAGTTACTTGTCGAGCGCGGATTAGACGATTCCAGACGCTAGTGCACGGTTTTCCAAGGAGCATATTTTTGGGACATATTTTCACATGGGTTTCTCACACATGGTTCATGGGCTTGGTGGACTTTTTGGTGATGGACTTTGAAGACCTAATTTTGGAAAGTGGGAAGGCTATAAAAAGAAAGGGTTTCTATTCTTTTGAGATATCACGTATCACGTATTCTTCTTGGAGTTTTGCGAGAGAGCCGAGCTAGGTTTGCTTTCATTTAATATTTTCATCTTCTTTACTTTATTTCCATTATTATTTGATGATGAACTCCAATTTTATGAGTAGCTAAAACTCTCTTTGATTAAGGGCGATTTCGAAGCCCGAAATATGAATCTATAATTGATGAAATAACTTGTTCTCTTGCATTTATTTATGATATTGATTGATCTCTACCATGCTATTATTGTTTATGGATTATTTGTTGATTGTTTAAGTTCGAAATTAAATAGTTGATTCATAATCCTATTGCTAGTTTAGATTTTCTTCGACCGTAATGTCTGAGAAGATAAACACAAGTAGCAATATATAGGTATTGATGATGGGACTTTGTTAAGTACCTATATGTAGAAATCAACACTAGTAGGTGATTCATGCTTTTGAGTTCATCACTAGGAGCAACTCTATCTCACAGAACTTAGAGCACTTGTTTAAGTCAAACCTAGTAAGCGTACCTCTAGGAAACTTGGCAAAAGTAGGAACCCAGTGGTCGAGCGCTTAAGGTATCCAAGTGAGCTAGGAGATAAGAACGGAATAGTTGAGCGTACTAATTATTCTAGGGTTGTTAGTAACATGATAATGTGAAGAACATAGCTATCTACCAATTTGGTTTGTATTCCGTGGTCTAGAATGAACCTTTAATCAATTGCATCTCATATTTGAATACATTTTACAATTTTCAGCATTTCTACAACAAAAATTATCTTTGCTAAGAGTATTTGCATAACAATTTGAACTTCATACCTCCCTTGGGACGATCCTACTTACATTATACTACTTGCTAGTTAAAGAAAAGTAGAGAAATTTATTTTTGCGAGATTGACACCTCGTCAACCTGCAACATCTCAAGACCAACAGCATCACCCTTGCTTTGCTTCAACCTCTTTTGAGCTCATTCTTCTCGGCTTTACATATGTGACTTGACAGACATTTCGGCTAATTCAATGTTGTAGCTTGCTGCCTGATTACCTCTGCAACCTCGGTCATTTACCACTAACACCCAGACCAACCCTTGTACATCTTGTACTCGAAGCCAAGCAATCAATGAGCTGGCTCATTCCATGATACATTCTTTTAAATTACTTTGAAAAAGCTATTATAATGTGTTTTGGTATATAGAGAGAAGGATGATGAGAATCATATATGATTTTGGATTGACGCATGATTTGAATGAACAATTCCATGATACATTCTTAAATCGGGTATAGTGTTACTACCATTTCTTTGTTGTTGTTGTTTTTTATTTTAGTACTTTACTATGTAGAGTGCGTGAATGAATGAAGTCTTTGGTAAGGATTCAAATCTAAATGTGACTAAGCCGAAGGCGCTTAAATGATCATTGAAGAATTCGCAAGAGTCAACCTTACTATTAGTAGGATTATGTCACTCAATGATATTATTATTCCGAACGTGTGTGTCAAATTGTTTGGTAGCAGTTTATTTTTATTGTGACTATTGTCAAATTTTTTCTCGTGTTTTATCTCTTTTTAATAAAACCATTATCTTCAAATCATGCTAATGATTACTTGAAAGTTAGTTATTATTTCTCTTGCGACCTTTTAGGGATGATGTGCTCACTCAATTCCACTTTCGGTTTGAGACATTAAGTTGTGCACGTGAAGATGACCGGATTCAAGACTTGGAAGCTTCGAGGAGTTGAGTATGGTAGTTGGTTATCTTAGGCTATGTTTATTTTGTGTGTATATTCTATTTGCAAATCAACTCATTGTTGTATACGTATCATCTTAAAATAGTTTTTGTATATATTTTAGGGAGGGTTTAGATTTGTGTTATGCTTAAAAAGACGTTTTAGATCCTTAGTACCTCCGAATGTACAATGATCTATTAAATTTCTAAATAGCTGGATTTTGGGGCACTACATAAAATCTCTATTAAAATTCAATAATTGACACGAGGTATACCAAATCTCTCAAGAACACCCAAATGCCTCTAATTGTCATATGCAAAAAGTTGATGAGAAATATGGGCTCTCTTAACGGCTTTAATTCATGAAATAATATGATTAACTTCAACATACAATAAAGACCTAGAAAGCAATTCCTTTGTTATATAATAAAAGAAAAAAGGATAAAAATGATCCTCTTAAGATTTTGCATTTCTTTTGGAATTATACGGAGACGAAGCTAAGTAGAGCTTAGAGGTGGCCCCTTTTGTTTTTGGTTAATTCCTTATTGATCCTTTAAAATTATTACTAATTAAAAGAAAAATTTCTTAATAAGCCCCCTAAATATATCTTTTTTTGCCAATTAGCCCCCCTTATATGAATTTAAACAAGTCCCACGAAATCATATGCACGGGTGTTTACCAGTTAGGGACAGCGTAACAAGGAATGTAGCGGCTGTTAAGCCCAATTGCCCTCTTTGTGAAAGGGCAGTAGAATCAACCCAACATCTATTGATAGAATATGATATAGTTAAGGAAATTTGGTTGGCCATCAATATTAACCTCGCGGGTATGATTAATGGTGTCGCTATCGGTGATTGATTAGCTATTTGGTACTACTGTATATGTTAATAATGATGAGAATCAACATGAGATGATTAGTATTAGCGGGTTTCAAAATCCGAACATTTGGAAGGCGTGATGATATGGCACAAGCGAGGCGATAAAAGACAAGGAGAATCCACTCCTTAATGGTGATTATAGAACACTCCAATCCATGAGCAAAGACTCTAATCCCGGGGGTTAAAAGAGATAAATAATGGTTTTAACCAAACAAACTTTAACAGTTTCATTAATCAAATAATAGCGAAACCAAACAAACAAACTAAATTGAAATGACAATATATGGCTATTTATAGCCTACAAAAGATAAAACCTAGGAAACCCCAACATTCCTAAACTAGCCTAAGAGAATATATTATTCTCATAACAAGATAAATCAAAGAATGCAACTAATTATCCTAACAAATAACATACTAAAATCGAGATATATCCAAGATATCAATAAATCTTGGAATATACTTGACCAACCAAAGATACGTCCAGTATGTGGCTCCACCAGCGTTGTGAAACTAAGCCTCGAGTTTGCATAGAAAATGAAAAATCGAAGAGAAATTTGGAATGCCACTAGTGATACAACATGACCTTGAGTTATGCATGGAATCACCAACCATTCTCGAATAATTTCATTTTCAAAATATTAGCCATATGCATACACCAAGTTAATAATCGGTCTCGCTTAGGTGCTCTTCTTAGGAAATAAAGTCCAATACTTCCATGCAATGTCTTGTGGCAATCAACAAGGCTTGGTGTATAAAACATAGTCAACGCTTCATATGGGCGGTGATGATCTGTGTCTTCTCATCGGAAACTAATAATCCAACCTCGTGAGAGCAGGTAGCCTCATGTAAATTTTGGTTGTCTTGACAAGCATTATCAGTATTAAACTCATCTACAGCTAGTTCTTGCGACTTCTGGTTGCCAAATTATTTTTGAGGTCTAGCGCCTGGTATTAAAACTACCTTCGTCCTTCCAGCATAAACTCATAGCTATTTCTTGGCTCTTGTGAACTATCCAACATGAAACAACCATGGTCTTCCCAACACGATATTGCATATATCTAAATCAACTACTTCACAAATAATTGAATCAGTATAGCTTACAAGTAATTGCTCCTCCATAGTTAAACCATTCGATCCCAGTCGGATGGGCATACCATTCCATTTCGGGACCCATTGCTTGTACCATTTTATGGATGCCAAGTTTTCTTCATGCAAGCCAATCTATTCACAAAAACGACATATTCTACCACTAAACATTCCACCAAACTTAGGTAGCTTAATATAAAGTTCTCCCATCCGTGAAAACAAGTTTGATAAGTGGGGTTTAGGTGAGTAAGATACTTATTGAACTTGGGTCATATCCTCTAGTTCTAACCAAAAATCAAACTCAAATAACTTGACCACTTTTTCCAACATACGTAACCAAAACCTTGATTTTCTAGAATCATATTAATAAATTACAAGGGAGTTAGAGATCTTACCAAACCATGATGTATTGCAATGTGATGATGAATAAGATCCCAAATCTTTCTTCAACTGATTTTTTTTTTTTTTTTGATAAAAATCTAGATGTCACGGGACTCCGATTCTTCTAGATTGAAAACTGAATGTATGAACTCGTGTTGCGGGGAATGAAATTGAATGCTTTCGAAGTCAGCAGAGCATTCACCTATATAATAAATACGGTGTATTCTACACCTATCAGTTTTCAATCTAGAAGAATCGGAGTCCCGTGACATCTAGATTTTTATCAAAAAAAAAAAAAAATCAGTTGAAGAAAGATTTGGGATCTTATTCATCATCACATTGCAATACATCATGGTTTGGTAAGATCTCTAACTCCCTTGTAATTTATTAATAGCAGATTCTAGAAAATCAAGGTTTTGGTTACGTATGTTGGAAAAGTGGTCAAGTTATTTGAGTTTGATTTTTGGTTAGAACTAGAGGATATGACCCAAGTTCAATAAGTATCTTACTCACCTAAACCCCACTTATCAAACTTGTTTTCACGGATGGAGAACTTTATATTGCTACCTAAGTTTGGTGGAAACAAGTGGTAGAATATGCCGCTCAGAATAGACAAGTGGGGCTAAGAAAACTTGCATCCATAAAAATGGTACAAGCAATGGGTCCCAAATGGAATGGTATGCCCATCCTGATCGTGATCGAATGGTTTAACTATGGAGGAGCAATTACTTGTAAGCTATACTCCGATTCAATTATTTGTGAAGTAGTTGATTTAGATATATGCAATATCGTGTTGGGAAGACCATGGTTGTTTCCATGTCGAGCAGTTCACAAGAGCCAAGAAATAGCTATGAGTTTATGTGTGGAAGGACGAAGGTAGTTTTAATACCAGCGCTAGACCTCAAAAATAATTTGGCAACCGTAAGTCGCAAGAACTAGTCAGATGAGTTTAATATCGATAATGCTTGTCAAGACAACCAAAATTTACATGAGGCTACCGTTCCTCACGAGGTTGGATTATTAGTTTCCAAAGGAGAAGACAATAGCGCCGCATCATCACCCCATATGAAGATGCGTTGGACTATGTTTTATACACCACCTTTGTTGATTGCACAAGACATTGCATGGAAGTATTCGTGGGACTTTATTTACATCGCAAAGCAGAGAGCACGGCGAGACCGATTATTAACTTGGTGTATGCATACGGCGTAATATTTTGAAAATGAAATTATTTGCGTAATGGTTGGTGATTCGATGCATAACTCAAGGTCATGTTGTATCACTAGTGGCCCAAATTTCTCTTCGATTTTTCATTTTCTATGCAAACTCGAGGCGAGTTTCACACAAGGTTGGAGCCACATACTGACGTATCTTTGGTTGGTCAAGTATATTCCAAGATTTATTGATATCTTGATATATCTCAATTTTAGTATGTTATTTGTTAGGATAATTAGTTGCATTCTTTGATTTATCTTGTTATGAGAATAATATATTCTCCTTTAGGCTAGTTTAGGAATGTTGGGGTTTCCTAGGTTTTATCTTTGTAGGCTATTAACAGCCATATATATTGTCATTTCAATTTAGTTTTGTTTGTTTGGTTTCGCTATTATTTGATTAATGAAACTGTTAAAGTTTGTTTGGTTAAAAACCATTATTTATCTCTTTTAACCCTGGGATTAGAGTCTTTGCTCATGGATTGGAGTGTTCTATAATCACCATTAAGGAGTGGATTCTCCTTGTCTTTTATCGCTTCCGCTTGTGCTGATATCATCACAACACCTTCCAAATGTTCCGGATTTTGAAACCCTAATACTAATCATCTCATGTTGATTCTCACATTATTAACATATACAGTAGTACCAAATAGCTAATCAATCACCGATAGCTTACACCATTAATCATACCTCACGAGGTTAATATTGATGGCCAACCAAATTTCCTTAACTATATCATATTCTATCAATAGATGTTAAGTTGATTCTACTGCCCTTTCACAAAGAGGGCAATTAGCTTAACAGCCGCTACATTCCTTACCACTGTCCCTAACTCGGTAAACACCCGCATATGATTTCGTGACCTGAGCCGTAAATTCCATATAAGGGGGCTAATTGGTAAAAAGATATATTTAGGGGGCTTATTAAGAAATTTTTCTTTAATTAGTAATAATTTTAAAGGATCAATAAGAATTAACTAAAAACAGGTGGCGGGCCACCTCTAAGCTCTACTTAGCTTCGTCTCTGTATAATTCCAAAAGAAATGCAAAATCTTAAGAGGATCATTTATCCTTTTTTTCTTTTTATTATATAACAAAGGAATTGCTTAGGTCTTTTATTGTATGTTGAAGCTAATCATATTATTTCATGAATTAAAGCCCCGTTAAGAGAGCGCCATATTTCTCATCAACTTTTTTGCATATGACAATTAGAGGCATTTTGGGTGTTCTTGAGAGATTTGGTATACTCAGGTCAATTATTGAATTTTAATAGAGATTTTATGTAGTGCCCCCAAAATCCAGCTATTTAGAAATTTAATAGATCATTGTACATCTGAGGTACTAAGGATCTAAAACGTCTTTTTAAGCATAACACAAATCTAAACCCTCCTAAAATATATACAAAACTATTTTCTCGATGATACGTATACAACAATGAGTTGATTTGCAAATAGAATATACACACAAAATAAACATAGCCTAAGATAACCAACTACCATACTCAACTCCTCCGAAGCTTCCAAGTCTTGAACTACTCATCTTCACGCACAACTTAATGTCTCAAACTTGAAAGGGAATTGAGTGAGCACATCATCCCTAAAAGGGCTGCCAGAGAAATAATAACTAACTTTCAAGTAATCATTAGCATGATTTGAAGATAATGCAAGTTTTATTAAAAAGAGATAAAACACGTAAAAAAATTTGACAATAGTTGTGCTGAAAAATAAACTGTTACCAAACAATTTGACACACACGTTCGGAATAATAATATTGCTGAGTGACATAATCCTACGAATAGTAAGGTTGACTCTTGCGAATTCTTCAATGATCATTTAAGCGCCCTTCAGTTAGTCACATTTAGATTTGAATCACTTACCAAGACCCCATTCATTCACGCACTCTACATAGTAAGTACTAAAATAAAAAACAACAACAACAAAGAAATGGTAGTAACACTATACCCGAAAGGAAGAATGTATCATGGAATTGCCCATTCAAATCATGCGTCAATCCAAAAATCATATATATGATTCTCATCATCCTTCTCTCTATATACCAAAACACATTATAATAGCTTTTTCAAAGTAATTTAAAAGAATGTATCATGGAATGAGTTGCGCTTCAAAGTGATTGCTTAGGTTGGAGTACAAGATGTACAAGGGTTGGTGTGTTAGTGGCAATGACCGAGGTTGCGAGGTAAATCAGGCGGCGAAGCTACAACATTGAATTAGCTGAGCTGCTGCTGAAGCTGTTGCCATGTAAAGCTGGAGAAGAATGAGCTCAGGTGAGGGTTGAAGCAGGCAGTGGTGATGCTGTTGGTCTTGAGATGTTGCAGGTTGACGAGGTGTCAATCTCGCAAAAATAAATTTCTCTACTTTTCTTTAACTAGCAAGTAGTATAATGTAAGTAGGATCGTCCCAAGGAGGTATGAAGTTCAAATTGTTATGCAAATACTCTTAGCAAAGATAATTTTTGTTGAGAAATGCCAAAAATTGTAAAATGTATTCAAATATGAGATGCAATTGATTAAAGGTTCATTCTAGACCACTAATACAAACCAAATTGGTAGATAGCTATGTTCTTCACATTATCATGTTACTAACAAAACCCTAGAATAATTAGTACGCTCAACTATTCCGTTACTATCTCCTAGCTCACCGGATACGGAAGCGCTCGACTACCGGGTTCCTACTTGCCAAGTTTCCTAGAGGTACGCTTTACTAGGTTTGACTTAAACAAGTGCTCTAAGTTCTGTGAGATAGAGTTGCTCCTAGTGATGAACTCAAAAGCATGAATCACCTACTAGTGTTGATTTCTACATATAGGTACTTAACAAAGTCCCATCATCAATACCTATATATTGCTACTTGTGTTTATCTTCTCTAGACAATTACGGGTCGAAGAAAATCTAAACTAGCAATAGGATTATGAATCAACTATTTAATTTCGAACTTAAACAATCAACAAATAATCCATAAACAATAATAGCATGGTAGAGATCAATCAATATCATAAATAAATGCAAGAGAACAAGTTATTTCATCAATTATAGATTCATATTTCGGGCTTCAAATCGCCTTAATCAAAGAGAGTTTTAGCTACTCATAAAATTGGAGTTCATCATCAAATAATAATGGAAATAAAGTAAAGAAGATGAAAATATTAAATGAAAGCAAACCCTAGCTCCGGCTCTCTGCAAAACTCCAAGAAGAATACGTGATACGTGATATCTCAAAAGAATAGAAACCCTTTCTTTTTATAGCCTTCCCACTTTCCAAAATTAGGTCTTCAAAGTCCATCACCAAAAAGTCCACCAAGCCCATGAACCATGTGTGAGAAACCCATGTGAAAATATGTCCCAAAAATATGTCATGGAAAACTGCACTGGCCGAAATTGGCCTAATCCGTGGCGCCGGCAAGTAACTCGGGTGGACCGGCAACGATTCACTCGGAAAATCAGGCCGAGTCACACTGAGTCAATGAATCAATTCGTTGTTGTCGCCTAGGTCTAATCGGACTGAGTCAGCTGTCAACTTGTCTAAATGGGATCGAGTTGGTGCCATTGTCTCTGCCATTCTCGCAGCTGCCAAGCCAATGTTGCATCATTATGTGCAGCCTCTTGCCTTCCCAAAATCAAGTCACAATACATCCAATGCATCTCGAGCCTGCGATTCATTGTCTTCCCGCGACATAGTCGCTCACATCCAAAGACAAGCACCAAAGATTTCGCTCCAGCCCCACAACCATTGCAACCTACTACACAAAGATCACAACAACTTCATATTTCAAATGTAACTCAACCCATTCTTCCATTCAACAAATGCTACTCGAATACCTCCAAAACCTAGCACCAGATCCATTTCCTCCACCTCAACTCCGGGGGCCATGGGGTGAACAACCCCGTAATCTCAATGCTCCTTACTGTAACTCAGTTCACCTCCGCCGAGATGTAAATTCGACCAAAACCCATCTTCTGATACTTGATAAACTCTTGATTCAGCAGCATCATCTTCCACTGCTCAAACTCATATTCAGGTTCACTATCTCAGGTTCACTATCTCAGCTCCCGTGTATTTAGGTGACAAGGAAGAGTTACCGGTGATCATTGCCAACAACCTTACCAAGGTGCAAGAGGAGAAGCTTGTTCGAGTGCTAAGAGAGTACAAGTCTGCCATTGGGTGGACTATTTCCGATATCAAAGGAATCGGTCCTTCCACATGTATGCACCGAATACTTCTTGAGGAGGGGCAAAACCAACAAGAGAAGCTCAACGTCGCTTGAACCCTCCGATGATGGAAGTAGTCAAGAAGGAAATCCTGAAGTTGTTGGAAGTAGGGGTGATCTATCCCATATCCGATAGCAAATGGGTGAGCCCGATTCAAGTCGTTCCAAAGAAGTCCGGAATCACGGTGGTGAAAAACGAAGATAATGACTTGGTTCCAACTAGAATCCAGACCCGGT
This sequence comes from Papaver armeniacum, assembly GCA_023531295.1. Classification (NCBI taxonomy): domain Eukaryota; kingdom Viridiplantae; phylum Streptophyta; class Magnoliopsida; order Ranunculales; family Papaveraceae; genus Papaver; species Papaver armeniacum. The sequence continues at coordinate 7,680 of JAJJWW010013817.1, read as the reverse complement.
TGGAGAGTGTGCATTGATTACCGAAAGCTCAACTCTACCACCCGAAAGGACCATTTTCCCTTACCATTCATTGATCAAATGCTTGAAAGGTTGGCTAGACATGCTTTTTACTGCTTCCTTGATGGTTTTTCAGGTTATAACCAGATTGTGATAGCTCCAGAAGATCAAGAAAAGACAACGTTTACTTGCCCTTTTGGAACTTTTTTTTGCGTATATGACGTATGCCATTTGGCTTGTGCAATGCACCAGCCACTTTTCAACGTTGTATGGTAAATATATTCTCAGATTATGTGGAAAGCATCATAGAAGTGTTTATGGATGATTTGGCGTGTATGGTGATTCTTTTGACAAATGCTTAGATAACCTTGCACTTATTCTTAAACGATGCGTAGAAACTAATCTTGTGCTTAATTGGGAAAAATGTCACTTTATGGTCAATCATGGGATTGTGCTAGGTCATGTTGTATCCTCTAAGGGGTTAGAAGTTGACAAGGCTAAGATAGATTTGATTCGGAACTTACAATACCCCACAAATGTGAGGAGGTTCGCTCTTTCTTGGTCATGCGGTTTTTATAGGAGATTCATCAAGGATTTCTCCAAGATTGCAATGCCCCTGTGTAGACTCTTGCAAAAAGATGTGGCCTTTGATTGTGATAAGGAATGCAAGGAAGCTTTCGACACCTTGAAAGAGTTGTTGACTACCGCACCAATCATCAAACCACCGGGACCGGAGCAAGCCATTTGAGTTGATGTGCGATGCGAGTGATTATGCCGTTGGAGCCTGGTTGGGGATGCGAGATGGCAAAGTTCCATATGCCATTTATTATGCTTCTAGAACTCTCAACGGAGCACAAATCAACTACTCCACTACTGAAAAGGAGCTTTTGGCCATAGTGTTTGCACTAGAGAAGTTTCGATCTTATTTAGTGGGTACGAAGGTGGTTGTTTTCTCCGACCATGCTGCACTTCGATACTTGCTCACAAAGAAGGATGCTAAGCCAAGGCTCATAAGGTGGATTCTTCTTCTTCAAGAGTTCAACTTGCAAATCAAGGACAAGAAGGGCAGTGAGAATACGTCAGCGGATCATCTAAGCGGATTGGTTGTGTCCGAAGAAGCGATTCCTTTGCATGATAGCTTCCCGGATGAGCAACTCTTTGCGGTTGGTGGCACAACTCCATGGTACGCTGATATCGTTAACTTCTTGGTGACGGGACAAGTACCTAGTTCCATGTCTACATTCCAAAAACACAAGCTCAAGAAGATTGCTAAGCAATATATATGGGATGAACCTTACTTGTGGAAGCATTGCTCCGATCAAATGATCCGCAGGTGCGTAATTGAATCCGAGTTCCAATCAATTCTGAATTTTTGTCACTCATATGCTTGTGGTGGCCATTTCGGAGCCAAGAGGACAGCCCTCAAGGTTCTCGAAAGTGGTTTTTATTGGCCTACATTGTTTAAGGATGCTTATCTATGTTGTAAGGCTTGTGATAGGTGTCAAAGGACAGGCAACCTTGGTGCTAGAAACCAAATGCCGCAAACACCAATTCTGCTCGTTGAGATTTTTGATGTTTGGGGTATCGATTTTATGGGGCCTTTTGTGAATTCCAATGGGAAATTTTTTATACTTCTTGGTGTAGATTATGTTTCTAAGTGGGTGGAAGCTAAAGCCACCCCTACCAATGATTCTCATATTGTTTGTGAGTTTGTGAAGGAACATATCTTTTCTAGGTTTGGAACACCTCGAGTGGTGATTAGTGATGGAGGTTCGCACTTCAAGAGATCCTTTCACGCTCTTCTAAAGAAGTATAACATTTCTCATAAAGTTGGCACACCGTATCATCCACAAACGAGTGGACAAGCCGAAATTTCCAATCGGAGATTAAGTCCATCTTAGAGAAGACGGTGAATGTTACAAGGAAAGATTGGAGTTATAGACTCAATGACGCTTTGTGGGCGTATAGGACAAAATTTATAAGACACCCATCGGTATGTCTCCTTTTAGGCTTGTCTATGGTAAACCTTGCCATCTTCCCGTCGAACTTGAACACAAAGCTTATTGGGCTATCAAGGTATGTAATATGGAATTAGATGCACTTGGTGAACATAGGAAACTTGACTCAATGAGTTAGAAGAGATACGTAATGATGCATATGAAAGTTCACGCATTTACAAAGAAAAGACCAAGGCTTTCCATGATAAAATGATTTCCCGAAAGAGTTTTGAAGTAGGGCAGAAAGTTCTTTATTCCATTCTCGTCTTAAATTGTTTTGGGGTAAACTTAGGTCCGTATGGGTTGGACCATTTGTTGTTACTAATGTGTTTGCGCATGGTGCGATTGAAATTACTAGTCCCAAAACAGGCTGATTTCCAAGGTTAACGGCCATCGCTTGAAACCATACTATGAGCGGTTGTGACGGAGAATCGGGATATGATTACATTGAGTGATCCACTCCTCCGGAGGAGTAATTGGAGCCGAACGTCGGGCTGACGACGTTAAACCAAGCGCTAAGTGGAGGCAACCCACCGGTTTTGTATCTTTCCCTTTATCTTTTTATTTTTAAGCATTTTATCTTTATTTTCTTGTTTTTGCATATCATTTTGCGGAATTTCCCACCTTGAACCTTCTTTGGATGATTCAATTTTACATTGAGGACAATGTAAAGTTTAAGTGTGGGGAGCATTTATATGTTTGTATAGTTTGTTTTATGCCTTTTAACAAAAAAAAAAAAAAAAAAAAAAATCAGAAAAATAGAAAAAAAAAACCAAGAAAATTTGTGCTTTTTGAACTCGAAATCTAGAAACTTGTGCCTTTAGGATGACACCATTAGTGGATGGAATCATTTTGACTGCAGGAGTTGAGGAACCCATTAATTAACGAGAACGAACATAGCTCAGGAATCACAAATAACATGATAGTCGTTACCATATCTCGGAATATCACCATATCGCATTCTATTTTTATTTTATTTTCCATATTTATCTATTGTTCTCTAAGTGCTTTGGTGGGTCACTAAACATCGACGTGTTATTACTGCTAGGATGAAATAGAGCGATTGAGTTGCTAAAAAAAAAAAAAAAAAAAAAAAAAAAAGAAAAGAAGAGACCGACCAATTAGACCAAACGGAATAAGAATGACACTTGGGAATAGCAAAGATGTGTGAAACGTAGTCCCTGTCTCAAGCCGCCTAAACAAGCGTGGAATGCGGGATCCAAGGCAACTATCATGTACTTACGACAAGAAGCATGCGCTTGGATCCAAAAGATCGAATCATCTTGTCACTTAAAAAAAAAAAAAAAAAAAAAAAAGAAAAAAAGAAAAGAAAAAGAAAAGAAAGTATTATATTTGGTGAATAAAGTCACTCCTGGTTCCCTTGTATATGCCCGGTGAGTTGATGTAGAAATAAGTTTGTTGACCACTTGGTTCCCTTTGTATATGCCGGTGTGTTAACACTAGAATTGACCAAGAGCTCAATCGAATAGGATGAATAGGTTCATCTTAGTAGTGACCTTCAGACGAGATATGGAAACATCGGACACTTGTGAACATTCGCCAACATCTACATCTATATCCATCTTCTTAATCTTTTCATTGTGATTGTGGTTTGTTAGTTTTAGAGTATTGTGGCTTGTTCGACTATCTAATTAGAGCTTTATTTACTTATATATGAACCGAATCATGCAAGGTACCTCCTCCCGTAGTCATTTTGGATTCATTCATTGATTTGTCACAAATAGATGGAGTTTGAATTATAGGTTTTGTAGGCGGACCTCTTGTAAACCTTCACGAGACTAAAACTCGTCCACTAGGGACACCTAGGGGTTCAAAGGCCTGTTGTTCATGCTTAGAGTAACCGTAGCCTCGACGAGACGGAGTTGTATGTATCTTTTAGAATTATTTTGTTTGATTTGCTCGAGGACTAGCAAAGTCTAAGTGTGGGGGAATTTGATAGGTGTCTAAAACACCTTGATATTTATCTATTGTTTATGCTTTCTTATTTAAGTTTTCTTGTAAAATATGTATCTTATGTGTGAATTTGAGTTTTTAGGTGCTTTGGAGTCGCGCGGAGCAAAAGAAGAAGAAATCATTCATTTTGAGCAAGGAACGGAATTTGGTCATTTCACCTGCGGGTGATACTGGTCGGCAAGAATATGCGCAACAAGGAAGTAAATAGGCGGTCGGTTCATCGAAACCGACAAGCCAAGTATCACTATGGTGGCTTTTATCTAAAGAATGGGTGCTTAGAACCATTTAGGGTGTCCCCCTTATCTATTTTATCTGGGTGGCTATATCCATTGCCTCTCTTACAATACCATGAAATTCGAGAGAAGAGAATTCTTCTCATCATTGTCTTCCACCGCCTGAAATCAAGACAGAGGTCGTAAATAAACGGTGACTCCATTGTCGACCTAAGAGAGGAATCAAGAGGGAGAAATTAAGATCGGGCTTGGGTTGTGATTGGTCAAGAACACAAGATGGAGGAATTCACCGTTGCTTTGTTGTTGAGTATCGATCATGTAAAAAATTAGGGTTTGATAGAGATGATTATCGATTGAAGATTAATTGAGTATGAGATGGGTTTGCCTATAATTTTGAGATGGTAACGCTAACGATAGAGGAACCTAGGGTTTGGGAGTTATGGCTTGGCTGTGCTAAGAAGGTTTGTTGTGAGAGAAGAAAATTGATGACCGAGAATGAATCTGTGGTGGAGTTTTCTTACGGGAAATATGTCTGAGTTCATGGGAAATTTGACATCATTGGGCATGGCAATTTGTTTTTGAATCTGAGATGATGAACCTCTTGAGCTCAGGAATGGAATGGTGCTTCTAGGTGTGAGCCGATGGTGCTAGTTTGGTTGCGGAAGAGAGAACGTGGTATTTCAAGAGGCTTGAAGAGAAAGCGGTAGGAGCTGATGGATAGTGCGGCATGATATTACGGGATTAGAGTCATTTATAATCGATCTTTGGGTGTTTGTGGAAATGGGGTTGGATGGTGAGAAGAAGCATTTGGGTGTAGGTGTGCATCTCAGTGGAGGAATGATGTACAAGTGGGTGTGTGGAATTGAACTATTTCAATGAAATTTGGTGATTCTGAGAAGAACAGTGGAAGTGTTGACGAGATGGGTTTGCGTAGTTAGGAAGAATGAATGAAGGTGGAAATTCGGGTGAAGTTGGAAGCATTGCGAGTGAGAGCTAGTGATGTTGCGGGGATTGGCGGGTGGAGTTGTTACTTCAATGATACAATGGCTAGGATTACGGGTTATAATGATTGCGGTCTGGATGGTGGCTGAAGCTCAAGCCATGAAATGATGCGGGAGCTAAGAAGATACGGATGCGGCTGAACTGTGCCATGATGGGTACATTGAAGTCAAGGGAGATTGCAGAACTGAAATGGTGATTGTGAACTTGCTGCGAGTTTACGGGGAGGAGAGCAAGTTTAGTTGGTGTGGCTTTGGTGCAAGGGATGTTCTTGTTAGGATGATGACACGGGTCTGTCTTTGTGTATGAAATTTTGCATAATCGCCGAGATTGCGAGAGTTTGAGTCATGAAGCTATTGAGCTAGTATTGAAACAAGAAGAGGTGCAGGTTGGTCAATAGTGGAGTAAAGTATTACAGAATTGGTTGTGGATATTGACTGTGTTAACGAAGTGTTGATGTTGATGTTTGCAACAAAGGAACTGAGCTAGGCCCGACGTATTTGTGAAGTGCAATGAGGTTGCAATCGGAGATGGAGCTCTGAGATGTAAATTTGTCAATGTTAGGATTAAATGGTGCTAAGCTGAATTATGATGTTGCGAAGCACAAAATACGGCCCTCTTGGCTAGGAATGAAGCTAGGGGCTTGGAATCGGGAGTGTAGCTATTGCTTGCCATGGACTCACTGTGGCAAGGTTGAACTGGCAATGGGTTGGCTGTGTGCCGAGATTGCAAAGTGAGGAATCGGGAGCCGAGATAGTGAACACGAATATGAGTTTGAGCGGTGGAAGATGATCTTTGTTGAATCAAGAGTTTATCAAGTATCGAAGATGGGTTTTGGTCGAATTTACATCTCGATGGGAGGTGAATCGGGTTCTGATAAGGAGCATTGAGATTACGGGGGTTGTTCCCCGTAATCTGGCCCGGGTTGTGGTGGAGGAAATGGATCTCTGCAGTGCTAGGTTTTGGAGGTATTCGAGTAGCACGTTGAATGGAAGAATGGGTTGAGTTAAGTGAAATATGAAGTTGTTGTGATGCTTGTGTAGTAGGTTGCAATGGTTGTGGAACTCGGAGCGAAATCTTTTGGTGCTTGTCTTTGGATGTGAAGCGACTATGTCGCAGGGAAGACAAATGAATCGCAGGCTCGAGATGCATTGGATGTATTACACTTGAAGCCGGGAAGGCAAGAGGGCGACATAATGATGCAACATTGGCTTGGCCTATGAGAATGGCAGAGACAATGGCCTCGCCAACTCACCCATTTAGACAAGTTGATGACCGACTGAGTCTCTGATTAGACCTAGCCGACAACACTGAATTGATTCATTGACTCGGTGTGACTCAAATTTTCCGAGTGAATCGTTGCCGGTCCACCCGAGTTGCTTGGCTTGGCCACGGATTCGGCCAATTTCCGGCCGATGCAACCAGTTTTCCGGCGAGCATATTTTTGGGACATATTTTCACATGGGTTTCTCACACATGGTTCATGGGCTTGGTGGACTTTTTGGTGATGGACTTTTTGGTGATGGACTTTGAAGACCTAATTTTGGAAAGTGGGAAGGCTATAAAAAGAAAAGGTTTCTATTCTTTTGAGATATCACGTATCACGTATTCTTCTTGGAGTTTTGCAGAGAGCCTGAGCTGGGGTTTGCTTTCATTTAATATTTCTTCATCTTTCTTTACTTTATTTCCATTATTATTTGATGATGAACTCCAATTTTATGAGTAGCTAAAACTCTCTTGATTAAGGGCGATTTCGGTCTCCGAAATATGAATCTATAATTGATGAAATAACTTGTTCTCTTGCATTTATTTATGATATTGATTGATCTCTACCATGCTATTATTGTTTATGGATTATTTGTTGATTGTTTAAGTTCGAAATTAAATAGTTGATTCATAATCCTATTGCTAGTTTAGATTTTCTTCAATCTTAATGTCTAGAGAAGATAAACACAAGTAGCAATATATAGGTATTGATGATGGGGACTTTGTTAAGTACCTATATGTAGAAATCAACACTAGTAGGTGATTCATGCTTTTGAGTTCATCACTAGGAGCAACTCTATCTCCTAACTTAGAGCACTTGTTTAAGTCAAACCTAGTAAGCGTACCTCTAGGAAACTTGGCAAGTAGGACCTAGAGTCGAGCGCTTCCGTATCCGGTGAGCTAGGAGATAGTAACGGAATAGTTGAGCGTACTAATTATTCTAGGGTTGTTAGTAACATGATAATGTGAAGAACATAGCTCTCTACCAATTTGGTTTGTATTAAAATGGTCAGAATGAACCTTTAATCAATTGCATCTCATATTTGAATACATTTTACAATTTTCAACATTTCTACAACAAAAATTATCTTTGCTAAGAGTATTTGCATAACAATTTGAACTTCATACCTCCTTGGGGACGATCCTATTTACATTATACTACGTTAGTTAAAGAAAAGTAGAGAAATTTATTTTTACGAGATTGACACCTCGTC
>JAJJWW010013816.1:0-209839 GCA_023531295.1 Papaver armeniacum | reverse complement strand
GAGCAAAAGGACTTGGAAGACTAAAAGTGCGGAATGGTCATTTCCAGGACAAGTGCTATTGGTACCCCCTTATAGGTTAAGGGGCCGTCATTCTATTGGGGAGGACTTGTCAAAGGAACTGCTAAAGGCAGTCGGGTCTTCTACTGGGAAACTGGAATTTCAAATGTTGTTAAAGACGACTAGTATCTCGGCGCACAAGACCTTCTTCTCGACTTCAACAAAAAGAAAGAATATCACCTGGCCGGGTGAAATTTGATTATCACGACAGACGATGGTGATGATGGAGCTTTGGTTGATCGTGACGGAGTGATGATGTTGTTGGAAGATGGTGACGATTATGTTCTGCGCTATTGTTGAGAGTAAAGATGGAGTGTTCGAAATTGTGGTTATACCGACAGTTAGATGGATGAAGAAGCTCGTGCTCGTAAGGAGTTCAACAAGGAGGGTAAGCGTGGACATGGACGGCTCGAGTTTGTGGCTTGAGTTTGTGTTGCTGGTGTCATTTGATGATAAAGATAAGAATGAGTTACGATGGAGTTTTAAACATCATGGTATTGTTTGCCATTATCGGTCATTGAACCAGCAGAATGGAGGAGTTCGAGCTAGAGTGCGGACAGTGGAATATGCTTGGCGATGGTTTAATGATGGTAGAGAGGAAGCGGGGGTCTTGTTACAAATGAGATGGATGTTTTTGTGGTTGAAAATTTGCGATGATGATTATCGGAAAGTGTTGAGAACTCGAGTAGTGGTGATTGATGTGGCTCTCGCCAATGTCGTTGATTTAGGCGAATGACAAATTAATGGAGAAGCTAGAGTCGGGGTATGAGAAGAAAGATGGGCACGATGTGGTAATGCTGGTGATGGAGCGGTTGAGAAGATCCTGAGCAGAATGCTGTTTCCATTGACTGACCTCGGTGACAGAGCTTGGTAAGGAAGGTGCTGGTACGGGAGTTTATGTTGGAGGTAAATGAGGCTGTAACGACTATGGAGCTTTGGACGATGAAGGTTGCTGATGATCTAGGAATGGTAGTTTCTACTGCCATTGGCGATGAATCTTTGGTGGTTGTTCTGCGAGCGATTCTGAGTTGGGCATGTAGTGATGATGTTCGATAATGAAGGTGCCGCCATGGAGCTAGATATGAGGAGTTTGGGTGTTGTTTTGATTAGTATCGATGGAAAAGAACTCAAGCTCTATTGATGATGGTCTGTGTATGATTGCAGGGACTGTTAGGAGCTAGAGGTTTTGTTGGTTGTTATCGTGATGAAGTTCAGAGTTTGCTGCCATCGAACGTGGTTGAATGAGCCTTGGCAGACTGGCAGTTGATGGTGCTGGGAATTGCTAATGACGTAGATGGCTTGGTGGTTGATTTGTGATCGATGGAAAGATGGAGGCGAGAATAGAGGCCGTCGGTCTCACGTAACCGACAAACCAATAATGAAAAATGGGCTGGACTTGGGTGACGTGAGCCCAATTGTTTTGTTCTTAGAACGTGACCAGCCTTGGCCGTGAGTTGTGTTAAGGAATTGTGGCGAGTTTTGGCAACTACTCAACCTGGGTTTGATGCACGGGACACAATTCTTAAGGAGGTGCACTTTCCTATTTTACTAGGTTTCCTAGTTTCTTCAAGAAGAGGTTACAAAACTCTATATATAGGGAAGCTTAGATAGAATTTGGAGGATCTTTTGCCTCTATTTTGTTTTCTAGGGTTTAGAACCATGAAGTCTTTTCTCTTTCTTCTTGTTATGAACTCCATGAATATGAGTACCTAGTTTTTATTATTGGTTATGGATTAGTTGGATTTCCAAACATGAGTTTTTGTTCAATAAATTAGTTTTCTCTCATATTATCGTTTATGATTCACCATTAGTATTGTCATATGATTGAATGTTTGTTTTGTCAAGTTGCAAATTGGTAGAACTCATGCATGTCTTTTGCTAGATTAGGGTTATTATACGCAAAAGTGATAATTCTGATTTAAAGTAGCATAAATATGATTATAGTTTGTAGTGATATATTCTTATGATCATATGTGAACCATAACCTCTGTAAATCGGATTAGTGCTTTTACACGTTCGATTGCTTTGATTGTCTTGATTTCATATAACCTATTGCATCTAGGGAATTAAACTTGATTAGTGCTTTTACACGTTGTTGTTCTTTTAGATAGAATTCATATTCGCATCTTTTAATGTGTTTGTTGATGACAAGAGGAGATTAGCGGGATATTCTTGCGCATCAAGGTATTCTAGGGCCTTTGATAAAAGTTGAGATTAAAATATCAATTCTAGTTATTGTGTTGAAAACATGTTTAGAATGAAAACGAAATCCATGACTAATACTTTCTCATCCTTGATTTGCGTGTTTACTTTTTATTGTTTGCTTTTATTTAGTTTATTATATTAAAATCACAAGACCCCGGTGTTATTCATAGGGAACCTAAACAATTTGACAACCAAGACCTCTCGCGGGAACGATCCTTTCTTGCCCTTGCTTCATTATATATTTTGAGTAGTTAGAAAGTGTAATTTATATTTGTGTCGGTGACAAATCCGCCACTCTTCTTCTTAGCATAGTGGTCTCTGTTGTATCTTTTTTTTAGTTAAAAATAAACCATCATCTTACTATTGAGCCTTGCTCGGTTAATTATTAATTTCGTAATATATTTGATCAATAACTCAAGGAATTTTTCTTTGTTGCTCACTTTGAACACCCTCGTTTTTCTTCCTAATGACAGTTGGTTTGTTGTCTTTCAACAATTATCTTATGCTCATTTAAGCAAAGATTGTACATCAATATGTTTAAATTTGGCGTTGATTTTTATCAAAACTATTTCTAAATTAGTTATCATGGTTCTCTTGGTTTTGAACCTGGTTCATAACCATGAGTGTACGTGCACCTGGCCCATTACCGAACATAAACAATTTCCCTAGGGTTTCCCTATGGATATCTCATATATATATATATATATCATGAACTCTTCCTCTGATATATACTCGTTCGGTAATGTCAAGCACTCTCCTGTGAGTTTATAGTGTGCACAATGGATGGATGCAAAAAGGAAGACAATGTTGAGGGCAACAAAGTTATTGAGTTTCACGAAAAACCTCTCTCCATAACCTGCTTTCATGCAGTTGATCATGAAAAAGATCTGCCAGTTCCGATGTCATCTCAATTGGTGGGAAATCTTCTTCGAGATTTTGGAGTTTTTCGTGAGCGAATTGAAATTGCAACAAAGAATCTTGAATTTCAAAACCGAATCAAGAAAGCAATCGATGAACTTGCTTGTGTTCGATCTTTGATTGTTGATTATGTCCGAAGACCTTGATTTTGTGTTTCTTAGAGTTATATTTTGTCTAGGAAACTTCTTATGAGAATTTATTTTTGTGTTTTAAGAAGGATAACTAGGGATTGGAATAACAATTATTGTGAGTACACATAACTATTGCCAACGATTTTCATCTTGCAATGTTTTTAGATTTATTTATTTAAATTCTAAAGATTTTACATCAATATTTGCATAAAGACATATAATAGATTTTGCAGTATTAATCTTTATTGGTTTTCTATGTTGCAAAAACTTTAAGGGATATGAGTGTTTGCGTCCGTGAACTATGATTGTCCCATATACGTCAAAAGTTAAGTCTATTATACGTCTTTATGTAAATATTGATGGAAAATAGAATGAACTTTTGATGACAAAGATTAAGTCTATGATTTCATTATGCAAATATTGATTGATGTAAAATAAAATGAATCTTTGAATATTGCGCGATTATTGATCTTTCCACGATCCACTTTATGTGAAAGTCTTGTGTGGCTCGTAAGTTTTCTTATGTTGAGCATTTAGATTAAATTAACCATAGGTTCTCTTGTAGTTAATTTAATTGAGTTTTCTGGATACAAATTCATGTTACATGTAATTTGTTAATGTCCAAAGAAATCCTTCTTTTCTAGTAAAAGTAAGGTCGCTCTTGTTGTTACTTGGGAATGACATTTTATGGGGAGAGTTCTTAATTGAACTTGTGCTTAATTGCCGGATCTTTGTGGGGAGTGCGGGTTTGTGGAATATTTTAGGGGTTATCTTGTATCTTTATTAACTCCTTGATGTATACACTAAGTTTCGACTATGTGAAATCATCGAAACAAAGTTGATATGTGTTTCTCTTTTGGTCATGAAGTATCTCTATGAAAATTTCATTAGGATCCCACTAGTTTTCGTACCTTTACCAATTTATATTGACAAAAGGGGGACATTAATATACATATGGTTTCACGAATCATTATGTAAGGGGATGTGGAATATTGTAGGGGTTATCTTGTATCTTTATTAACTCCTTGATGAATACACTAAGTTTCGACTATGTGAAATCATCGAAACAAAGTTGGTATGTGTTTGTCTTTTGGTCATGAAGTATCTCTATGAAAATTTCATTAGGATCCCACTAGTTTTCGTACCTTTGCCAATTTATATTGACAAAAAGGGGGGGAATTAATGTGTAGTTCACACTACAAATACATATGGTTTACGAATCATTATGTAAGGGGAGTGGTTTTCATTATGAGTTGAAGTATTGACTAAGGGGGTGATACATATCACCATAGTATTGTTGTCAAAGTTGTGATACAATTGGACTTTGATGTTGTGTAATAATATTATGACACTGTATAACAATGATTGAGAACTACTGTTTTCTTATTGTTATAGCTACGGGTCTTCAATAACTATGATACTGAGTTGAACACGTTCAGAATCACTGGAGTACTTGGAAGTGACGGAGATTCCGAGTAATGTTGAAGAACCAAGGAGATCAAGCATTTGGATGAGAAGCTACAAAGTTTATTTATTTTGTAATCCATATTTATTGATAGTTTTCTCACTAAAATATACAAAGGGGTAGACTGTTAGAGCACTGCTCTGTCGAACTTGCAAGCGTTGATATCTCAAGCTTGTTTGTTAAGTTTAGTTGCCAAAACTATGAGTTTTGATTTCTAGTCTACATATAGCAAAGTCTCGGATTATGATAGAAAGTGTTGTTGAGCTTTAGACTTCAAGGCGTTCATCGAATGAAGACGAATAACTACTCAAGGGAACTTGTGGAACTTCATCAACAAAGGGTATGTGGAGACTTGAACTCATCTATCACTCAAAAGTATATCTACTCTATCTCTATTTGAGACAAAAGTCGTATTGCTATATAGAATTCAATTATACACATTTGATATTTAGAAGGAGTTTATCTCGCTTATCTATTTCTTCTCGAAATATGTGTTGGTAAACTTTAAACTTTAACCAAGGTCATATTTTATTCTTGTGAAAGTCAAAAGATGATCATGTGAAATTCTCCTTGTAACATATTAAATGATTTGTGTGATGCAATCATTTGGTGTAGAGTCGAAATTTTTCGTATTGATCATTCGATCACTTGAAAATTGCTTTGGAGCTAATAGTTGCGTGAGACATCTATTGTCGTCTTCTAAGAGTTTTCAATGATTGAAATGAGAGTTTAGAACATGTAACCATGATTGGATATAAACATAGTGTGTGTATTCACATTTGTGTAAGGTCCAAGTCCGGGAACCATAGTATGCGTACACGTACACATCTTTGGTTGGTTAATGGAAGTCACGGGAACTAAGTATGCGTACCCGTACGCTGCATCGGCGTAAGTCCAAGTTCCGAAATTCAACCGAGGTTATAAGTATGCGTAACCGTTCGCGTAATGGCAAAACCAAACTCAATTCAGCTATTTAAGTATGCGTAACCGTTTGCGTACTTGAGTAGGTTATGTTCTAAAAATCGGTTTGTTCATAAACTAATACATTTATAAATCAAGGAATGCAATCTTTTGCAAACCGTGGCTATAATGTTCATGAAATGATTCGAGTGAATCAAAATCGATTTTGTTTCAATTGTATCTTATATACTTCTATGAGAATATAAACAATTGAACAACTCTCTAACTAGTTTCATTCGAGTCATTTGAACTAGTTGTGATAAAGATGAATAAGATTGATATGAAAGTGTTCATATGGCTAACCTCGGTTAACTATTGTTGAACCAACTAAGTGCACACATTTAGGTACGGTTACCTTTATCTAAATGTTGGTACATTTCATTTGTGTATGACAAGCTAAGTTCGATCTAATGGTTGAAAGATATTAGCTTAAATCTAATCAGGTTTTCATCTAACGGTGAATATTGAATGCTTTGTTACCAAGGTAACATTGATTGCAAACCACCCGATTTGGAGACTATATAAGGGAGAACTCTAGCAACCGGAAGCCTAATCCCCACACCTCTGTGTGATACTAGTTGCGACTAGAGTCGATTCTCCTTTAACCTTAGGTTTTTATAAAACCCGTAGGTTAACGACTTAAAAACTTCATTGGGATTGTGAAACCCGGACCCAACTATTTTCTCTCTAGTTGCATGTTTTGATCTTGTTTTCTATTGTGATTGAGTACTATCTTCTATAAGATTTGCTCGAGATTTATTCTCCGATAGGCAAGATTGAAAAGTAGTCACAAACACTTTCGTCTCATCGTTTGTGATTCCACAATATCTTGTTTCGTTAATCGATTAATATTATTATGAGGTGATTGATATCAATGTAGTCAATTTCGGCCATTTCGGGCGGAATTCCGCCGATTTTTCCGTTTTCGGCGCACAACATAGCGAAACAACAAATTTCGCTGAAACGAAAAGGTGCCGGAAATCTCGGCTGAATCGGCCGAAATTCCGCTGATACGAGTCATCCGAGACGAGGTATTCAGATAATATCCGTTTGTGGAATCCATCAATTCCGTCAAATCCCCTTGCGATGGATGTCATTGCACTTCTGTTTCCGAGAAGCCTTTAGATGGCAGAATTCTTCACTAGATTAAAGAAACAAAAGTTATAGTTTGCTTTGATATAGTTGAAGTGCGAACCAAAGAGATCCATGTACCGGCCAGTTGCTATCTTGATGATAAATCGACTGACTTACAATGGAAGTGGGTGTCTTGGGAGAGGACCTGTACTTATCGGTTGATGATACAGAGAATAGAAACATGGATCTTTGGGCAATGAAAGATTATGGAAATATAGATTCTTGGACCTTACTAATTATAAACTGTATATATCCAGTTCCATTAATCGGCTGGAATCATTTGATTCCATGATTCCAGTACCGAATTTGGCCAATTCATACAAAGGATACCTAGTCTCTAATCTACTAAAATTGATGTGCGTATTGTATTATGATTCATGGTAACAAAATGGTACGACACCTTTAATATGAATTGGACAAAGACATATAACTAAGAACGATGCTCTGAAGTAGAATATCCCTCAATTTCAGATGATTAAAATTCAACTATGGCGGTGTTTGAATGAACTGTTTCAGACTGTAGCCAACAAATTCGAGTGCTACTTCCCACATACATTGAGATCTAACACTTGTCGTACAAGTGAACATCTAAGTTTCATTTCGAGCTGCAACAAACACGGGACACGGGAAAACTGACAAAAAAATGCAGACTCCCAGTTCATACTTAATGATTTTGACTGGAAATTATGTCTAAACATATCTAGAAATAAATTATATGTATAAAAGTTTGGAACCGAAATTACACCGAAATTTAGAAACGGAATCTCCCCGAGACAATGTCGTACCAGTGTCTCGCTCGGGACCGAGACAAACCGAAATCCGAAATCAATTACATTGATTGATATTACTAGGCTGTTCTTTGGGAATATAAGTCCGGTTTATCAATTGGTTCCTTTTCACCTTGATTTATCAAAAGACGGAACAAAACTCGTAGGTATATCTGTGGGAGAAAGATTTATCTATTCAATAGACTTTTACGTGTGATCATGATTTGTTTATTAAGTCTTCGACTTTGGGTCGTAGAAACTCTTAGTTGTGGGTGAGATCAGCTAAAAAGGGAATCAAGTGCGCGAATACGGCACAGTTCTAGAGGCGTAAGGAGCGCAACCGTACCTTGATCGGTGTGAGATTGGTTAGGGCTCAACTACATTCCCGGTCTAAAGTTAACTTGGAGTAGGCTAGTGTTTGTAGCGACTTAATACACTGTGGTGTTCAATCTGACTAGGTCCCGGGGTTTTTATGCATTTGCGGTTTCCTCGTTAACAAAATTTACAGTATCGTGTTATTTCTTTTCCGCATTATATTTGTTTATATAACTGAAATATCACAGGTTGTGCGTAGTTCAATCAATTAGATAATCCAACCTTTGGTTGTTGATATAAATTAATTGACACTTGAACAATGGTCTTTGGTACCGTTCAAGTTATTTCACATAATAATCAGGTTCGCGGATTTCTATCTGTTTGATTTGCTGATTACGTTGTGAAACAGAGATACAACTCTTGGATATATTTCTTGATTGAGCTCGCTTTATTAGTTGGTGCTCTCATAAGTATATTGGAGTTTGTCCATATAGATTGCTAAACGAAATATTGGGTGAGGTTGTTAGACCCCCGCTTTTTCAAAGGCCCTTCATGCGAAGTGAATTTGGCGATACGGCAGTGAGAAACATGCGTTGTGGAGAAAACTAATAGCACAAAAATTTGGCGGAGTTCATGAAGCGTTATTTCCTAATCAGTCTAATAGAACTATTGATCAGAGTCTTGGGATGAGTATTCTTAAAACGAGAGATTTCATCAAATCTGGTACTGCTATGATTATAAGGGACGGGGCTGGTGTTTATTTTTGGGAGGATATGTGGATAGGTGAACAGACGTTAAGATTGAGATTTCCTTTGTTATTCAGAATTTCCAAAGGTAAAAAAACTCACTGTGCGGGAGATGGTTTCAGATCAAAGAGCTTGGAATTTACAATTCGTCAGAATTTTTAAAGAATTAGAGATGCAAGAAGTAATTCAGTTATTACAGGTGATAGGCGACCCTAATTCTATTCTCGATATTGCTGCCACAGATGATAGACAATACATGGCATTGGAAAAGGATTTTCGGTTGCTTCTGCATACTCATATCCTTGGCAATAGCTATGTGTACTCACAATAATTGCTATTCCAAACCCTAGTTATCCTTCTTAAAACACAAGAATAAATTCTCATAAGAAGTTTCCTAGATATTATCTAAGCAAGAAACACAAATCATTTCACTTACTTTGAAGACTCTTCTCATATTCCCTATAATCATCAAGCTCGTCTTCAATTAGATCAATCCTGGATTCGAGATTATTCATCTTGTCCTCAAGTCTTTTGGTTGAAGATTCGAGTTCACTCTTCAAAGCACATACTTAATCTAAGACAAGATTCATAGTTAAAGAGAGTTTTTCAAAATGAGAGACACAGGGATTCTCATTAGAAGAGGAATCACGTTTGTCTTGACAAATCTCAAAATCAGAGGAACCAAAACGAACTTTTTTAGAGGGAAAAAGAACAGTCCAGACATCATCTTCTTTACTAGAAAGACTTGAAAATGACATGATGGAGAAAATGAAATGCTTGCTTTGGAAAAGAAATCTTCCACTTATATAAAGAAGGAGATATAAGGCAAATTCCAAAAAAGTCATTTGACAAAAACCCTAACAAAATTTAGGATAATTAAAAAGGATCTTTAATAAGAAAACCGTTTAAGCACAGAAACGGTTCTTGACTTCGTACACAACAGTTCTAGAGAAGGAAGAAAAGAATAGAAACAATACGAAAATAACAGAAATCTATTCACACCCTTCTTGAAGATTATAGTCCTTGTCCGAGGGAAACCAAGAACAATCTCAGAATCCATTACAAAATGTAATTTCTCTCATCCAATAATGGATCGGGTGGAATCTTATGAGAAGAGGACGATTTAGTTATTCCTTGTTCCTGATATCTTTTTATAGGGAGACGATCACAATTGGGTGTCTTCCTTTCTTGCAGTGTACAAAAAGCCCTATTTACCGATTTTCGTAAACTATGAATGGTTCTGACAATCTCTTTTGAAAAAAATGTAGATTTCATATGAGATTTTCTTTTCTCCTTCTGATAACATGAATTATTGGAAGGAGATTTAAGAACCTTTGTGCACACCAACACTTGGTGATCCTGGTTTTTATACAAGGGACACAGTTGATTTGTTGTGCCCCTATATTTAATGTCTTTCTCATTACAAGAGAGTTTTGAGTCAGAAATGATTTCAGGAGTAATATGTTGATTTTGTTTAAGAGAAGATTTTCAATCCTTTTAATCCATGCTTCCTTTTCCAGTTGAAACATACTCTTCATTGAGTACAATTCTTTGGTTAAAAGATCAATTTTGTTTTCTGGAGAAGGTAGATTGTTTATCATGTAACAATCAGAGCTGTTTGAGGGACAAGTGTGACAATCAGCAGAGTAAGTGAGAGAACATTCACGGGATTCTTCCTCAGGACAGTAGTCAAGAGTTTCCATCCATGCTTTGGTTAACTCACTAACCTCCTTATTAGAATAACCAGAGCACATGGAACAAGTTCCATTATCATAGTTTTTGTGAACTTTTATATCCATTTTATTGATTGGAGACAAATTCTTTTGAGACTTTCTTTTTCTCTGCCTTGGAGTTTTCTTTAACTATTGTACAAACAGCGAAAGGGTTGAATTAAAGCAATTCTCATCCTTTGTATCAATCAATTCAGGACAACGAGTTTTTACTTCAGATGTAGTAACGGGATTACAAGACATGTGAAGTTTTTCTCTTCTACTTAGTTCAAGATCAAAAATCTTTATCTTTCCAACAAGAGAACTTCTGGAATGAGTGTTAAGGTTATTTCATTCAACGATGGCATGTTTCTTAGAGTCGTATTTGACTGGTAACGATCTGAGAATTTTCATCACAATGTCCTTTTCAGGAATAGTCTTACCCAACGCAAAAGATGCATTAACAATTTTAGAAACTTTGTGATTAAACTTATCAAATGAATCTTCATCAGCCATGCGAAGGTTTTCCCAATCAGAATTTAGGTTTTGAAGCCTAGCTTCCTTTTCAAAGGTATTCCCTTTGAATACAATTTCTAAGATATCCCACGCATCTTTAGACCGAGTGCACGTAGTCACATGGTGCTGAAGATCTGGGGTAATGGCATGAATGATAGCATTTAAACTGTCAGAATTTTGCTTTGCAGCGAGAATCTCGTTAGGTTCCTATCTACCAATATCCTTTGCAATAGAGACACCGTCTACTGTAACCATTGGAGGATCGTAGCCATTAACAACATATACCCATGATTGAAAATCACGCACTTGAAGAAAGGCATGCATAACAATTTTCCATCATAAGTAATTAGAGCCATCGAAGACTGGTGGTACGTTTATTGAGATAACACTTCTGTCCATAGAGTCAGATCGCTACAAACACATATTTATAAAGTCTTAAACGTGTTTGCCTGCTCTGATACCAATTGAAAAAGCGGGGGTCTAACAACCACACCCAATATTTCGTTTAGCAATCTGTATGGACTAACTCTAATATAATTCTGAGAGCACCAATCAATAAAGCGAGCTCAGTCAAGAAATATATCTAAGAGTTATATCTCTCTTTTATGATGTAATCAGCAAATCAAACAGATAGAAATTTGTGAGCCTGATTATTATGTGAAACAACTTGAACAGTACCAAAGACCAAGGTTCAAGTGTCAATCAATTTATATCAACAACCAAAGGTTGGATTATCTAATTGATTAAACTATGCACAACCTATGATATTTCAATTATATAAAAAATATAATGCGGAAAAGAAATAGCACAAACACTAGAAATTTTGTTAACGAGGAAACCGCAAATGCAGAAAAACCCCGGGACCAAGTACAGATTTGACAACACACTGTATTAAGCCGCTACATACACTAGCCTAATCCAAGTTAACTTCGGACTGGAATGTAGTTGAGCCCTAACCAATCTCACACTGATCAAGGTACAATCGCGTTCCTTATGCCTCTGAATCCCAGTAGGACTCTACACACTTGATTCCCTTAGCTGATCTCACCCACAACTAAGAGTTACTACGACTTAAAGTCGAAGACTTGATAAACCAATCTGTCTCACACAGTAAAGTCTATTGAATAGATAAATCTGTCTCCCACAGAAATACCTAAGGGTTTTATTTCGTCTTTTGATAAATCAAGGTGAACAGGAACCAATTGATATACCAGATTTATATTCCCGAAGAACAACCTAGTTGTTAGAGCACTGCTCGGTCGAACTCGCATGCGTTGCTATCTCAAGCATGTTTGTCAATGTTAGTGATCAAAACTATAAGTCTTAATTTCTAGCCTATTTATAGATGTCTCGGACTAGGATATAGATAGTGTAGTTGAGCTTAGATTTCACAGAGTTCATCATTTGAAGACGAAGAACTACTAAGGTGAGCTTGTGGAACTTCTTCGACAAAAGGTATGTGGAGACTTGAACTCATCTATCACTTAGAAAGTCTATTTCTACTATCTCCTATATTGAGACATAAGTCGTGTTAAGATATAGTTTTCTCTATACACATTTGAGATTTCGAGGTGAGTATATCTCGCTTACATATTTCTCAAAATATGTGTTGGTAAGCTTTTGCTTCAACCAAGTTCATCTTATATCATGAGAAAATTGCCGAGTAACATCTTACATGGTTTGTGTGATATAATAATTTGATGTAGGCTTCGAATGTATCTATAATGATTACTTCAATATCTTGAAAATTGGTTTGATGCTAATAGTGTGTGAAAACGGCTATTATCATTATAGAAGAATGTTTCAATGATTGAAATAAAGAGTTGAGAATGCAACCATCTTTGGATATAAGCATATATAGTGTGTTCGCGCATTAGTGTATAAATCCATAAACCTAGAGACAAGAGTATGCATATTTGTGTATACGAAATTGGTGAGTTTGGTTTTGACAAACTCTTAAACTAGTCACCTTAAGTATGCGTACAAGTACGCATACTGGTGGAAGTTTTCGAACCGAAAATTTCTGCTGAGTTTGGAAAATAAACAAACTCAAAACCGGTTGCTTAAGTACGCATACCTGTACGCACACTTAAGCTGGTTACTTTGTCAAATCGGTCAGTTCATGGTCTTAAACATTTAATTCATAAGGAATGCAAGCTTTGCAAACCGTGGTTATAATGTTCATGATTGATTCAAGTGAATCAAACCGATTTGGTTTTAATTGTGTTTTATATGCAATTGAACAACTCTTTAACTAGTTTCATTTGAGTCATTTGAACTAGTTATGGTTAAGATGAATAAGGTTGATATGAGAGTCATCATATGGCTAACTGTAGTTGCAGGATTTCCCACACTACACCCCTTACTCAATTTTGCTTAATTAATCCATTGAAAGATGTAAGATCACGAATATTTATTGATTGAGTTCATGAAATGTTTACATAAGTAAATAGAATTACACTTAGAAATTAGAACACTCTTAAACTTTCTCTCTCCTAATGACTCGCTTAATCACTCAAAAGATCTCTCCCCCTTTTTCAATGACTCCTTTAGCTCTTTATATAGGGTAATACATAGTGGGTGACAGACTAAGTTATCCTTTATTTTTGGGAATATCTCGCGAAGTGTCGCAAATGCACAAATATTCATTCTCGCGACACTTCTTACCCCTCGCCTGGTTTCATGTCTTCCAATTATTTTGTTTGCCGTTATTCATTGCGTCGTTTATTTTAGCTATCTGCGACTGCATCCCTCGCGACACCGTCGTTTATTAATCCCACGAGCCTTGTACGTTGCGATATTATGATCCTACATCTTGCCTCTTTTTCCTTAAATATTGCTTGAAGAGCGATCTTTAAGGAAAACTTGTTGTTGTAGTATTCTTTGATCTTTGTTGATGAAGGAACGAGCGGAAGAATATTGGACTTGAAAAAAGTACGTACTTGCCTCTATTCTTTTGTGAAGTTCCGAAGCTTCTTTGTAATATATATACGAAGTGTCATTTCTTGCCTCTTGAATTACAGAAAATAATCAATTTCGCAAGCTATTCTCGCCTATTAGGAAATACGTTGTATATTTGGATTCTACTAAAGTTCTTTTCGTCTGGCTTCCTTGGATTTAGTAGTGACCGTTTACACGTGTCTACACTTACCTCTTTTTACCAGTGCATTTAATGTTAACCGGTCATAACATTTTTTCTCATCTATTTATAGGAGCATCCCACAGTAAAGAATTTTCCTTTTCCTTTTCATCTTCTTCATCGCCTCATAGCGTTCTTCTTCTCCATCGTTCTTGCAAGTGTTTGCCTATTATTGTCTCTTCTACCGTCTTCTTCACCATTTTTGCTATTCCCTAACAGATTGTTACTCTCATGGCGTCCGGGTTTGTTAATTTTGCCATATCTCGGCTGATTTTGTGGTTGATCAAATTTGAGGTTAGCCTTTCTTGTTGAGATCACTCACGGTATAATTAACTTTGTAGTTCTCTTTACTGCCATTGTTGTTTAGCAAGAACCAACCCGAACTAAATTTACCATGAAGGACCCTCTTCGTTCTTTGGGCTCGCCACCGAAACCTACTTCGCAACAAGAATACCTTACGCAACCAAAGCCCTTTTCGCGAGCAAAATCTATGGCTACAAAAAGACAGTCTGCGAGTGACAAGGTATTTAAGAAACACTTGTTTTTATTAACAATACCTTGTTGCCTCTGTTTCTTATTTAGTTTGTCATTCGCGGGATGATAAAACTCACGGTAACACTCCCAAAAGGCTTCGCTACTCTAAACCTGTTACCCCCAACGTTCCATTTCCTTCATTCACATCTTCGTCTCTGCTTTGTGAAATCTTCGCAAGATAATTTTGTGCCTCTTTCTTCCTAACATTACTAGCGACAATATTTCTATACCTCAACTCCTTATAGACCAAGTTCCTTACAACCTGTCCCTACTACAAACGATATTATACCTCCTCCTGCTATCAATGTCCCCTGCTATTTCTCCAATCACTTCTCTCCACGAAACCTCCTCTCTTCTCATGAGGTTCCTTTGACAAAAGACGACTCATCTTTTTGTTTGAACAAATTCCTCTAACTGGGAAAATTTGAGGGGATAGATGTGGCCTTTAAGGTCCTTTACGATCTCGTGAATGATGCCAAAAAGACTTCTGTGATCTGTCAAATCCAATGTCTGCGAGATTTTAAGTAAGCATCTTGGTCCCGATAGGATCTCGCAAGCATCTCTAGTTCAAGAGATTAATAAGTCAAGGACGATCTCCAAGTTATGGTCAGA
The DNA here is from genome assembly GCA_023531295.1 of Papaver armeniacum. Classification (NCBI taxonomy): domain Eukaryota; kingdom Viridiplantae; phylum Streptophyta; class Magnoliopsida; order Ranunculales; family Papaveraceae; genus Papaver; species Papaver armeniacum. Next base: position 194,631 of record JAJJWW010013816.1, on the reverse strand, counting down.
AAATGTAATAATCTCCACCTTGAAAATCAAAATTTCTCGGTATCTCACTAGATCGTGATAATCTTCGCAAGAAGAATGAAGAATTAAAAGGTATGCTCTCGCCACCCTTTTTTTTTTTTTTTTTTTTTTTTTACAACTCAAACCCTTGCTCGTCCTCAAGTATTAAACCGAGAAACGAATAATGGAGATATATCGACGGAGTCTATCGTTGAAGAAGTTCGAGTTGAAAGAGATGCTTGGATGGAGCGAGATAATCTCTTAGATAATCTTCATACCTATGCAAACTGATCAAATAAATAACTTGTCTAAAGAGAATTTTGATTTATCACAAAAGCAAGACTCATTAAGTAATGACTTATCTCGCCTCTCTTATTCTTTAACTAAAACTAATTTGGAGTTGGAAACTTTATCGGATGAGAATCGAACTCTTTCACAAGAGAAACGTTCTGTTGAATAAGGTGGCGATCTACTCGCAACATATGATGCTTGTCAAAAACTATGCAAAGAACAAGAACAGCCATTCATACTTTGAAAAATCAACTTGAAGAGAGTTCCACCGAGAGAGATAAACTTATTCAAGGTAGAATAACTTTGAGTGTAAAAGCGAAGCAATTCAGGGAACAATGCACCAAATTAGAAAAATCCAACTCTACTCTACCACCGAAAATTCCATACTTGTTTCTAATGACAAGAAATTGCGATCTCGATTGAAAGGTTTAGTTGGAGACTCATTTGATGATGCCATGGACTGTGCGGGAATAACTTCGCGGCTTTAATTCAACAACTTACTCTTCAAAAGGAAGGTAGTCAAATTATTTGACTACCTTAATTCATTTATTTCACAAATTTTTAATTATTCTCAAAGTTCCAAAGATCCGTTGTAAGGATCTCTTTTAATCTTTTCTTGCGTGTTTATTATGCGATTACGAGAAGAAGCTTCAGGTCGTTTCTACTCTCAAATCGATTATTCCAAAATTCGCAAAGAAAATGGATTACTCGCTTCCTCCCTCGCTCGTTCTCGCGATCGTGCGGAACGTAGATTTGATTACATGTCGATCAGAAAGACATAGATAGTAAAAACCGTCAAAAAGCGCGCTTCGTCAATTCCCCTCAAAGCGGAAATCCTCGTGAATGAGATTTCTTGTCTAAGTCTCTTGATCCTATACATGTTGATCCTCTGGAAGTAAGTGACGATGAAGTCCCTAATTCTCCCGATAGTGATTATAATTATGAAAGCGGCGAAGATCTCCCTAATAAGGAAGTCGTCGATGAAGATCCGAATAGAAAAATTTCTGATGAAAATCCAAAGAATCATGAGAACAAAGGTGATGAAAACATTTCTGAAGAAAATCCATCAACTGGCGGATGTGAAGCTGATAAAGGCGCAGAAAAGTCTCAACCATCCTCTGTATTTGATAATGCAGATGTAGAGAGTTGAATTCCCTTTGTAATTTGTTAGAATTCCTTTTTGTTTGAATGACTTAACTCTTTTGATTGAGTAATTTCCATATTTCCTTCTTCCTTTCTTAGTTAAGACCACCTTGCGAGCATGTTTGCTCATTGAATTCCTTATTAAGTAAATCCATCCCAATCAGGGATTTGATTTTAATTCTTCTCACTGCGACAAAGTCGCAGGCCGCCTTTACATTTTCATGCAGAGGCCCATTGACTTTGCCTTATCATTTTTGTGTGGTCTTCCAAGTTAGACCTCCCTAATTAGAGGTCTTCCCCTGCCACCTTTCATCGCGACAAAATCGCAGGACGTCTTTACACTTGCATGTAAAGACCCATTGATCTTGCCTTATCATTTTCCAAGTATTTTTGCCTCTGCAGGATGTTTTAGTTGCGACAATATGACAGGTCTAGATATCCTTGCGAACATAAAGCCCCATGACATTGCCGTCGTGCGACGAAATCGCAGAGACGTCCGTACACTTGTCGTGTAAAGACCCATTGATCTCGTCTTACCCTCGCGTTAGTATTATTGCCTCTGCAGATCATTGCACAAATATGACAAGCCTAAATTCTCTTGCGAAAACATAGCCTCATGACATTTGCGTCTGTTTTGACACCCCCTAATGGAGAGCGTCGCCCTTATCATCTCCCGGTTGCCCCTTCAAGGAGGCGAAACATCGGCCATACAAGACTAGCTCCTCCCATCCGGTCTTAACAACAACCAGTTGTTTTTGCACCTCTTATCCCTTATACCTATATGGTTTATGGTTACAAGACGCACCCTAAGTGGAGTTTTCTTGGGCGAGTGCAACATATGCCAAGACTTGCCAAGAATGGCCGAGGTAGGTTCATCCATCCCGGCACTCGGCTCAACCGTGTACCTCGGCGCCTTGAGCATACACCGACTCCTTGGAAGAGACCCTCGGTCGCCCAACCAGTATAACCTTATATATATAGTTGGGAATCCAAGGTACCTCTCCCAGGATAGGCTTTCATGGGCCCCAAATTTTCATGACTCGAGCTTCGGGAGCGGTGTAACCTTCCCCACCAGCCATGTCGAGAGATACCCCCTTATATGACGCACTTTAGGTCTTACATTTGCCTCTTACGAAATGTTATTCGCGAACTAGGGTGTACGCCATAAAGGTTCGTCCCATTCATTCATTCTTTTATTCAATCATTCTTCATCATTTGCTATTTTGCTTGCGAGATATTCGCGATTCATTCATTTAATCATTCATTCTCTCTTGTGGTTTTGTTAAGCCATTCATGACTTCTTGTCATTCTTGTCGCGAGATCTTCACGGATTTTGCGAAGAAGTACTTCATCTTGATTCATTTTTCCTCTCCCATTTTTACGGGTAATACTTTTTAAATATAATCTATTCCATGGTCTATCCAATTTTTGTCCCACATCTTTTCCTTCGGGATCCATCGAATCTATATGCCCCTGTACCAACTACCTCTTTGATGATATAAGGTCCATCCCATTTTCTCGCCAACTTGCCTCCACTTTCACGTTGATATATTGGGGTTTCTCGCAACACCAAGTCTCCCGGTTGGAACTCACGTATTTTTACACGCTTGTTATATTCTCTAGCCAATCTTCGCCGATAATTCTCCATGTGTCGCAATGCCTTTTCTCGTTTTTCCTCCAATTCATCCAACTTGATTAGAATGTTGCTGCGCTAAGATTTTTATCCCAGACCTCTTTTTGGTTGTCGAATCACAACCTCTTGTTGGGAGTACTTGCTTCAACTCCGTAAGTTAAGCAAAAAGGGGACATTCTGTGGCTTCTCTTCTAGTTGTATTATAAGCCCATACTTTGCATTGGGTACTTGTTCGCACCATCCCCTATTGTGTCCTTCCAACTTTTTCTTCAATATATCGGCAATTGTTTTGTTTGTTGCTTCCGCTTGGCCATTAGCTTGTGGATATAATGGAGTTGATTTTCCACATCTTATCCGAAATGCATTAAGCAAAGAACTCTATATTTTACCCTTCAAATTGCTTCCCATTATCGATACCAATTGTGCGGGGATCCCAAATCTGCATATAATATTTTCAAATATGAAAGTAAAAACATCCTTATCGCGAATGTCTGGACCGCTTTCACCTCGCCCATTTTGTGAAATAGTCCGTTGCGACAATTAAGTACCTTCTTTGTCCTGTTCGGTAAAAATGGTCCCACAATATCTAAACCCCATTTTCCAAAAGGCCACACACTTCTCGAAGAATTTAACGGTGCTCCCGGTGCATGTATCTTCTTCCCATGCCTTTGACAATCTTCGCAGCGTCCGGATATTGCTCTCGCGTCTTCATGCATATATGGCCAATAATATCCTTGCGTCTTTGCCTTATATGCCAAAGATCTCCCGCCGCTATGATTTCAGGCATCCCCACTATGCACATCTTCAATATGGTTTCTCCTTCTTTCCTTGTTAGACATCGAAGCGAAGGTCCATCAAAAGTACGCCGATAAAGCACGCCATCTCGTAATTCATAATTTGTTGCCCGACTCTTTAACTTGTGTGCTTCCAATCTATTTCTTGGTACCTCGCCTTTCATTAAGTACGCGTGAAGTTCTAATCTCCAGTCTTCCTCGCGGCATTGCATTTCATCTACCACCATCATTATATCTTTCTTGTCCCTCTTCTTTATTAATTGATGGCGCCGATGGCGTACGTATTTTGATATTCCTCGCTTGGTCTGTCATCATACTTGATATAAAGGCAAAAGCGTCTGCAGTCTATTATCTCTCCTTGATATGTGCCTCCATTTTATTTTCGGTATCTGTGCGACAACACTTCTACAAGCTTCTGTATTTACGTAGGGATGGATCATTTGTAGCATACTTCTCGTTATCGACAAATTGCCAATTGCGAGTCACTTTGGTAATCCTCACATTCTCCGTTTCATTTCTATTGCAAATCGTAGAGCATGTATTATAGCCGTGCTCCGTTTCATTATTGGTAGACTCAAATTCCAATCTAAAAGCAAAAGCTAACTTATTGCCTTCCTGGCGAAATCACAACAATTCCCACTCCTTTACCTTCTCCATTTGATGATCCATCCACTAATATTTCCCACCTATTCGGCTCGGTTAACAAGTCTTTCGGATCTCCATGCTCTTCTTCTACATCCATCATTTCATCCACCAGCTTCATCTTCCTCCAAAGGAAATTCTGCGAAAGTCTCTGCGACAACCTGTGACTTGGTTGAAGATAATATTTCATATTTGAGTTTGCAATGGCTTATTTGAGCATTCCATCTTTCGACTCTTCCGATCTTTTTGAATTTTTCATTCTATGACTCAATTGGTACCTTTGTTACCACTCTAACAAGATGTGCACGAAAATATATGCGAAGCTTAAACGATGCATAAACTAACGCCAGATTAGTTTTTCAATCTTGAATAATTTCTTTCTGCAGCATTAAAAGTTTTTTGATATAATAGATTGTTTTTCTACTCCTGCGTCCGTTCGCTGGTAAAACCGCACTTAAGGCATGCGATGTTGTCGCGAGGTATATTAATAATTCCTCTCCCCGTTCTCGCATCGCATAATGGATATATCCATTAAATGCTCTTTGATCCCTTGTAAAGCCTTTTCGCATTCGTCCGTCCACTTAAATTTCGATCCTTTTTTTTTCGAACACTGAAAAAGTGTTTACACTGTCAGATGACCATGAGATGAACCTTCCTAGTGATGCTAGCAACCCATTCGACTTTTGAACATCCTTTCTTGTCGCAGTGTCGGCATATCGCGAATCTTTTACTTTCTCCGGGTCAACGTGTATTCCTTCCTTTGATATAATGTAACCCAAGAACTTCCATGACGCTACTCCGAAGGTACATTTTTCTGGATTGACTTTGATGTTGAAACGCCTCATTTGTTCAAAAATTTCTTTCAAGTCTCGCACATGATCTTCTGCCTTTTTACTTTTTACTAGCATGTCATCTACGTATACCTCTAATGTTTTATGTATCCATTCTGCGAATACCTTTTCTACCATCCTTTGATACGTTGCTCCGGATTTCGCAAACCAAAACGGCATTTTAGTATAGCGGTATAATCCTCTTGGAGCGAAGAAAGCGTGTGCTCTTGGTCTTCTTCGGCGAGAGGAATTTGATTGTAACCTTTGTATCCGTCCAACGATGATACTCTTTCATTCCGACCGCGATTCGACCAAGTGTGGAATGTCTGTAATGGAAAAGCTGTCTTTAGGGCAAGCCTTATTTAGATCAGTGAAATCAATGCAAATCCTTATTCCCTTGTTCTTCTTTGGAACTATAACCATATTCGCTATCCATTCGGATATTTTGCTTGTCTAATAATTCCCGCATCCAAAGATCTTCTGCAGTTCTTCTTCTATCTCGAGGGTGATATGCGGTTGCTATCTTTCTAATTCTTTGTTTGAATGGCTTCACATTTTTATCAATTTCCAACTTGTGACAGGCTGATGGATCTATACCGGGCACTTCATCCATATCCCACGCGAAGATATCTTTATAATCCCATGATAGATCGATGGTTCTTTTCTCTTCATCCACTCCCATGTTAGTTCCAATCTTTAGCATCTTGGGTTTTCCTCGGTTCAATATTTACTTCTTTGGTTTGTTCTCACCGCGATGTAATCGCCTTCGGTTCTCCCATAGGGGTCGGTCCTTTTGGTTCTTTCGCAAGATCATTTTCTTCTCCCGAGATCTCGCTAGGTATGCCTTTCCCTTCCTTCGCTTTTATCATGTAAACTCTGAATTCTTCTTCTTTCTTAGCCGCCTTTGCCATCTTTTTGCGATACTTTGATATACTCTTTCGCTTGTTTACTTGTTCTTCGCAACACTTTACTTCATTTTGATAATATATTCTTCCTTTAGCAGCATCCCTTTGATCTCGCCGATTCCGGTTGGTGTAGGAAATTTGATACATTGATGAAGCGTCGACGCCTTGATTTTTATTGCATGTACCCATGGTCTTCCTAGTAATATGTTATACGGTGATTCCATATCCACTACACTCGGCGTCACCGTGTTTCGATTCCTCCTAACGGAATACGTATTTCTATCTCCCCTTTAACTTTTGTCATGGATTTACCAAAACCTTGAATATTGTATGCCGCGAAAATCATATCTTCGTCTTTATATCCCATCTTTTTGTAAGCGTGATAAAACATGATGTTCACCCAGACTCCCGTATCAATTAAAACTCCATTCACTACCCATGTTTTCACTGTGTTCTCTAATTCCTCTCCTTCCTTATACGCGTTTATTGCGATCACCAGTGGAGATGCGTGATCCAAATTTTCTTTGGATATTTCCCCCGCCGTGAATGTTATCTCTTGCTTTTCCCAATCTTTCAAAGGTGAAGTTATTTCTCTATCCGTAATCTTCTTTCCTTCAAAATCTCGTTTGTGTATTCTTCCTCTGATATGTTCATGAAATTCGCTAATCATTACTCTTGTGTCGGTCTTGCATGCCATATTTTTTTCATCCGATTCAAGATTTTCCTTTCTCATTTTCCTGATTCAAACAACTTTAATTACAATCTTCTCTTTTTTACCAATGATCGTCCCTGTTTCTAGCGCATATGTAGTTGCAGGATTTCCCACACTACACCCCTTACTCAATTTTGCTTAATTAATCCATTGAAAGATGTAAGATCACGAATATTTATTGATTGAGTTCATGAAATGTTTACATAAGTAAATAGAATTACACTTAGAAATTAGAACACTCTTAAACTTTCTCTCTCTAATGACTCGCTTAATCACTCAAAAGATCTCTCCCCCTTTTTCAATGAGACTCCTTTAGCTCTTTATATAGGGTAATACATAGTGGGTGACAGCTAAGTTATCCTTTATTTTCGGGAATATCTCGCGAAGTGTCGCAAATGCACAAATATTCATTCTCGCGACACTTCTTACCCTCGCCTTAGTTTCATGTCTTCCAATTATTTTGTTTGTCGTTATTCATTGCGTCGTTTATTTTAGCTATCTGCGACTGCCTCGCGACACCGTCGTTTATTAATCCCGCGAGCCTTGTACGTTGCGATATTATGATCCTACATCAACCTCGGTTAACTATTTGTGAACCAACATGGTGTACACGTTTAGGTACGGTTACATAAACCTAAATGAGGGTACATTTCATTTGTGTTTAACAAGCTAAGTTCGATCTAACGGTTGAAAGATATTAGCTTGGGAGAATTAGGTTTTTCATCTAACGGTAAATATTGAATGATTTGTTACCAAGGTAACTTAGATTGCAAACCCTGATTTTCAAGAGTATAAAGCAGAGTTTAGCTAACTTTGCCTATCTGAGTGGTGGTCATGATTTATCCTTGGCAAAGATATATCAAAGGCTGTGGTTCTCCGTGACACACCCTACAAGTCGCACACGTGGTTTTCATTCCAATATTATGAATTAAAAATGAATACTCAAGTCAAGATATGGAATTTCAAAAATTATAACGGGGAGGTTCGAACTCATGACCTATTGTGTCATAAGAGTGGCCTCTAACCATTGTTCCACCTTGGTTGGAATTGATAGAAAAGATAAATCAACAGTGGTTGTTTGTTCAACTTAAATATTAATTAGTATAAGTGTTTTATTAATTAGTATAAGTGATTTGTCTAGAGAGAAAATAAATCTATGGTTATGGTTTGTTCAACTTAAATATTAATTAGTATAAGTGTTTTATTAATTGATGTCTCATTAATTTCTCATGATAAATGATTTATTAATTTTACATCATAAATATCCCTTAATTAATATTAATACATATCTCCATCAATAAATAATAATTTTGACAAAAATTATTTCAATAGATATTAGTGGTGGTGGTGGTAGTAGAGGAAGAAGTAAGTGGTGGAAGCGAGGAAGGTGTTACTAAGTGGTGGAGGCGGTAACATTAGTTTTGGTGGAAGAAATAGTGGCGGGATGGTTTTAATGGCTGTGGTATTGGTTTTCTTTTCGAATCAAAAATAATAATTTTTTTACATGACGGGTAACATTGGATTGTGAAAAGTATAGTTGGTTGTTTTTGACACGATCAAAAAAAAAAAGATAACAAATACTTTTGGGATGATACCAAATCATATAAGACAAAATGGTTGTTTTTGGTACCACTTTGCTATCTTTGGTAACCGTTTGTACGCATGATTTTCGATTATTAACAAAAAACATATAGTTGAATAAATTAATTGACGACCTAGGTTTGTTAAATCTAAACTTTATACATGATGTGTGGGATTAAAAGTTATAAGTGTGCCCAATATTCTACGAGGATGGAAAATGGTGGTGGTGGAGAAAGAAGTGATATCTGGTGGTTTGTGAATGCGGCGGTTTTGATGAGTAGTAATTGACTATGTTAATTATGTCTTTGCTACAAAAGAATAACACTATAAATTAGAAATGTGGTTGATCGTCTTAATGCTAATATAAACTCGGTTGAAATACATGAAAATTAAGAAGAAAAAAAAATATTTGGATGTCACGTTATATAATAAATAACACTAATACTACATATTTAGTATCAAGGTTTCTCAGTCAATAGATAAATCTAAGGTTGTATTGAGATCCCGTAAGCATAGGGCGAGTTGGTCTTGGATTTACGAATGATAATGAATATAATGAAACGCTCCCTCTCGGTTTCTCCAATGAAAACCCAGAAACCTTCCAAAAAAATAATCAATCGAAGAACACTTAGATGGAACGCATCACCATCGGTGTAAACTTCTCGAATTGCTACATATCCGGTGAAATTTCTCTGATTAATGCTGTGATTTCGTCCTACCGTAGTTTTTAACGAGGCATGCAATTAAATCTCTAATAGTGATTTTAAAGGTATTTAATAATTACAAAATTCTCTTATAAGTTTTGTTTATGCAAGTATTGATTTAACTTGGGTTCTTTTATATTTTTGTGTTAAGTTGATGACTTTTTAATTTGAATACATGTTTGGTTAACAAACTTTGATACATATAGGGTATTTTCTTTGTAGAACTGATGTTAGTCTCTCATTTTTCCCGTTAGCACTTTGTTTCGATCCCGTATTTATAGACATTATTTGACTAATGTTGGGGTATTTGTTTAATATCAAGGCCGATTAAACCCAATGTGTGTTGTATACATTGAAGGCGACAGAAGTTTGTGTCGGCTCTACCTTGAAACTAATAATTTTTCTCCGGAAGGTTAGTTGAATTTATGTAGATACAAATATCAATATGACTATGCTCTTTAAAACTCCAAATTACTTGAGTAACACTAGATGTGAGAACGTCATTCATGCACTACTTAACATAGTTGGTGTGAAATCTTTTTATCCACGAATTTCTTCAATTTTATGTTATCAATATGATTGAGAAAGAATCTTACACATGTTTTGATTTACTATTATAAGTTTATTTTTTCAACTCACATGTGTATATCTCAGCCTTCCAATAGCCAAGGGTTCTTCATTTTTATAGCTCTCACATTTGCAATAAATAAATAAATAGTGTTTATCTATAGTAGGGAAAATATTATGGGTTTTTTCTTCACTCCTTAGAGCCTTAGTTATCAATAATTTCGGAACAAATGTATTCATAAACATCATGGAGTTGGATTGGCAGTTTAGGTATATGTACTGTTAGATGAAATATTCTTTTTGAAGTTTGAAATTATGTATGATGGAATAATAAATGGGGAAAAATTTTATTTACTGTATTTTTAATTTTATTTTTCATGTTGGCACAACATTATTACTCCGTCCAGATAATAAATTGGAATAACATGCTTAAGTAAAAAATAAAAAGATCAGGTAACCCATTTTGTTTCCCAAAACATATTTGAATATCAAAATAATTACTCACGAATAAAATGAAGCAAGAGGAATGTGAACAATATCGTATTAGAGACAAAACATCCCGTGCCGTTACGGCACGGGTTAAGATCTAGTAAAACTATATAAAGGAGAACTCCAGTAATCGGGAAACCTAATCCCCACACCTCCTGTGTGTTACTAGTTGCATAACTAGAGTCGATTCTTTCTTAACCTTAGGTTTCTTCTCGAGACCCTGTAGGTTAACGACTTGAAGACTTCATTGGGATTGTGAAGCCAGACCCAACTATTATCTTGTAGTTGCATGATCTGATCTTGATGTTTCTATCGTGTTTAGTACAATTTGAATAATTGACTTGAGATTTTATATCTCCGATAGGCAAGATAGAAAAATAATCACAAACACCTTCATCTCATCCTTTGTGATTCCACAATATCTTTTTTCGCTAGTCGATTAAGATTATTGTGAGGTGATTGATAATTCTAGGCTGATCTTCGGGAATATAAGTCCGGGTTCGATTGGTTCCTGTTCGCCTTGATTTATCAAAAGACGGAACAAAAACTCTTGGGTATTTATGTGGGAGACAAATTTATTCAATCCTATAGACTTTTCTGTGTGAGACATATTTGTCTATCAAGTCTTCGGCTTTGGGTCGTAGCAACTCTTAGTTGTGGGTGAGATCAACTAAGGGAATCAAGTGCGTAGTATCCTGTTGGGATCAGAGACATAAGGAGCGCAATTGTACCTTGAATCAGTGTGAGATTGATTAGGGTTCAACTACGAGCCGGTCAAAGTTAATTGTTAGTAGGCTAGTGTACGTAGCGGCTTAATACGTGTGGTGTTCAAATTGGATTAGGTCCGGGGTTTTTCTCGCATTTGCGGTTTCCTCGTTAACAAAATTTTGGTGTCTGTGTTATTTCTTTTCCGCATTATATTTTGTTATATAATTGAAATATCACAGGTTGTGCGTTAAGATCAATCAATTAGAATATCTAACCTTGGGTTGTTGATTTACATTGATTGACATTTGAATATTGGTCTTTGGTACCGTTCAAGTTGTTTCACATAATAATCAGGCTCACGGATTTCTATCTGTTCGATTTTCTGATTACATTGTGAAACCGAGATATTAAAACTCTTTGATATACTTTATTCTAGATTGAGTCTGACTGTCTAGTTGATTCTCTAGAAAGTGTATTGGGGTAAGTCCTCTCAAATTTCCAAACGAATTATTGGGTGTGGTTGTTTGACCCCCGCATTTTCAATTGGTATCAGAGCAGGCAAACACATTAAAGACCTCATAAGTCTGTGTTTGTAGCGATCTGATATGGACAGTAGTGCTATCTCAATAAATGCACCACCAGATCTAGGGATTCCATAATTCATTTCTATGTCTGATTTAATTAAATCCGTAGAAGAAATTCTGTCTAAACCTCCACCAGGTTTAAAATCTCTTGAAGTCTTTTCAGGAATTGAAAAAAAACTTGAAAGCCTAACTTCTTATGTTGATTTATATCTCCAGAATGAACAAGAATCTCTTGAAAATCTAAATCAAGTTACGATGAATAATACTCATGTCGAGGTTGATATTGATCTACTAATTAGTGAGAGCAATGCTCCTCCTCTGTGTAATCCACTTGGTTGTAGTAAACTAAATGTATTACAAGAGGAGTTTAAATCTCAATCATCTGACGGTATCACCTCAAAGCATGAATCAGTTCCGTGGTCAATTCCTGAAACACTGTGTCATGATAATTGTTTTGTTTACTGTTGTAAACATGTCAGGATGTCTTCTTACACCAAAAGAGTTTCCCTGAGCGGTACTAAACATTATCTGCAAACACTGTTTTTATTAAGTTTTAAAATGAGATATCAGGGACTCAAATTTTTGTGTATCTCTCTAAAGTCTTTTGCAAAACTTGTAAAAACAGATTCTTGGATGTTTCTCAACTTTGTTGAATGCAAACGTAGTTGTAAAGAAACTCTTTCTTGGTGCCATGGTGAGCAAGACATTGTTCACCTCAACGCAACTTGATTGTGCTGAAAGTGCATCCTCACCAAGGAATGCCCTGCTATGTATACGGTGAGGTAAGCACAATTAATTGGGGCGCACAAATTATGTTCGGTAAGGCTGTAGAATTCAATTGGGTTCTTATAAAAAGGTATGTCTATAAACTTGAGCAAGTTTTTTGTTTATTTATTTGCATAAAGTAATGATCCATGTACCTTGCTTATCGTTCATTTCTACCTAACTTAATCTATGTTTAAGGTTCTTAAATGTTTAGGTATTAAAATAGTAGTTCGGGATGTTTGGAATTCATGGTAGACATACCAAGTATGCATAACATCATTTAATATCAAAATCCAGGGGTTTTAGTACGCATACCCGTTTGCATACTTGCCTGTAAACGTCGATATTTTGTAAACTTGTTTTGGCCGTATCTTCTTCGTCCGAACTCGGAATAACCTCATTCTTTTTTCATTATCTTCCCCTTTGAATTATCTTCGAAAGGAGATTAGAAACCTTGAATGTGGATGAGTTAAGATTGGTATTTGTCCTTTCTCTTGTTTTTGAGTGTTTTGCTCCATTTCTTCGCACTTGTTCTACTTCTCTTGGACTTGGGCACTTGGATTCTTGGATTAATACTATTCTAAGCTAATTTGTATCTTTTACAATAATGTTGTTGGTGAATCACAAAGAAGGAAGTTCAAGAATGGGCAGTAGTACGCTTTACTATGGGATTCTTGAATGTTCACAATCATCCTTTCTAAACTATGGTGCATGGTCGTTAATTACTTTGTATGTTCTTCTTTGTTAAGAAAATATTTTTATACTCCTTTGGTAGCTATTCTTGGTGTAAATCCGTGCAAAAAGATTGATTCTACCCTCTAAGGACAAATCATCTTGTATATGCATTACGAGTTTGTCTTATGTCTAGGAAACTTCTTACGAGAATTTATTCTTGTATTTTAAGAAGGATAACTAGAGTTTGTAATAGCCATTATTGTGAGTACACATAGCTATGTCCAACGATTTTCATCTTCAACGTTTTTAGATTTATTTATTTAAATTCTAAGTTATTTGGAAGATGATTTTTCCAATTTTAATCTTTATGATTTTATATATTGCAAATTATTATGGGATATGTTGTTTACATCCGTGAACCTGTGACTATCCCATACTTGTTCAAAAGTTATCTCTATTATGTCAGTATGAAAGTGTTGATAGAACATAGAATGAACTTTTGACATTACAAAAGTTAAAGCCTTTTATGTCATTATTTTGATGGAAGAAAGGATAAAGCTTTTGTTTACAGGGATTAAGTCTATTATATGTCATTGTGCAAATAGTGATGGAAAATAGAATGAATCCTTGCTTATTCCGCAGTATTGGTCGATCTCCGATCCACATTTTGTGCACATACTGTGTTGCTCCGTAAGGTTCCTTATGTTTGAGCATGACCGACTAAATTGATCATTCTCTTGTGGTTAATTTAGTTATTGCTCCGTAAGTTATCTTATGTTTGAGCATGACCAACTGAATTGATCATTCTCTTGTGGTTAATTTAGTTGTTGCTCCGTAAGTTATCTTATGTTGAGCATGACCAATTGAATTGATCACGCTGTTGTGGTTAATTTGGTTGTGTATTCCAATTAAATTAATCATGGGTTTTCTTGTGGTTAATTTAGTTGTTATTTTTCGATTGCATTAATCATGGGTTCTCTTGTGGTTACTTCAATTGAATGTTGGATACAAATTCATGTTTTCATGTGATTTGAGTTTATCCAAAAGAAATCCTTTTTTTCTTGTTAAAAGCAAGGTCGCCTTTGTTGTTCTTTCGGGAATGACATTTTATGGGGGAGAGTTCTTTTTGAATTTGTGCTTAAGTGCCAAATCTTTGTGGGGAGTGCGGCTGTGGAATATTAGGGGTTATCTTGTATCTATATAAACTCCTTGATGAATGCATTTAGCTTCGTATTTATGATGGCATCTAAATAAGTTGATATGGTATTCTCTTTTGGTCATGAAGTATCTCTGTGAAAATTTCATTAGGATCCCACTAGTTTTAGTACCTTTGCCAATTTATATTTACAAAAAGGGGGAGAATTAATGTGTAGTGTGATACTACAAATATATATGGTTTACGGATCATTATGTAAGGGGGAGTGGTTTTCATGTTGAGATATAGTATTGACTAAGGGGGAGTGATACATATTACCAAAGTATTGTTGTCAAAGTTGTGATACAATTGAACTTTGATGATGTGTAATAATACTATGACAGCGTATAACAATGATTGAGAGCATTTTGTTTTCTCATTGTTATCGCTATGGATCTTCAACAACTATGGTGCTGAACTTACAACCTTTAGGATCATGGAGTACTTGGAAGTGACGAAGATTTCGAGTCGCGTTGAAGATGCCAAGGAGATCAAGCATTTGGATGAGAAGCTACAATTTCTATCTATTTTGTAATCCATATGTATTGATAGTTTTGTCACAAAAATTGACAAAGGGGGAGATTGTTAGAGCACTGCTCGGTCGAACTCGCATGCGTTGCTATCTCAAGCTTGTTTGTCAATGTTAGTGATCAAAACTATAAGTCTTGATTTCTAGCCTATTTATAGATGTCTCGGACTAGGACATAGATAGTGTAGTTGAGCTTAGATTTCACAGAGTTCATCATTTGAAGACAAAGAACTACTAAGGGGATCTTGTGGAACTTCTTCGACAAAAGGTATGTGGAGACTTGAACTCATCTATCACTTGGAAAGTCTATTTCTACTATCTCCTATATTGAGACATAAGTCGTGTTAAGATATAGTTTTATCTATACACATTTGAGATTGAGATTTCGAGTTGAGTATATCTCGCTTACATATTTCTCGAAATATGTGTTGGCAAGCTTTTGATTCAACCAAGTTCATCTTATATCATGAGAAAATTGCCGAGTAACATCTTACATGGTTTGTGTGATACAATCATTTGATATAGGCTTGGAATGTTTCGATAATGATTATTTTAATATCTTGAAAATTGCTTTGATGCTAATAGTGTGTAAAAACGACTATTATCATTATAGAAGAATGTTTCAATGATTGCTATCTTTGGATATAAGCATATATAGTGTGTTCGCGCATTAGTGTATAAATCCATAAACCGGGAGCCAAGAGCATGCATATGTGTGTATACGAAATTGGTGAAGGAGACAGGTTAAGTATGCGTACGCATACTGGTGGAAGTTTTCAAACCGAAAATTTCTGCTGAGTTTGGAAACTAAACAAACTCAAAACCGGTTGCTTAAGTACGCATACCTGTACGCATACTTAAGCTGGTTACTTTGTGAAATCGGTCAGTTCATGGACTTAAACATTTAAATCATAAGGAATGCAATCTTCGCAAACCGTGGCTATAATGTTCATGATTGATTCAAGTGAATCAAACCGATTTGGTTTCAATTGTGTTTTCTATGCAATTGAACAACTCTTTAACTAGTTTCATTTGAGTCATTTGAACTAGTTATGGTTAAGATGAATAAGGTTGATATGAGTGTCATCATATGGCTAACCTCGGTTAAATATTTGTGAACCAACATGGTGTACACGTTTAGGTACGGTTACATAAACCTAAATGAGGGTACATTTCATTTGTGTTTAACAAGCTAAGTTCGCTCTAACGGTTGAAAGATATTAGCTTGGGAGAATCAGGGTTTTCATCTAACGGTGAATATTGAATGCTTTGTTACCAAGGTAACTTAGATTGCAAACCCTGATTTGAAAACTATATAAAGGAGAACTCTAGCAACTGGGAAACCTAATCCCCGCACCTTCTGTGTGTTACTAGTTGTATAACTAGAGTCGATTCTCCTTTAACCTTAGGTTTCTTCTCGAGACCCTGTAGGTTAACGACTTGAAGACTTCATTGGGATTGTGAAGCCAGACCCAACTATTATCTTGTAGTTGCGTGATATGATCTTGCTGTTTCTATCATGTTGAGTACAATTGGAATAATTGACTCGAGATTTTATATCTCCGATAGGCAAGATAGAAAAGTAATCACAAACAAATTCGCCTCATCGTTTGTGATTCCACAATATCTTCTTTCGCTATTCGGGATTATAAGTCCGGGTTATTGATTAGTTCCTGTTCACCTTGATTTATCAAAAGACGGAACAAAAACTCTGGGGTATTTCTGTGGGAGACAGATTTATTCAATCCTATAGACTTTTCTATGTGAGACAGATTTGTCTATCAAGTCTTCGACTTTGGGTCGTAGCAACTCTTAGTTGTGGGTGAGATAAACTAAGGGAATCAAGTGTGTAGTATCATGTTGGGATCAGAGACGTAAGGATCACAACTGTACCTTGAATCAGTGTGAGATTGATTAGGGTTTAACTATAGTCCAGTCCGAAGTTAATTGGTAGTAGGCTAGTGTCTGTAACGGCTTAATACAGTGTGTTGTTCAAACTGGACTAGGTCCCGGGGTTTTTCTGAATTTGCAGTTTCCTCGTTAACAAAATTCTGGTGTCTGTGTTATTTCTTTTCCGCATTATATTTTGTTATATAATTGAAATATCACAGGTTGTGCGTTAAGATCAATCAATTAGAATATCCAACCTTGGAGATTTACATTGATTGACACTTGAACATTGGTCTTTGGTACCGTTCAAGTTGTTTCACATAATAATCAGGCTCACGAATTTCTATCTGTTTGATTTGCTGATTACATTGTGAAACAGAGATATTAAAACTCTTTGATATACTTTATTCTAGATTGAGTCTGACTGTCTAGTTGATTCTCTAGAAAGTGTATTGGAGTAAGTCCTCTCAGATTGCCAAACGAATTGTTGGGTGTGGTTTTTAGACCCCCGCATTTTCACTAGTAATATCAATCACCTCACAATAATCTTAATCGTATGGTAGCGAAACAAGATATTGTGGAATCACAAACTATGAGAAGAATAAGTTTGTGACAACTTTTTATCGTGCCTATCAGAGATTAAATCTTGAGCAAATCTTAAAAAATATAGTACTCAATATGATAGAAGACAACAAGATCAGAACACGCAACTACAGAGAAAATAGTTGGGTCTGGCTTCAGAATCCCAGTGAAGTCTCTAAGTCGTTAACCTATAATGGTTTTAGAAAAACCTAGGTTAAAGGAGAATCGACTCCAGCCGCAACTAGTATCACACAGGAGGTGTGGGGATTAGGTTTCCCAGTTCCTAAAGTTCTCCCTTATATAGTCTTCAAATCAGGGTTTGCAATCAATGTTACCTTGGTAACAAAACATTCAATATTCACCGTTAGATGAAAACCTGATTAGACTCAAGCTAATATCTTTCAACCGTTAGATCGAACTTAGTTTGTTGCACACAAATGAAAAGTGACTTCATTTGGATATGGGTAAACGTACCTAAACGTGTACACCTTGTTGGGTCAACAATAGTTAACCGAAGTTAGCCATATGAACACTTTCATATCAACCTTATTCATCTTAACCATAACTAGTTCAAATGACTCAAATGAAACTAGTTCTAGAGTTGTTCAATTGTTTATATTCTCATTGAAGTATATAAGACACAACTGAAGCAAAATCGATTTTGATTCACTCGAATCAATTCATGAGCATTATAGCATTAAAAGATATTCCTTATTATATAAATGTATTAGTTCATGAAAAAACCGATTTTAGAACATAACCTACTCAAGTATGCAAACGGGTACACATACCTAAGTGGCCGGACTAAGTTTGGGTTTGCCAGTACGCGAATGTGTACGCATACCACCAAACTCAATTGAACTCCGGAACTTGAACTTACGCCAATGCGCGAACGGGTACGCATACTAAGTTCCCGAACTTTCATTAACCAACCAGTACGCATACGTGTATGCATACCATGGTTCCCGGACTTGGAATAACTTGCAACAGTTAGCATACAAGTACGCATACTGTGCTGTATCCAATCATGGTTAATTTGTTCTAAACTCTCATTCAATCATTGAAACATTCTTAGAAGACGGATTAGCTGTCTCACAAAAACTATTAGCTTCGAAGTAATTTTCAAGTGATCGAATGATCAATACAAAACATTCCGAGTCTACATCAAATGACTTTCTCACACAAATCATGTAAGATGTTACCAGGCGATTTTCACATGATCATCTTTTGACTTTCGTCAAGAATATAAGATAAACTTGGTTAAAGCGAAAGCTTACCAACACATATTTCGAGAAATATGTAAGCGAGTTAAACTCAGCTCGAAATATCAAATGTGTATAATCGGAATCTATATAGCTATACGACTTTTGTCTCAAATAAGAGATAGAGTAGATAGACTTTTGAGTGATAGATGAGTTCAAGTCCCTACATACCTTTTGTTGGTGAAGTTCCACAAGCTTTCTTTAGTAGTCCTTCACCTTCAATCGATAAACGCCATGAACTCTAAAGCTCAACTACACTTTCTATCCTAATCCGAGACTTAGCTATAAGTAGACTAGAAATCAAGACTTATAGTTTTGGCAACTAAACTTGACAAACAAGCTTGAGATAGCAACGCTTGCGAGTTCGACCGAGCAGTGCTCTAACATTTATAATTGAAATATCACGGGTTGTGCGTTAATCAATCATAGTAGTTACATCCGACCTAGTTTGTTGGATACAACTTGTTTGATTCTTGGACATTGGTATTTGGTACCGTCCAAGTAATCTCTTTGTGATTAAATTCACTTATTTGATTCTGTAAATGTTCTAATCGCAAGAGAGTGAGATATAACTCTAGATATTATTCATTGATTGAGTTTAACTCTCGGAATTGTATTGAGTTTGTCCATATAGATTGCCTAAGAAAATACTTTAAGACCTAACAAGTCTGTGTTCGAAGCAGTCTGACTATATGGACATGAGTAATATCTCTGATAAGCGCTGCACCAGTTTAAAAGAAACTGTTTCTATGGATCCTGTAGAAGAGTCTGGTTTTTAAAACTCTCTTAGATACGAACATGTGTCTCCATAAAATAGTTAGATATTGATAAGTGTCATCCCTATTATCTTACTGATGAGTCTGACTCAGAAGTAGAATGAGAAGCATCCAAAGAAAGTTCTCAGATTTTCAAACGTATAGAATTTCATTCTTCTGAGGTCATTCTGCTGAAACACAAAGTCAATACTCTTATCGGTATTATTTGTGAACATGATTCCAAAACAAGGATTTTCCTTAAAGAACATGCCAAAGTGAAAGCGAAAATTCTTTTACTTGAAGCTGAACTTAAAGATAATGCCTTAGAGATCGAACGTTTGTCGAGTAAGAACACTACTCCATGTTGCGATAGTGAATCTAAAGAAACTACCCTGAATACACTCTCTGTGTAAAGCGATGAGTTGCTAAAAGTAAGAACACCCGTTGTTCATGATATGCTAACAAAATCGTTGTTAGAGACTGATAAACAAAGTACTATTACTTTGATAAGAGATGATCAGTTAAAATTCTCCGACCAAGAGAAAAATGTGTCTCCGAGGAAAAGTTCTTTAAAAGACGAGTTTGATAAAACTACCTACTCTGATTTTATTGAAACTCATAAAGTGTGTTATTACTGCAACACTAAAGGACATGTTCAAATAAAGTGTAAAATGAGGTTGAATAATTTTCTGTTTGACCGTCTTCAAGACACCTTGAATTTAATTATGAAGGGTGTAACTGATATTCGGATGTCTAAACCTCTCAAGGGGAAATTACATTCAAGCAAATATGCTTCTAGAAATGTCAGTACTTCATGGTCCACGAATTTTCGAACAAGTCAAAAGGGTAATGTGCAAAATTGTTTTAAAAAGAACTCGGTGAAACCATCTCAGTTATGGGTTCGAAAGAAAACATATACGCCTCCTAAAAAGGTTGATGCTTTTGATACAGCTCAACAAGCTAACATGAACTTGATCATTACACGATAAAAGGATCTTATTGACAAACTGTGATTCTCATCAAGATAAGCGATTGATAGACACATATTTGTGTCTTAATTAGTCATGCTAATATATATTCTTGGTGCTCATTTTTGTACTAATTTGGGTAATTAGTTTGTTTTTGTAGGTGAATAAATAAAATGGGCTCTGGCGAGAAAAACAACTAAAACTGGGCTTACATGCTGAGAATATGAGTTATTGAATACCTTGAAGCAAATGGACCCAAACTTGAATGTCGACATCATTTACTCGAAATATTTCTTACTAAAAATGAAAGTGGAAGAATGTTAAATGCTAACTTCATTCACAAAGATGCTCGAATGGGACACATGCACATGCATCAGAAGAATTATGGAAGTTTGAAATACAAAATAGGAAAGAAGATTAACTAAACATAAAGAGAATAAAACAGGATTTTCGTGGGTCCCGTGGAAATATCATTTCTTTCCTTTGGAGATCAATGTCCATTATGAGCAAAATAAGTGAGAATATTTTGTGGAGTAAAATCAAATATATTAGTAAAAGCAATGTGTGGCATGGATGATGTGGCATATTCTTATTTGCTGATTTTGTTACTACTTGCCACATGGAATAATTCTATTGGGTTGATGATGTAATAATGGGAATTAGAATGGAAGGTAGGATTCTTCTCGCCCAATATATACCGTGTTATACAATCAAAAGCGGGAGGAGCCTATAGCCAGTTTGAGGATTTTCTTTTCTTTTTAGTTTATCTTTGTAATAACAATGAGGATCCAAAACCCCAAATTCTGGGATGACGGAGGAAGCCCTTTTCATGATTGTGGTAAATAAATTAATTCTTTTTATGACTATTGCACTATAATTAAATTGTTTTATGATTTTTATTAATTAGTTGTTATTTAGTTTGATGGGTTAAGCTTAGCTTAAATGTTTTGATAATCCATGCTTACCATTTACAATTAATGTTTTACAAAAGCTACCTTAGGAAAAGAATCAGAGTCAACTAAACTTTATCATATGAGCTATAATTGTCTAGTTTTAATTTTGAACCACATGAATATGAAATCTGGTGGAATCTTGAGTCCCAGTATCACTCAATTTTGTAATCTTCCATTTATTTTCTAGTTTAATTTTATAATTTGAGTCTAAAATCAACAACTTCACAAGTCCGAGAAACGAATCCCTTTACTCACCACTATTAAAACTGCATCAGTTTTTGGCGCCGCCGACGCGGACTTGCCTTTAGGTTAGGTTTTAGATTTTCTTTTTGTAAATATTTTGCTAGTTTATTTGTTAGTTTATTTATTTTAGTTTATTTTTATTAGATTTTAATCTTTGGGTATATCCTATTTTTGGTGTGCAGGATATTTGAGAATTTAAATTGAAAACAAAATTTGCGCTCCAAACAGGTAAGTATCCAAGTTTGTATTTATTTATTTTTATTTTTGTTTCTTTTTGTAAATATTAATTTTAGGAAATGTTTTGATTATTTAGATTTTATTCTCTTTGTACATAATTAGTTTAGGATTCTTTTTAATTTTGTAAATATTTTTATTGTATTACTTTATTATTTTTATATAAAAAAAAATACACGTGCACACACCAATTGCATCTTCCTGCACCGATTTTAGGAAAACAAGCGGTTTAGTAAGGTGAACCCTCTGGTTGTTATCATCCGTAAAACCACAAACCTTAGCCCAGTACCATTGACCAGTCTTTGACTGTAGGTATATTATGCTTAAGGTAACCCGAGCCTACCAACTTTAGTCGACCTTGCATTTGCATGTGCACAAAAAATGTCGAGCTGGTATTATAATGACCAATATAGTGATTATCAGACAGAGTTTCAAAATGGTCACTACTAATTTGACCATAGTGTGCGTAGTGGTTGGGAGCACCAACCTTTTCAAGGTTATGGTTCGTACCATGGTGAGCCCAATTACTATTCGCACGTGCACATGTCATATGAGCAAGAAAATAAGGAATATTACAGTACTAGTTCCTCGTCTTTGGACGACTTAATTAAACACTTGAAAACTAGTCCTTATTATGATCCTTCCGTTCCTATTCTTCCTCTAGAAGAGTCTCTCAAACTGATGGTTGTTCCTTCTGGTCCTATTCTTCCTCTAGAAGAGTCTCTCAAGCTGATGGCTAAGAATACAAATAGGTTTGTGTTAGAGACGAACGAAAGAATTGCTCGGAATAATCGATTGCCAATTTAGCCTTAAAAATGAGAATAATTATTCACATGATAGAGATGACGAGGTTAGAATTGGTAATACCACTTGTTTAGACGAGGTTCAACCATCTTCATATATTTTGATGATAATTATGATTATAAGGATAGTGCTAAAGAAGAATATGAAACATGTATGCATAGTGATCAGGAATTTATTACTCCAAATGAGCATTATGATGAAAATATTATCTCTGGTTCAAATCCTAATAATTTTAATGATTATTCACCTATTCAAAAGGATGAGAATTTGACTATGGATACCACTGTTTTGGACGATGAAGTATTAGTTTGTGATCCTTTGTCCTGCAATACGTTTGACAATCCATTATTTGATGAACCTTTCAATGAATCAGAGGAAGTAACTATGATTAACACCTTAGTTGACGATCCCTTGCTAGAAACTTTCTTTGATAATCCTTTATATGATTGTGATAATGGTTTGGAGGAAAGAGTTTATCCTGAGACTAGTGTTTTAGAGCCTAGTGATTTGGAAACAATAGTCTTTGTTGAGGATTATAGAAATATAGAACCACGTGATTACAACCTAGAAAAAATAAAAGACCATTTTCCTAAATTTGATAATTTAGAAATTGTGACTAGTTTATCTAAGGATATTGACAACTCTAGGTTTGATGGTGAATATCATTCTCCGCGTGGTTTACCTTTGACTCTTATAAAGGTCCCTAACTTGGGACTTGACGTTTGTGCCTCTACCGTCTTAAAAACTATCTTCATGGATGTTTCCCTGAACCCAGTTATGTCCAAAATGAAACTCAGTTAACCAATCATCTGGTTGATGTGGTTAATCCGGTCCATGATACCATAATTGACTTTGTTGTCCCACCAAGATTTTATTTACCAAATGTGGGAGTATCTCAATTTGAAATGTGTCATTATATAATTTTTAGAACGAAACCTAATTTTAGGAAATTAGAATCGTCGACATATTTTCTTAAGAAAGATCACCACTTTCAGTGTAGTCAACTGTGTGAGTCAGATCTAACTGACTTACAGGATCCCCAATTATTCA
The DNA here is from genome assembly GCA_023531295.1 of Papaver armeniacum. Lineage (NCBI taxonomy): Eukaryota > Viridiplantae > Streptophyta > Magnoliopsida > Ranunculales > Papaveraceae > Papaver > Papaver armeniacum. The sequence continues at coordinate 171,146 of JAJJWW010013816.1, read as the reverse complement.
GGTTATTATTATGTGCTTCTAAGTTCTTATTTGAGTTTTTCCAGACTCTACAACCTGATCCTCCGGATCATGCCAATGAGGAAACCTAGCCCATGAAAATATTTTATTCAGACCCTTTTATAGAGCCTGAACCTGAACCACAACTAGATATAATTGTCTTAAATAGAAAACTTGATAAGGATGTATTTGGTTGGTTCACTTTCTTGGTCTGCTGCAGTTTTCTTTTATTTGTGATAACATTATTTGATTCAGATGACCCACAACTGTTCCGACTACTACTTTTATGATTTTATGTGGTGACTAATTCTTCTGATGTCTGGCTGAAGACTTTAAACTTAGCACTTCTTTGGAGGTAACCCATGCTCATGCAACACAATAATATCTTTCCTTATTTCCTTTAAATTGGTAACAATTTCTCCGTGTTCATGCTTTTAATTTCATCTTTAAAACATTGGGGACAATGTTAGATTTAAGTTTGGGGGTATAAGAGAAACTTTTTAGTTGCATCAAATAAACTCCAAAGCCTAGAAACTTTTGCCAATTCAAGATGACACTAACCAATCTAAGTGGATGGAAACATCTTGGTTGTAGGAGTTGAGGAACCAAATAATAGAGTCTATTCATAAAAAGACAGAGTTCAGGTGTTAGAATGTAATCATCACACTACGTTCTGTTTTTATTTTATTTTCTTTGAAAAATTATATGTTTCTCTAAGTGATTTGGTGGGGAAAAAAACATAAAATTGTTACCACTGCCGGGATGGAATAGAGTGATTGAGTTACTAAAATAATAAAGAGACCAGACCAATCAAACCAAACGGAATTTAATAAATAAAAAAAAAAAAAACAAACTCTTGGATAGCATTATATGTGTGTTTTCCCTGTCTCCGTCGCCTAAACAAGCGTGGAATACATGACCCATGGGAACTATCATGTAATCTACTGATAAGAAGCATGCGCTTGGATCCAAAAGATCAAATCATGCTATTAAAAAAAATATGAAAAGTTTATTATTATTCAATAAAATCGACCGCTGGTTCCCTTGTATATGCGAGTTGAGTTGATCTAGAATTAATATTGTCGACCGCTGGTTCCCTTGTATATGCAAAGCTGTGTTGATATTAGTCCAGACCAGTATCTCAATCCATTAGGATTCATAGGTACGTCTTGGCAGTGGCCTTCAAGCAGATAAGGGAAACACCTTTCACCTTAACCAACATTGTTTTAAACTATCTATCTCTATATCCATCTTCTTAATCTATTCATGCGACTTGTGTGATTCCGATTATTGATGTCCATTGCGCGACTGTCTGAGTAGAACTCTGTCACTTATATATATATATAAGGTACTTTCTCCTGTAATCAATGGGAGTATGCCAGCCAAGGAGACTCTTTAGTGTCATTCCTGAATTCTTCACAGGTAGCTAGGGTTTGGAGTAAAAGGTTTTGTGGGTACACCTCTTGTAAACCCTCCCGAGACTATAACTCGGCCACTAGGGCCACCTAGGGGTTTAAAGGCTTGTTGCACACGTTAAGTGCAACCGCGATGCCTGCGGCAGTGAGTTAGGATTTTTATTTTAGTTTTGCTCGAGGACAAGCAAAATATAGGTTTGGGGTATTTGATAAACACATATTTGTGTCTTAATTATTCATGATAATATATATTCTTGATGCTCATTTTTGTACTAATTTGGGTAATTATTTTGTTTTTGTAGGTGAATAAATAAAATGGGCTCTGGCGAGAAAAACAACTAAAATTGGGCTTACATGCTGAGAATATGAGTTATTGAATACCTTGAAGCAAATGGACCCAAACTTGAATGTCGACATCATTTACTCGAAATATTTCTTACTAAAAATGAAAGTGGAAGAATGTTAAATGCTAACTTCATTCACAAAGATGCTCGAATGGGACACATGCACATGCGTCAGAAGAATTATGTAAGTTTGAAATACAAAACAGGAAAGAAGATTAACTAAACATAAAGAAAATAAAACAGGATTTTCGTGGGTCCCGTGGAAATATTGATAGGCTTTCGGGATTGCCTATATATAATAACCGTAATCGCACGGTGTCTAACTAGTAGACAGAGGCAAGTGCAAGTCGTTCCCATAGGGAGCGGTGGAAATACTATAATCAATATCTCTAATAAAACTAACACGAAACAATATTTTTGGATTTTTAGAATTGAAATGAAATAACAAAATTAAGTAAACTAATAAAATGAATCCAAAGGAAAAGTCGGTAACCAGGGTTTCATGGTATCCACTACTATCTCTATTTAATTCCTGAAATGAAACATAATTATGAATATATGTTTATTGTTCGTTCTATCGACATCACCTTATTACATTACATGACACCCTAAGCATGGCACATCAAAATACTAAACCCATACATGCACAATCAAATTGCGTACAAATATCGCACAACATATTTTCTTAGCGTGCGAGATTCAATTATTTCCTTAACTCGCGAGAATAGCTTGCGAGATTCATTATTTCCTTAACTCGCGAGAAGAGATGTAATAGCGTCTCGAGAGAAGGTCGCAAAAAGAGGAGAGCAGGGAGAGAGAAAGGGGAGACATATCAGAGATTTATTTTCTTTATCATCTTCTTCCCCAAATAATTAGATCTAGAGCTCTACAAAATATCTATTAATGGAGATTGTAAATGTGATTCTTATGTAACCTCAACAATCATAGTGAAGAACCGTGGATGTAGATCACATTGATCGAACCACGTAAAAAATCTTATGTGTCTATTTAAATTTCTAGCACTTATATTTAAAATTTAGGTGATTAATATTATTTAGATCTACAAAATATAGTGAGGGGTGTAGTGTGGGATTTCCAACTACATATGCGGGACACCATTAAGCATGGCACATCAAAATACTAAACCCATACATGCACCATCAAATTGCGTTAGCGATTTTTGATTTGATTTACAAAGGCGAGATAATCGCAGAATTACAAAGATTTCCAGAATTACAAAGATTTCGTAACTACAAAGATTTCACGAACAATAATTCGAGAAAATCTCGCAGATATTACAAGAGAAACTGAAAGTTATAAGAAACTAAAATATTGATTCACAATATTATCAAAGGAAATCAAAACAAAGAAAAACGATTTGAACTTTTCTAAGCATAACCCATCAAAGACATTAACCCAAGCATAGATTATCAAATAATAAGAACAAATAAATTTGTAGAACCATCAATTAAGCACAAAGGTTTTAAAACCGGTGAAGCAACAACTAATTTTTCAATCAATCAATAAAGAATATTCAAAGATTAATCTATTCAAATCATAATGGTCTTTTGCTCAATTAATCAATTCAAATAGCCTAATACCCCAAGTAGTTTCAACCATAAACCCTATCTACAATAAAACTATCAAGCCATGGCTTTCTCAAAAGCCATAAATAAATTGAAAGAAAACTTACAAATCACAAACACAAACGAAATGGGAGGAAAAACTTCAAACCATACTCCTCCTCTTGTTTGTAGCCGCAGCTTCTAGTTGTCGGAACTCCCCCCGAGTTTCTGTTCCTCATGCTATATAACTGCTGTGAGGAATCGATAAAACCTAACTAATAATATCTTCCAAGCCCAGTCCATCAAAGTCCAAACCACTTCTCTTATTGTACTCAGCAGCAACAAAATCCATTTCCATTCTCTATCGGTCCAACTACCATTCCCAGACCACCTTCATAAATCAGCAATTACCAAAGTCCGGCGAACCACCAGCTCCCAGAGTCATCACCGCGTCACCATTCCTTCAATCAACTCCAGCATAACTAGTCGCAGCAACAAACGATTCAGCCAAATCTTCATATCCGTGCAAACTCAGTCCACATCATATTCTCCATTCCAGGCTCATGTTCAACTGCCAAACTTGTTCTCAAGTCCGACCAAGCACCACTTTCAACTCCCTGAACTTTGCTTTGCTGCCAACAGCAGGACCAAGCTTTTCTTTTTTATCAATGGCCATTTAAACACGTACAACACCACCAAAAACATTGCATGCAATCACAACAAGAAGACTTCGCTGCTGTAATTTATCTCCGAGTAGCGGTGACAGTCAGTAACGCTCTCAATACTGCCTGCAACTTCTTCTCTCTGTCCGTTTAAGACTCTGCTTCATGACTAAACTCGAGCACAATCTTCTCTGCATTCCTATCCATTTCCTCATTCTCAACGAGAACACGAACTTCTCATTCTCTGACCAGCTAACCAACAACAACATCTCAAGGCATCTCTAACTCTTCTGTCTGTATTCGTAGAAAATAGGCTTGCTGTTCTTCTTGATCGGCTACAGATTGCAGGAATTCTCCCATTCAACCAATCTCAGCTCCGTGCCACTACATTCCATTCTTCTCAACATATACCTTTCATCGATGTCAGCAGCTCATAATCATCACTGCACATAATGGAATTAAGCCATCGGCTGTAAATTCACATAACACCACCAGTACAATCCATGCAGTCTTCAAACAAACAACTTCACTGCTCAAGAGCCGGCACATCTGACTGAGAGAAGAATATGACTCCATCTGCTGCTTCTTAAGAAATGTGAATTTCTTCTTGGTAACGAACATACGATGCTATTATGCTTTCCAAGATATGTGGTTATGAGAAAGCCATGTCCCTCTACTTTCTTAACCACTAGTGGCCTTGACGTGCTTACAAATGATGGCTGCTCTATATCCCCACTACTGGAATGTATGTGAACTAAGCGGGTGATATCACTCAATTTTGTTATAATCTTCAATTTATTTTCTAGCTTAATTTTATAATTTGAGTCTAAAATCAAAAACTTCATAAGTACGAGAAACAAATCCCTTTACTTACCACTGTTAAAACTGCATCAGCGATCTCAAGTGAGGATTCTAATCGTGCTTCTTATTATGATGACAGAAATTTCTATGGTCATTTTTCACGTTCCAAATAGGGTAAAAACAACAAACTGCATCATAACTCCTTCCGTGAGCATATGGTTCACCCTTGTGCAAACTAGGCACAAGTTTTGGAACCTTATCCATGAAAATCCTGCTGGATAAGGATCATTGCGTGACAAGTGTACTATTTATCTCAAATAGTACTTGAATATGATGAGCTATAATTTTTTTCATAATGTAACTTTTTCATGATAATTTCAATCAGACTCGAACGTTAAGAATTCTTGTTGAGCTAGGCTCCAAAAAGGTAAAGCATCCTCCGATTAAAGTCTTTTCATGAATAATAATTCTCTTGTGCTCTAAACTCATGTTTATGGATCTAAGAATGCATTAATATTCAAAGAAGAATATTTGTCATAGATAAGGAAGAAAATTGCAGTATTGAAAATTGTTGTGTGCTCTAAAAGATTATTTTTCTACCCTCAAAATTTGTTGTCTAAACCTATTAGGAACGATGGGTTCCGTACCATCAGAAGGTACACGTACCTTTCCTCCGTGACTGTATGGAAACCCTAATATTTAAGACAAGTCACGAACCGACTAGCATCCCAGAGAATACCTCTTTACAAACTCCTTTATATACCTTAACTTGTGATTGAGAAATTCTCATCCAAGTTTCCGCACCCAAGCATGTCTCCTATGTCACGAAGCATGGAGAAAGCTCTTAATCGCAATGATATTGAAACAAGAGGAAAGAAGAGAACTCTGGTTGATGACGAAGTTGTTGATTTTTCCGAAAAATCTTCTGATGTGAACTGCTATTTTCCATATGATCATCAAGATGTTGAACATGAAGAGATGATCTCTGATGATGTTGTTAATGATTTTTTTAAACTATTTGAGGAAGCGAAACTAGAACTTGTTGAAACGCTAAAAGGTCTAGACATGTTGAAGACTGAGTTGAAAAAGGTTTCTAATGACCTTGTTCTCATGAAATCTCATGTTTGTGAACTACTCAATGAGGATATTTTATCTGAAGAGCTCGTGGATACAATTGATGACAAATTCAAGGGTCTCAATACCAATGAAGTGTCTGGAAAAATCTAGTTTATTTCTTTTTCTATTTTTCTAGGAAACTTCTTGCGAGAATTTATTCTTACTTTTGAGAATGATAACTAGGGTTTGGTATAGCAAAAATTTGTGATTTCACAACGTTTTTCATCTTGCATGTTTTTAGATTTATTTATTTAAATTCTAGAGTTGTTGGCAGATGAACTTGCAGTATGTAATCATTATTGGTTTAATTATTGCAAAAGTCTTATGAAATATATGTGCCTTTACGTTTTAACTTGATAATTACTACAGTATAACTTCTTTAAAGTAATACTCGATAATATAATATTCTCGTTAAATTAATAAAATTTACTAGTCCCAACTCGGGCCCTTAGTGCTAAAATAATAAATTCGATAAAATCATAAAATAATACATTTCAAAAGTTCCCCTTAAGCATTAATAGGTCCTAAATAATATATAAAATAATAATGATACTAGAAAAATAAAAAATAACTTTCATACATATAGTCCGTTTCATCCCTAATATATAGTCCGTAGTGCAGTCAAAGAACCCGGAGCCACGTTGTTGTATTGCAACAAGAAGTAGTGTTGAAGTGTGATTAATACTTGGAGTGCTTGTATTTGTATTGCAAATAGTCAGTAATATAAAGTATTTACAAAATTAGTCAATATTGTACTTAAATTACAATTATTATTCGACCTCCATGTTAGGAATTTTTTCTAAAATAAATATATATCATTTAATTATAAAGTTTATATAACAGTGTTTTTTTAAGCGTTTGAAAAATTGTCTTGTTAGTAATGATGCTAGTAGTGGTTTAGGAAGTTTTATTTTTTATAGACTAGGAGTTGCTATTCAATAAGGTGTTGGAGCCCAGCTTGTTGCTAGGTTACCAGCCATGGGTCTCTACGAATCTTGATGTATTACGAAAAGAAATTATTAAGTCAAATCAAATTATAAAATAATAATTTATTATATTATCGATAATATAATATCTATTTAAAATAATAAATTTTCTTGGTCCCAAGTCTATTATTTTATAGAAGTTATATTGTAGTTTGTTTATTCCGTGATCCATGTCTTCTGATATAAAGTCACTCGAACTAGACCAAGAATCGATAAAGTTCGGGTCTGTTTTTAGATATGAAGATAGGCTTGTGATCATCCATTGTTTCTAGATTACCGACATAGCGTGTTTATCTTGATTTGTAAGAGAGATCGACGATCTATCAATTGGTGGTTCTCTTCAAGATCTGAATATGATAGGCTGTATACTAAGATTTGATTATCTCGGTAGTTTAGATCTTGGTTGATCTAAACAGATACAAATGAGTTTATAATATTTAAACGGAAGTACCTTTATATAACTCAACAAACATCTCTGATTCAGTTCTTGAGATTGATAGAGTGGTTACCGAATACAGATTAGTCATTTACTGTTTGGGAGTACGATCCAAAGGAATTAAGTAGTAAAAGTCTTCACATTGGGTGAAGGAACTTAAGATAGTGGACTCTATCTTAGGATTCACGTGCATTGACCAGATTGGTAGTATGCGCAGGGATACTGAAGAAACTAGGTAACTTGGAGTTAGTTTACTTGGTCTCAACTATACGAAGTTGGTAGTAGTTTTTGTATAACGACTTAATTCTGAGAGTATTCAAAACTGGAATAGGTCCCGGAGGTTTTCTACATTTGTGGTTTCCTCGTTAACAAAATCTTGTGTCGTATTAATTTACTTTAGTTCCGCATTATTTAGTTTGACTTTATAATTAAAGTAAATACACTTGTACATGAATCAAACACTTGGTTTGATTCCATAGTTGGTTCGGTCTAAACTTATACTATATATCAAGTGTAAATCTTGTGGTTGCTATTTTCTTGACAGTCTCTGTTAATATTGGATCACGTGAGGTGTGTCTTATATAGGATGATATCGAAATTGGTGAACTTGGTACCCTCGCATACTACTATACTCGTTAGTGTAGAAAGTTAGGAAATATGTTGATCGTCTTAAAACACATCATGCACTCAAACATAAATGAAATAAAGTGTCGAGACTAAAAGTGTTCGAACCGGGAGCGGTAAAAAGTTATGTAGGATCATCGATGACATTAAAATACGCCTCATTTCTAAACACATCCGTTATAACCATGAAGATGACACAAATTCCGACACTAAAATTCAAAAATTGTCCGTGTTCAAAATTTTCCAAGTGAAACTACAACAATATAATCTAACAGTATCTTAAACTTAACCCAAAAAATGTCTTGTGACCCAAAATTTTCTCACTGACTTAAAACATGCACTTCAACCGAACAATATACATGTGACCAAAAGTCTTCTTATATAACACAAACTCTACTTCATGACATGATAACTTTCATCTCGAAACCCATAAAAGCCTCGTTCTAGACACGAAGTCCTACAATGTTGATAATGGGACACCAATTTGTTGTGGCTGTATCAAGTTACATTAAAGAGAAAATATCAATTAGTAAGAGATTGGTACACCACAACTAAACAGGTACCCATATTAGCAGCTATGAGATCCTAAATTGGAGAAAATGAAAGCTTTAGGGAGAAACATGTCAATACTTCTAAAATCATAAAGGTAGTTGCTTCAATTTAAATGGTAGTATTGGGACCAATTCTGAAGATGTTTCGCTTGGTGGTTGTGGTGACATTAACATGGGTTCATCTGGGAATAATTTCAATGATGGTGAAGAGGTAGTGAGAAACACTTAACGAGTTTTAAGACATGGAAACGTAAATACATTGTAAGCAATATAATTGCTTCGAGCTTAACTACAACTACATGGAATTGAGGTGTTTAATCTACTATGACAGTTGATTATCTAGTACCGAGGGAGCAAAATCCACCACAAAAAATGGTCAGGGTGGTGGTGATATTGTAATCAACCCTAATATAAGGGAATTTAATGGTGGTAGTAGCACTAGTAGAGGAAACTCAAATGTGAATGCAGCTGCAGAGGGTGCTGGTAATGTCTCAATCACTGATGAAGCACATAAGGACAATTCTCTCTCAGCTTATACCTTATCTGCAACTGGGGTTAGGATACCTGCTAAAGGGATGAAAAAAATTCCCTTATAAGGGAAATAAAAGGGATAAGGTGAGGACTCTTCAAGGAAAGAATACCTCTTCAAAGAAGGCAGATTTACGTCTTGTAAAGGAAATGTGGATTCCTACCCCTTTATGATGGATGACAGAAGCAAACAGGTTCTTGTGAGGGGAGCTGAAGATAAAGTAACAATTAATGATTTTGCAATGGATAGTGAAGACTTTACTGATGATAAGTGTGAGAAAATCACTAGACGTTTGACTTGTGAGCACTAATCTATAAATAAATATAACGTAAACGGAACTCTTGAGACTAAAATAAAATGGGAAGAACATCAAAGAACGTAAAGATATTTGGGGAGAGGTCAAAGAATTCAAACCAGGGGATACAGTTTGTAGGTTTATTTTGGGTATCTTTGTCTCTTTTTTTTGTCGCATTGTTCCTCAATATTGTGTTTCGAGTTCAACTATTAGCCACTGTGTTTGTTTCGCCTTGAATTTATTATTTTGTTTCTCTTATACGCGTTTAATGAATATAGATGTTTATTTTAGTACGATTATGAATATAAACAACAACTAGGCATAAGCTTAAGTTGAACTATTAACTAGGAATATAAATCATAGTATTTCTTAGAAAATTTGTAAAACTTTGTGACTTTAAATCCTAATATCTAAATGTAGCGTCTCTAGTGTGATAAATGTTAACCAATCACAATTATATCTATGCCCACCTAATAGTCTAAGTTTGGTATTTTAATTATCAAAGATTTTACTTCTCTCAATTTGACCAGAAATTTTCTTTGGACTAAGATTATAAAAGAAAAATATGGTCTAGCAGATTATATTAGAAATATATAGCTAGAAGATTTTGGGTGAAGAACTAAAAAATGCAAAGATTCTCGTGGGGTTGGAATTTGGAAGCAAGTAGGTGTTGTGTAGAAATATTTCTTCACCAACATCCAATTCAAGATTCGCAAAATAAATAAAATTTGTCTTTGGGAAGACAAATAGGATTCGGGGTGCTCTTGATTCCTTATGCCCAGAGGCGAACTAGTAAGGGGAATGTGGGAGTCCCCGCCCCCACCAAATTTTTGAGAGAACATTAATCGTATGTATCCAAATACACCTACTTATATCTTCAGAAAAATAATATAAACACTTAATCCCCCACAAATAATAGCTTACCTAAAATAAAGAAATTTTAACAAATTTTAATTCTTATTTACCCAAATTAAAAGGAAATGATTCCCAAAAACTTTGTTATAATGTTTTAGAGTTTAAGGTTTAGTATAGTTAAGTAATTTTCATTTTTACTTAAAAAAAAATAGAAAGGAAGATGAGATCATAGCAAATAATTAGATATCAACTTACTTTTTATGGTCTAACAGAAATTGTAACCATTTTCTCTGGAACGGAAGGGATTTGTCCATGCATGGCTAACAGAAATTGTAACCATTTTTCCAATAAAATCAAAACGAGACGAACATAAGGGATTTGAATCTCTAGTAAACTTATTGGGTTTTGGAAGACAATAATTTTTTTTTCTTCGTTTTTTATGAATTTAATTGTAGCTTATTTGGTTATTATTTTTAATATTTTGATATTTAATCCTTAAAGAAAGAGAAAGAACAAAGTCTCTCAAAATATCACCTACTTAGGAGAGACTTTCTTTTAGCCATTTATGGTATGTTTTGTAATAAAAGTCTATACAAGTCTCTCAAAACCATAAATCATTGATTTCAAATTGCAAATCCAATAACAGAGAATTATGAAGACTTAAAGTCACGATCCAATAACAAAAATTGTTTGAGATTTTGAAGAACTCTCTCTATTGACTAACAAGAGATTTTAAAAGTCTCTAAAATTCTTTCAACATCTCCACAAATCTCAATTGACTAACCCCTGTAAGTAAATGGTCATCAAGATCACTAATCATGTTTGTAAAAAATAAAAGAAATTAAAGTCACTACTTTTTTTTTTCTTTTTTTTTTTTTGCGGAATTTATCGAATTTTCTTGTATGTAAGTAACCCTTATTGTAACTTCAATAATGTTTTTTTTTTTTTTCTTTTTTTTTTCGGATGTCCCCAAAGGGACAAAAAAAAAAAATGGTCCGCAATTTTCAGTTTCGGTGACTTTTGGGAAAAAGAGTTTCCTTGTCGTGTCCTCATAAAACTTCCGCTCTTCATTAGCCACTTCTTATACCCTATCCTCTGTGGTATTTTTATTAATAATAACATATCGATTAATTCTTGATGCTTATTGTGCTAGCACTATATGCTTCTATTGGAAGCATCATAAAATATTTAATGATACTAGATGAGGAAGCGTTGTCCACTATCTTCTCTATGTTGGTTCCATTATTTTCTATCCCGAAGATGATTTGATAAAACTGGAAGTTTTTCCGTCAAGTCAGTCTAAAACAACTCCATTTCTGAAGATACTACTACTTCTTTCCATTCCTAATTGATCTGGTCTAAAGATTGGTCGCACATAGTTAGTTTTTTATATCGCGATGCATTTTAGACAGACTATCTACATTGTATAATATGCAAAAACGAAACTTTGCACTTATTACCGCTAGTAATAATACATGATTGAATACTTGTTGTTTTTGGAGGTCTGGCACCGAGTCTAATTGTCATATTTTTCCGAAAGAAATTTTGGATAATTTCGATTGGACAACAGAGTTTTTAACCTAACTGGTTCAACTAAAGATTTTATTATGAACTGCACAATAACTCATTTTTTTCGCTAGCCGTAAATAAATATGAAAATTTTATAAATGACATTAAGTTGACAATGTTTAAATGGACTTCTTACTCTCCTTGTATGGCTATGGCTAGGTTATCTAATGGTGATGTAATTGTTAAACGGAAGGAGTTGTTCTTTAATTCTCTTTGACTTGATTGTCTTCCAATTTTTGTTTTGGTTCTTTTCCCCTAGGCTTTTGCCATCTTTTTTCTAGTGTTTTTGCTTCGATGGTTGGTTGTTGCTTTGACATCCCTTCTTATTCTAATTAATTTTTCTCTATCAAGAAAAAAGATAATAAGATATCAAAGATTTTAATGACCTTACTCCTACATCAAAAAAGAAAAAGAAAAAAGACCTTACTCCTATAATATCCAACAATTTCAAAGATTTTCTCAACTAAAAAAAATCGAATTATCGAATAATAATTTTGCTTAGAGAAAGAATTCAAGGACGTCTTTGTTATATTCAAAAGAGAAAGGAAGAGGGACAACAGGAAATCACTTTGATTGCATTTGACCGAGCATATAAAAAGAGAAAAAGAATCACTTAAAGTTGTTTCTTTAATCTTTTAAAGGTAGAGGACAAGAAAATCCAAGATTTGATCCAATCATATAATTAGTTTAATGGATTTAAATCTTTATATCGATCTCACAGCCTAGTCATTCATTATCTTGAAAGGGGGAAGTGACGAAGACTAGCGGAGTTTCATTCTTTTTTCTCAGTTTCTACTTTCGACCTTCGTTTTTCTTTCCAGATGGAGGACTCTTTTTCTCGTTGAGGTGTTCGCCTTTTTGGGCTTTCTTGCGAATAAAAATTCTGGCATGTTAGTAGAGACTACCAGAGTCTAGTGAACTTGGAGTTAGTTGTTAGTTGACTCCATTTCATTTTACTTGGGCCTTACGGTGTTTGGAGTCTGGACCTTCCGCCTGTATAAAATTATTGTTACAAACTTACAACTATCCTTCTCAAGTTAAGAGCATCACATTCAAATCAAGGTGTGGTGTGGTGTGGGAATTTAGCAATTACGACCGATCTTCGATCACAATGTAATTGCTAAAACTGATTTTTCTTATTAAGTTTGTCAATCGAACTTGCCAAAGATGGTAAGCTGAGAACTTGAGATAGCAGTTGCTATCTATAACCATACTCATTACTCAAGTCTTAAAATGCATACGCATTTTCAGTTTGGTTGCGAGAATTATACTCGATTTCAATTTCAGACAGACAAATAATAAGACCAAGCTCTGCAACTATCCATTACGAAATTTACCAATTACGAAATCGTGTATGACTAAAACTTAGCTTGGTTTGGCTCCTTACCCAACTTTAAAATCCGTCACACAACTTTGATAATCCTCCCACTAAGTAATTTTTTTTTTTTTTTTTTGTATTTATCTATATTTGACAATTTAAGAGGCGTTTATTGCAACGCCACCGTGGATGCTGGTAAAAGAAAGAATATGGTTATTAGTACACTCTGCTGCGACTCAATAGTCAATCCGGAAGGAAAGTAAAACAATGGGAGTTTAATGGAACCTCCGCTACTAAAGATGGACCAATTTACGGGATTGAACTACTTTGGCAGTTCGGCTTTTTAGTGGCACACCAAACAAGATTTTTTAGGCATTTCTTTCAAGAGCTTCGTTCTTGGGTAGAAGCAAGAATTTGACACCGGGTGACTGGGGTAAGTTGTTAATAACAAAAACCACGAGAGCCAATATTATACCTACTGTGAATACCAGTGACCTTGACTCACGCTTCCTCAGTTCCACTATGCGATTCTTCACTTCACGTCCTAGTAACAAAGTAGTTTCAGTGAGATGATCCTACGATCATCCAATGGCCTGATCTTCAAGATAAAGTATTAGCAGAGTACTCAAAATCCCTTCCGGCATCGGGCCTTCCCTCGTCCCCTCGAGATTGATTATGGATTCGGTCAAGTCTTGATGAGGAACAAAGGTATCCTAGTGATTAGTCAATATAACGATCCCATCTACCAATATATCCACCTTTTACACCCCTATTATTCTACAAGATTTCTTCCTCAATCCACCCGTCCGCTCGTCATAATGTGATGTCAGTCACACGTGGCTCTCATTGTGTGTTCATTATTTGTGTTGTTCTCAATGTCTGTAATGAGTGAATAAATATCACTACGTGTCATGTTTCTTGTGTGAGTTTGATTGAATGAGAAACATAACTATTCTATCTTGGTATCAGACATGAGAATAAAATTTCTCAGGGGGAATCGATCCAAGTTTTATCTTCGCCGTTAATGCCTATTTTTGAGCTCAAATCTTTTATTCTCATCTTCAACGAGTGAATTCTTTCTCTGTTTTTTGATTTTGTTCTGTTCTGATTCACTTGTTCATTGTGTTTCTCAATCTCTCTGTTTGATTTTTTTTTTTTTTTTTCTTTCTCAACTTCAGATATGTTTTCTTGATATTTAATGGATCCTCCCAAATCTATTTCTAAAGTTCCTCTTTATCAATTAGCTAATATTGGTTACTCTTAAACTCAAAGAAGATAATTTCTTGACATGGAAATCTTTGTTTCTTGCTCTTTTCAACAAATATAGAGCTACTTGTTATATCATTGGATGGAACAATATTCAACGTCGTTTCTCACAAGTCTCTGCTACTCATACTATTCAACTCCGCACCAAATTACAATCAATTTGACTTGGAAATTCATCATTACCAATTATCTTGCAGAAATTAAAAAGGTAGTTGATGCTTTGGATGCTGCTGGATCTATTGAGGAAACATTCAGATCTCCATCACCTACTTTTGCTTCAGTTCCACCTCCTTCTTCAATAACTTCAGGTACCAAAATGCATTGTCAAATATGAAAAGACGAGGGTACCCAATACACCACAATCTTTTTGTTTCAACCTATAAGTCGTCTACCGAAAGTGATCGTCTATGGACAGAGTCGAGACAATATGACAATTCGGTTCAAGCCAATGGAGTGGCTGAATCCAAACATAGGCATATACTTGATGTTGGGAGAACTTTTCTTATCCAAGCCAATCTTCCTGATTATTTCTGGGTAGATTCATTTTTGAATGCAAATTACACAGTTAACAGACTACCAACCAAAAGCATTCAGTTTATGTCTCCATTTGAGAAGTTATTTGGGAAGTCTCCAGAGTATTCATTCTTAAGGAGTTTTAGATGTATTTGCTACCCTTGGTTAAGACCTTATGCATCTCATACACTGGGTCCAAGAAGTGCACCCTGCATTTTCATTGGCTACAGTTCTCAACAAAAAGGGTACATGTGTTTGGATCCTGTTTCTGGCAGAGTTTATATTTCAAGACATGTAGTCTTTAATGAGACAGTTTTTCCTTATGCTTCTATAGTGTCAGCTTCTACAACTGCTCCATCTTTATGTTGTGGGAATTTTGCAAGAGATTTTAACGCAGCTACTTAACTGTTACCTGCTCAATCTACTGACTTAATAGTCTCTGCTTCTTCAGCTCATCCATCAGCCACAACTAGATCAACTTCAGCTTCTACTACGTCACCAATTTTAATTCCTCTTCCTCAGCAACATTCTTCTGCAGTTCAAAATGAACATTCTATGCAGACAAGGGGTAAAGCAGGTATTAAAAAGCCAAAGATGTATTTTGCTACAAAATATCCTCTTCCAACTGCATTGCTTAGTCCTACAGTGCCCGTCACTCCTACTTGTTTTACTCAAGCAAACAAAAATCCAAAATGGAAAGTTTGTATGGTTGATGAGCATACAACTCTAAAAAATGCTGGCACTTGGTCTCTTGTGGCACCTGAACCTGGTCAGAATGTTGTTGGCTCCAAATGCGTCTACAGAATCAAATACAATACAGATGGTTTCATTAATAAATTTGAATCTAGGCTTCTAGCTAAGGGGTTTTATCAACATGCTGGATTGGATTATAATGAGACTTTTAGTCTCGTTGCTAAACATACAATTATTAGATTGATCCTTTCTCTAGTTGTGCATTGTGATTGGCCTATTTAACAGCTTGATGTAAGCAATGCTTTCTTACATGGGTATTTGCAAAAAAAAAAAAGTTTATGGAGCAACCTCCAGGTTTTGTAGATGCTAAGAAGCTACATTATGTTTGCAAGCTACATAAATCAATATATGGACTCAAACAAGCCCTAAGGGCATGGTATGACAAACTTTATCATGTTCTTCTTAACATGGATTTTAAGCCTTCTGCAGCAGATCCTTCTCTTTTTGTTCAGAGAATAGGTCAGAGAATTACTATACTTCTTGTCTATGTAAATGACATAATCTTAACAGGTAATTCTTCTTCCTATTGCACTCAGCCTATAGCAGCTTTAGGTACTCATTTTCCTGTCAAAAACCTGGGGTCTCTTCATTACTTCTTGGGATAAGAGGTGCAAAGAAATGAGTCTGGTCTTTTTCTATTTCAAACCAAATATGCTCTGGACCTCCTAGATAAGACTCAGATGGTTGGGGCCAAGCCTTGTTCTACTCCAACCTCCTCTTAAGGAAAACACAAAATTGGTTAAAAAGACCAAAATCAAAATTTCATGGGTGAAAAGGACAGTCAGATTTAGATACTGTTTAAATGGACAAAAATTTAAAAATAGGCATGATGTAACCAGTTTCATCCTCTCCATTTTCAAATATTTTTTCTTATTTTTATTTTACACAGGATGCATCCAGTTTCATCCTTACTATTTTTTAAGTTTAAGCCGGGATGAATCCGGTTTCATCCTTGCTATTTTTTTTTTGTCCATTTCACCCATAAAATTTTTTACTCGTCCATTTGAACCGTGTTTTAAATTTTTTTGGACAAATGACCCATTTTCCGTAAGGAAAATCGAGTATCAATGATGGGGACAAAATTGACAATCCAACTGATTATAGGTCTTTGGTAGGTGCATTACAATATTTAACTTGCACAAGGCCGGAAATCGATTTTACAGTCAATCGGGTGTGCCAATTCATGCATCAACCTACTACTGTGCATATGTGTGTTGCAAAGAGGATATTAAGATATGTTAAAGGAACTATAAATCATTGCTTATTTTTCTCTAAAGGGCTTCAGACCTTACAAGGCTTCAATGATGCTGATTGGGCAGGTTCACCTGATGACAAAAGTTCCACCAATGGTTTTTGTATTTTCTTTGGTCATAATCCTATTTCTTGGAGTGCAAAGAAATAATCTACTGTTGCAAGATCCAGTATAAAGGGTGAATATAGATCTCTTGCACATACAACAGCTGAGGTTGTCTGGCTATGTCAGCTGCTTCAGGATTAATTTGTATGTCTTTCTTCCTATTCCTCCTATGTTGCATTGTGACAACAGTAGCATCATTTTTCTTGCTTTTAATCCTGTCTTTCACAGCAAGATGAAGCACATGTCTCTGGATTTTCATCTTGTAAGGGAATTGATGCAGGCAAAGTCTTTGCAAGTTAATTACATCTCCACCATTGACCAGATTGCAGACATTTTTACCAAAGGTCTTCTTGGTCCCAGGTTTCAAATGCTAAAAGGACAAACTTCATGTTTACAACTTTAACAAGCTTCAGAACAGTTCGGTTTGAAGGGGGTGTATAACAGTCAGTCAATATATTTGTTTCTGTTACTCTACAACTGTGACTATCTATGTCATAATGTGTTGTCAGTCACACGTGGCTCTCATTGTGTGGTTCTAAGTGTCTATAATGAGTGAATAAATATCACTCTGTGTCATGTTTCTTGTGTGAGTTTGATTGAATGAGAAACATAACTATTCTATCTAGGGGTGAGCAACGGACGGACGGTTGCGGATTAGGGGTCACCCGCAACCAAACCGTCAAAGTTGCGGATTTGGAAAATTGAACCGAAATGACCTGCCCAATCACCGCGGATTTCACATCCATGGATCCGTTCATCATGATTTCATAATGCGGACCGGTTGCGAAGGATTAACCAACAACAAAAATACAAAACCTGGATTTATAAGGGGAAAAAAATTATGTTAGCACAAGGTAGTCCAACTTGTCATCGATAACTTGCCGTTGTCAGAGAGCTCATTTGGCTAGAAGTCAGAAGACATGGAACTTGGAAGGATGAATAAACGAACATGATGTTTTGAAGCCCATCCCATCAGACTATTGTTTATGTGTAACAATGAATGAGAAATGAGAATTGGGCCGGCCTAAAACCTCTTATTAACACATACTCAGCGGGCTTTATTAACTAGGCTTTATCCTTAGTAATTTTATTAAGTTCTCTTATTACCTTGCGGTGCGGGTGAATCCAGCAGCGGATTTGCAAAAAAAAACCAACTTCTATCTCTAGTTGGTTCTCAAGATTAGTACACCGAAGAATTAGGCCTAAAAAGTTTTTAAGTACAGTTTATCTTCACCAAGTTCAGTCCAGCAGACTATGTGGGCTTGTTATTTGTTTATTAACTCAAGGCTTCAAGCTAGATAGACACAGGAAAAGCTACTCGGCATGTGCTTCAAGACCCTAAGCCCATCATAACATATATACTAACCAAGTAACTGCGCTCTTTAAAAAATGAAACCGATAAGAAAGCTAGTGCTTAAATTACTCACAGATGGTAAAGTAGGGCCACAATGATTTTCGAATTATGTGGTTCGCTCGCCCCAACAGGTACACCGTCCCGAGGGTTAGAACTGATGGATGGCTAACATGATCATTCGAAATACTCGCACCAGTCGTCCTAGAGTCGTAGATCAAGATATCTTACAAAAAAAAAACAAACAGGAACAGCCCAATTGACCAAGAGCCTCTTAATTCTTGGAATCGATGGTTTGAACAATTGAACCTCTGTTATCGGTGATCTCTTTAAATCGTAATCATGTTTCCTAAAAAAACTTTTTTTAAGTAAAACCTTTAATGTAATGATTTTTTGTTGTATCACGTTGTCCAAAAAAAAAAAAATTAAGTACCATACTTGAGCGTTTAAGAGCTTTGAGCAGACGCACCACCAAGTATCAAGGAAATGGGACTAGTAATAAAGGAAATTAAGGACCTTAAGGTCCTCAAGCTTACTAATAAATACAGAAGCGCGCTGTTCATCTCGTTTTCAACTCTGACGAGTTTTAAGAGTGCCATGAACATGCTGGATGATAAACCGAACGAATAAAAAAATTTGAGACAACTTCTCTTTAAGACTTTAAGTTGAGAATATTTAGATCTTACATAAAGAAACAAATTCTCATAGTCGAACATTATTAAAAACTTAGAAAATAATAAATTAAATACCTATAACCCAAAATTTTCTAACAGTACTCCTAACTGTGAATAAGATCAGGATCAAAAATAATGTAAATAGTTGCAGACTTGCAGATGCAGTATCATACATGTGCATGATAGCACAAAGAACCATATTGATAATGATGCTATTATGAACATGTGTATAGTGAACATAACTTCTATGTCAAAAAAGCGAAAAAACGTAATAAAACTCACCCATATACTATTTTTTTGTTTATTGTAATAACTAAATTCATCGATATTGCATATCTTAGTGGCCGATGCCAGGACTTGGAACAGATGAATCTTCTGCCAAAACTTGAGACTTATTACTCACTGGCGATAACGTCGTTGTTGTCATTTCAGTTGTTTTACTTCGCTGCTGTCGCTTTGATCTAGTTTTCCTCGCAAGAGCAGGAGCACGGTGTCGATGAATAACTACTGGCTGGCTGCTGCTGCTAAGAGAAGTACTACTCATGTGGTGGTGCAGGCAATGCTTTTCAACCTCACTTACTGTAACCCTAGATGCTTCTATTCTACAATCAAACATAAAAGAACACATAAACAGAAATACAACTAATACTATAAGGAATCTAGTGTTCAGCTTCATCATATTAACCATTAATAGAGTGGTGCATGAGAGAAAGAGATTCTGTGTGGTGAAGAAGGAAGATACTGAGAGGTTTTAAAGGTGGAAATGGAATGAATGATTTGTAGTGCACTATCATGACCTCATTGGTTAAATAGATAAAAAATAAAATTCATTATTCATAATTATAAATTCATTTTGAATTGAGAAAATGGGCAAACATAATAATATATTGGAAAAGAAATTGCCTTATTTAAGAAAAATCATTTTCACTATTTTTGTGTCTTTGACTATCACCCCTTCCAACCCACATTTTTCTTTACTCCATGTTTGTTTGTCCGTGGATTTGGCACAATAATTATTGATACACTAATAAATGATAATTACTTTAATTAATTTAGATATTTTCCATTGAATTTATAATTATATCTAAAATTATATATGATCATATGAGTTACTCCACTAAATAAAGGACTCCAAGATGAATTTTTCCATTATATATTTATTGCGGAGTTTTGAAAATTTAAACACTTACTCAAATGACATTAGATAAATAGCGGATTTTCAATTTCATCAAGATGGAATTTTCCATACATTAAAAAATAAGAAAAAATATTTATTATAGGTAGTTATCACCACAATTATTTGAACGTTAATGTTTTAGCTATTTATGTTGGAAATTGTCTTTTCACAAAAGGTCTTTTTGAAAACGAGGAAAGGAGTGGATATGTATGAAATCAAAATATTTTCTTATTCTAAGAGAAACCCATTTCTCCGCCTATATATTGGGGACGGAGTATATGATCATATGAGTTAAATTGAACCATGTTTGATTAAATTTTACGTCACGATGTTTGGTTTCTGTCGATCAAAATCAGTTATTAGTTGAACTTCAAACCTCAAAGGTCAATGAAGTAGATTGATCAGCAGCGCAATTACTTTTGGTACTTCATTTCCAACTTCTACTATTTTACCTGTTTTCATGTGTTCGTAAATGCGGCAATTATTCGCCAAACAATTAAATAGCAAAAAGTATTCGCACGGACTATGTTTTCAACGTTACTTTTGGTGGACTAGAAGCTCAGCCAAGACGATTCACTATTTTTCTTTTCAGGTACAAGCAAAAACTTGCGTTTGCAACCAAATGCAGAACGTTATCCAGCAAACAAACATTAATTCAACACAACATGGAGTGTCTATTGTACTTTGTATTAGACACTACATGAGATGGGATAGCAAATCAACGACAGATTTGTGTAGCATAGTCACTAGTCAGTGCAATATCAGTAAAAGCACACTGTTGCTTAGCGCGTTTGGTGTTGATATCTACGATGGAATTTGATGATTCCGTAACATAGTTTTTTTTTTTTTTTTTTTTGAAGCATTATGTGGAATTGCGGGGGGGAGTGGAGCTGGGTAAAGAAAAACAAAACAAAAATGTTAGGTGGTTGGGACCCGAAATGTGCGCTAAAATTCGAGGGACATGCTAGACCCACATAAAGTGTGAAAAGGGATGACCATGCTAGTCTGGTCCTTTTTTAAATGTCAACTCCTCGGGACTTTGCTACCATTTCTTTACCACCACTTCCACTACCACCTGAAATTGATTTTTGTTTTTACTTGAAGCCGTTCGATGTCTCATTTATCTAATGTAGAGCAACCCCCACATATTAACGTACTCCACCCCAAGGACATAACAGTGTTTTGAAGTACTGAATAGTCGTTTATTAATGTATTACACCATCTCTCTTCCAGCGACCAATCCCGAAATTTGTGTTGATGTGGGCTATTTTTCATTCTCAACTATGATAAAAATAAATACAGTAAAATATCTAAAGAGTATAAGTTGCGCAACGTTATCTTTTAGAGCACAAAACTTTTTGAATCAAATTTATTTACCATTAAGTATATATTTATAATTGCGTTATGCTATGTATGAGATAACAAACAAAACTATAAATTAACACAACCTTTGATTTGATAATGCGGCCGTAGGACGGCCGCCAATTTTTTTGGGGTTCTGTAAATTATTTTTTGGTTCCCACAAATAAGATATTACTTATCAATGTGTCAAATATTTTAAATTTATGCTTCTTCTATATTCTCTCATTGGTTTGCAAAATAATTACTAAATCAAAAAAATTTAAATTTGTGCTTATAATCATGATAAGATATGGCATTTTTCTGTCTATCCCTGTAAGTAACATTTTAAGTGTTACATAATTATCATATTTGTCCCCATAAGGATACACAACATTTTAAGATTTTGAATCACATACAAGCAAGATATTTAATTCTTTGGATGCATGCATATAAACGTGTCCTCACTCGTTGCATATCACTAGATCTTAGTCATACAACTACATATATATTCCTGTTTGTTAGATCTTCTTCAAGATACGTCAAGTTTGATTTTCTTTTATATGGGCTATCCAAATTTAGACCTGGACTTTTCTTTTTTTCCCAGGGAATTACCAAGGTGAAAGTGAGCTATTACAGATTTTGGGGGGCTGCAGCCTAGGTAAGCCACCCCACATCCGTCGCTGCTCGCTTCCCAACCGTTGGAAATGGTGTTTATGTAGCTTTGGGTTCCAAGCATTTCAATAGCAAGAATAGCAGTACAAAACAGAAATCCAAAGATGGAACAGTATCCTATTCCATTGGTAGTCCTACTTGCTATAGGATCTTGTCGGTGTGTAGATGCTTCTTAGGTTTTTCAAGTTTCTCTATTTGGTCCTACGTAGGCACCTGGATAAGTGGTTCGACTATCATTTTCTCCTTTAAGGCAAACTGCATGGCACACCACTAATATTTGTTGGTTGGGTAGGCTGAAATATGCATCGTCCTTTCAGAAAAAGAAAAAGAAAAAGCAACCAAAAACACGTAGTATTTAATGTTATGCGGACCAGAGAAGACTAGATGATGAGTGCAGGAGTTTAGAACTTTGATAAGCTTGAAGTAGGATATCAAATGATTTTTGTTGGATTCCATGCATTTTTTTTTTTTTTTTTGACAAAAAGGGCAAAATTTATAAAAGAAGAGAGGCATAGTCACTAGAAAAGTGACTAAGTTCTGAGATTACATAGATGTATCAAAGATAGCATCCCAATTACAAAGAACAGTGGATAAAGAAAAACCCGTAAAAATATCTCGTGTTTCTTGTCCAGCTTAAATAACACCGCTTTGACTTCCAGATCGGTTGCTTCGCACTCCATGTGAATATTATTATGAAACTCAGTTATTTCTTTCGTTCCACACACTCCACCAATAGCAAACCGGTGCGTACCCCCATATCCTTTTAACTCTATTCTTGCTCTTTTTATTATTCCATTCCCATAAGGTTCGCTTTACATCACTACCAAACACCCAAGTAAAACCAAAGCTATTCGAGAAGTACGACCAAACCTCGAAAGTAACCTGCAATGAATGAATAAATGGGGATTGCTTTCTCGTGTGTTGGTTACAAAGTAGACAATCAGCATTCTGGACTATTCCTGCATTGTATAAGTAATCCAACGTTGGTGCACCATTGTAGCACAGCGACCAAACCAAGAAGCAAACTTTCAGTGGTACCTTAGGGTTCCATAATCGCTTATCCTAAACGAAAGAAAACCATCGGTTTCCAAAGCTTAATAAACGGTGAAACCGAAAAAGCCTTTTCCGTACCCATAACTCCAACATCTCGTTATCCGGCAATAAACTATCATCGACAAGCTAAAATTTGGTTCACCAATAACCCGCAACAATTGAATCACCTCAAGCAATTCACTTTCATTCAAAGCTCTCGCAAACTTCAAATCCCAAGCTCTTTCCATGCATTAATAATACCTTAATGGTTCGAGAACATCTTAAGGCATCTGCTTCTGCTTGTCAGATTTTCAGGCTCCGTAAATTGGAAAGAAGAAATTTTATGCGGCCGGTGCTGAAACTCTGAATATAAGTTCAACATTTCGCCGCATCTTTTTGTATTGGGATAATAGATAACAAAATCAGGTGGAAAACAGTAATAAATGTTTCTCAAGAATCCAATATAAAATCCTGATCAAGTTCTCCCATTCATTGGTGCATGAGCAAAATGCCATGTGTGGAGTCAGACATTTAAAGCGGATACACAGCATCAGAAATATAGACTGAAGTTTGACTCCTTGTTTCCTCTTGCGGATTCAAAAGCATGGAGAGACTTCTGGATGATGCTAACTAGAGCTGGGAAGAAAAAAGGAAAAGGCTATACGTGTTTAAAATGGAATAGCAGCACGTCCATTGACACTTCAGTTCAGTACATCTCCATAACGATCTTCATTTTCCTGCTGGGTCGGCGGCCAGTTGCAGGCATTACCCACCTGCCACTCGTACCCTAAGACTGAAAGAAGAGATGGCACATAACAGTCAGCAATCCCAGTTATGGTCTTCAATTTCCAGTCTGATTTTTCAGCCAACGAAGTTTTATTAAAATATCAAAACATCTAAAATCCTTGCTCTCACTCCTCAGTATGCAATGAACTGGTGGGCGGCATAAGACATTAATAGCCAAGCAGATTATGAACGGTTTTTTGGGGACCAGCCTTTTTTTTGGGGGACCATTGTTTTATTTTGGGTAAGATATTAGAAGTAATTCTAGGTCACCCCTTATCTAAATATTTATATTAATACCAAAACTACCCTCTGATTATATTTGGTTAATGATTAGTTAGTGTGATTAGTGAAATTATTTTGAATAAAGATTTGAGATTTAAAAAATCAGATTTTTAAAAAAGAAGTAGAATTATTGAGAGAGAGAAGTTTGAGAAGTTGAAGAACAAAACCATGGAAAATAATTTTTTTTTTGAGTTCACTAATCTAGACTACTCAAGTGATGATTCAATTGATGATAGCTCATCTGAATCTACATCTCCTTCATCTCCTAGAGTATATGTCAATCTTCACAATTATCCTGGATATGGATAATTTCTTAGATGGTGAATGTATTCTTCCCAAAGGCAATTTCAAGATGGTGAAAACGATGGATTTTACCAACCACAACCTCGGAGGAAGAATATTGGGGTACCCAGGTATGCTCAAAACTTAGGTAATGTTGGTTGAATTGGTCCAAATTTTCAAAAAAATGTGAATTTTTAGAGTAGATTTGTGCTTGTTCGGTTACCTTGTGTGAAGAACATGTAACCGAACTCATCCAAAGTGTAGTTCGGTTACTTTTTCTAAACACGCAAGTTACCGAACTCTCCATTAATGGAGGTTTTTTGTAGTTCGGTTAACGGAGTAGTAACCGAACTCTATAAATAGGATTACAAGTGCTATGTTCGGTTTTGGTCGAAATGTAAATCGAACTTAAGGGTCTACGAGTTCGGTTAGTTCACAACCAATAACTAACCGAACTTACGTAAAATAATATTTCACATTAGTGTATAAAGTTCCGTTGGTTTGCAAACTTCATACCAACCCTTAATCTAACCGAACTTACGTACAATAAAATTTTGATTTAGTGTACGTAAGTTCTTAGTTGTGAACTTGTCAAACCAACTCGAGTTCGGTTTTCCGAAAAAATAATCATATAACCGAACTTAGGGTCCATAAGTTCTATTGGTTCGCAAACTTCATACAAACCCACTACCTAACCGAACTTACGTACAATAAAATATTGAATTAGTGTACGTAAAGTTCAGCTAGCCCCCAACTTGCTTGACAAACCGAACTCGAGTTCGGTTATACCGATAAAATTATCATATAACCGAACTTTAGGGTCCATGAGTTCGAGTTAGTTCGCAAACTTCATACCAACCCACTACCTAACCGAACTTACGTACAATAAACTTTTTGATTTAGTGTACGTAAAGTTCGGTTAGTCGTCAACTTGCTTGACCAACCGAACTATGAGTTCGGTTAGCCCGATAAAATAATATTATGTAGAACTTATTTCGATTGCAATTGATGTTGTTCCTTTTCTTGTAGATTGAATGTCAACCTATACCAATGGATAATCAACCTTCTCCGGTTGGCATGTTGTTTGAAGATACATCTAATCACTATGTCAATGATTTGGTTTTTGATGAAACTATTGATGCGAAGAATTGGGCTAGAGAACATGCCAAGAAAGCCATGTGCGTATTAGTTTTGAATGGAAAAGAAAGCCAAACTCGTTTTGAAATGGTTTGTGAGAGAAGTGGAGATCCCAATGTTAGTCACAAGAAGAAGGGTTATGTGTTTAAAGGAAAGACGACGAGGAAGAACACAAATAACAAAGAAAACTAAATGTCCGTTCAAGCTAGTATTTAGTAAGTGCAAAAAAAGAATGGATGGGTTCTATCTATGGATAAGGTGGTAGGCCATCATAACCACCCTCGTCCGGATGATCTTGAAGGACATGCAATGGCCGCTCGGCTCCTCCTCAAGAAATGGAGAAAATAGCTAAATTTAGGAGAATGGGAATTTCACCACTTAACATGCTTCGCTTTACTAAAGGATGATAACAAGGATAATGTATCATCTTTGACGACCATTTACAATGCAATTGAGACAATTAAAAGGATTGAATGGAAGGATAGAAAAGTGATGCAACAATTGTTTTTGGTAGCTAAAGAGAAAGGCTACGCGGTTCAAAAGAAGGTGGGTCCTAAGATCAAATAACGCATCTCTTCATTGCGCATCCGAAGAGTGTTCAATTGGCTCAATCCTTCCATCTAGTTCTTATAATGGATTGCACTTACAAGACTAACAAATACGAGATGCCATTGTTGAATATTGTTGGTCGTACCTCGACGAAGTCACCGTTTACCGTTGCTTTTTGTTTTCTAGAAGATGAGCAAGAACCAAGTTACACTTGGGCGCTACAACAAGTGAAGGCCATATACCGAGATGATGATATCCCCGCGGTTATAGTGACGGACAACGATGTAGCATTAATGAACGCAATAGAGAGAGTCTTCCCATTAGCACATAATATGCTTTGTACGTTCCATATTTGGTGTAATGTGATGAATAGGTGCAAGCCTCAAATTTGTCCACCAAAGAGGAAAGCATTTGAAGAGATTAGTAAGCTACCTAAGATGAACAAGCGACTGCAAAAGAGGAATTCGATATACAATACACTATAAATGACGCTAAATGGGTTGCTTTCTCTCGTGAATGGGAGTCATTGACTTGGTCTCTCACCGAAGAAGAGTATAATCTAAATCTTGCGGCATTTATCGAACATTGGTCTAGCCCCGAATATCCCGAGGATATTGTAACGTATGTGGTTAAACAATGGTTGGAACCGCACAAAAAGCGCTTCGTTTATGCATTTACCAACCACCATAAACACTTTGGGAATCAAGCGACAAGTTTGGTAGAATCGGCTCACCATCGGTTGAAGAAAAATCTTTTTGGATGTGTCGATAATTTTGTGATTGTGTTTAATGCAATGGAGAATTACTTCAACCGTGAGATTGATAGAATTAAAGGGAAGTTTCAAAAAAGCCGCATCATGAAGTACAAAAAGATTGTGGACAAAGGTGGTAACATCACGAATATGGCGGACCTTCGGTTGTTTAAGGGACTTCATTATAATGTTTCGCGTGCTTGCATTAAGAGGTTAATGGTAGAGGTTCATTTGATTGACATATGGGGAACCAAGCGGACGAGGTGTGTGTTTGCAACATGATGAAGTCTATGGGACTCCCTTGTCGCCATATGATAGTTAAGTATGAACATGGCATAATCCCTCTAAGCGATATAGATCCATATTGGCAACAATTAAGTTTTGTCCCTCCTCCAAAGGGCGATGTCGGAGAAGAGTTTGGTGACAATGAGATGGGAAGAATCGTTATCGAGATGTCTGGAACATGAACAAACTCGAAAAGCAAATCTTTTGGGATGACATGCGGCCAATTGTTTATCCACACACTTCGAGAATGTGCACGAACCGAAAAAAGGCAAGGGCAAAGGTAGGCCAATCACCAAAGAAACAAAAAAACAAATAAGAGAATATGCAAAGGTGTTGGGTAAGAGGAAAAGTGAAATGACCCCTTTTACTAGAGACCCTTGTGGGCATGAGCATACCGCGGCGAAGTATCAAGAAGATTCTAAGAAAAGGTCTAGGAATACTTTTGTGGAAAAGGGCGAAACAAGTGAACGGGATATGAAGAAAAAGGACCGATGTTACGCTCGCAACCAACCCCACCTACTCCATCGGAACCTAGCCAACCAATTCAACGAGACGTTAAGCTTAAGGCTCCAATATGCCGCATCCAAGAAAGAAGTCGACCAATTGATGATACATCAACTTTTGTTGATAGAAGGTACTTGGAAGAGCTACCTACATATATTAGAAAGTACGTCATATCCACCGATGACGTCCCTCAAGGATGGTAATTGCGGATTCCACGTTGTCGTACAACAACTAGGGCCTTTCACCGAAGGTGCAAAGTTGTATAATGATAATCAAATCACTTATGTCCCAAGTAAAGGATGTTGATGAAGCTAAAGGACAACCCGGACTTTTACAAGCGAATGTTGTCCGATGGGGATGCTAGTCTCAATGTGCGGTTTATTAGGTATCAAAGGCGTCTCCACTGGGGATCCAATCACAAGGGATCATTGGATGGGCATTCCGATATGTGGGCACTTAATCGCCGAAGCATTCAATTGCGTGGTTCACTATTTCTCAAAGGTGCTAGTTTCACATACACTCCGAAAACAAAGATATGTGTCGAGCAACTTAAACGTAGGAGGGTGGTGATTGCGCTTGTTAACAACAACCATTTTATAGGCCTCCTGTTAGAAGATCGATTGTCCACCGCCTCCGATATGCGGATACTCTTATTGGCAAGGATTTAACCCCGACACAATGTTGGGATGGTGTATTAAGTACGAGCATAACATGGAGATATGGAAAACTTTGAAGGATTCGGAAAAAATCATACACGAGGGTGCGTTTCCCTTGCGGATGATTAAATGTACCATTGATTATACTAAGTATGCTCGAACATCAACACAAGAATCAAAGATTGTGTTTTTTGGAATTAGGTCTTATTTTTGGGTTATGCTTTCAACATTTTCATAAGAATAAGAGACGAGACTCATTATTTTTGGATTTTTTTTTTTTTTTTTTTTCATATTGAAACTTAATTACATGACATCGCCAAATGGTGAGACATCAAGACTTAAGTTCGGTTAGGAAATGAAATTAGAGGACATTGCCGAACTAAAACTAAAGCTACATAACATTTAATATCCAAAACGCGTTATGAAAAGTCTTTAAGGAGGCGGAAATGATATTCATATTTGAAATCCTTTCTCTTCCATCTTCGCCATTCGTTTTTTGATGTTAAAATGATTTCGGAGAATCCTTCACCCCTAAGTCGATACCGCCTTACAATACGAAATAAAGCCATAAATTCCACAACTCTAGCTCTAATCTTGTCGAATCGAAGGAACAATGCTATTTGATCACGGTTATGAGGGTTTGTTGTGTCGGAGAGAATTTCTCATGAATTTTCCCCAATAACTTTGACTCATAATACCATTCATTCTTCGTTCTTCACCCCTCTTTGGATAGTATAGTATGTAGTTTCGCAAAGAGATAGATCTTCATCTAGAGTAAATTTAGGAGTAGTGGCTGCCATTTTTAGAAGATTTTGAGACAAAATGTTATCTATGAGACACATATTTATACCATCAGGTGTATAACGGCTATAAAATAGCCGTTTCTTGACATTAGTGTCATTCAAATTTCAAACTACATAGTTCGGTTACATAACAAATGCATCGAGAAAACCGAACTCAAACGCTCGGTTGGTTCCGTAAATCATAGGTAACCGAATAGTTGTAAACCACCAAATTTACATTGTAATGTTCGGTTACCAACGGAAAATCGGGGTAACCGAACTAATCACCGTAACTTTTGTTTGATCTAGCTTTGTGTGAGTTCGGTTACATTACGAAATCAGCGAAGGAACCGAACTTTTGGATTAACAAGTTCGGTTTACTGCAAAATATTGTCAAGGAACCGAACATTACATCAGAACTTCTTGTTCCGAGTTCGGTTAGATTACGTTTTCTACGGGTAACCGAACTTTACACTTTAACTTTTCAAATTTTCTTGTTACCGAGTTCGGTTACATCGCATTACTCTGCAGCTTAACCGAACACCGGACGAAGTTATTGCCGACTTTGAAAACCAACGGTAACTTTGACTAGTAGGAGCAATTATTGCGTAGTAACCGTTTTTTTTTTAAAAACTAGCCGTTGGGTACTTTTTGCTATAAATAGAGACCAATCTCTACCAAACTTATTCACCCATCACTTTCAATCTTCCTAAATCCAGCTTACTCATCACTTTGGAACACTAAAAATGGCTCCAACTCCGTTCAATGATCTAGAAGATGTTGCTATTGTCGAGCACACACCACTCTCAAAAGCACTCCGTTGAGGAAGCGCAATGGGTGACTAAGAACGAAGACCCAACAAGAGGGCCTTACTTTGGGGATGATCAAAACACCAATGCTTGGTGGAAACGGTGTTTAAGGTTTTTAAAGCACTAAGCGGAAATCGTTATAGGAGGACGCTCCAAAGAAATAAGGGAAAGGTATGCATATTTATACAATGAATGCGTATCGTTGAGAAACGAATTGAAAGCTCGTAAGGACGCTATGCCAAACGAAGACCGAATGAATAGAGTAAGTTTGTGAATCAATAGGCCTCTCATCAAAAAATATTTATTTGGTTATGATTATTCAACAACGCTAACTTATTTAAAAAATTGTTTTCCCGAAACATACTTTGGGTCGGAGCTAATACGAATTAAGGTACTGGTCATGAGTTTCGCACGAGGACTCTACACTCTCTTGGAGGAAGTTGAATGGCAATTAAGCGATATAATTAAACTCGTAGAGAATCCCTAGGGCGATGTATTGAACAATTTTATGTGTTTTACTTCTATTTTATTTCAACTACATGTATGTTTTTTCGATTCAATAAAATGAGTGAATTCAAATACGGTTCAATTTTAGCGGGTGTGAGTTCGGTTACATTACGAAATCAGTGAAGGAACCGAACTTTTTCCGAGTACCAAGTTCGGTTACTCGCATAATATTGTCAAGGAACCGAACATTACACCAGAACTTCTTGTTCCGAGTTCGGTTAGATTACGTTTTCTACAATAACCGAACTTTACACTTTAACTTTTCAAATTTTCTTGTTCGAGTTGCCATACATCGCATTACTCTGCAGCTTAACCGAACATTATAGTTCGGTTACCTTCAAAATATTACTGTGCAACCGAACATTACATCAGTAATTTTAGAAATTTTCTTGTCATGAGTTCGGTTAGGTTTCCTTTACTGTATGTAACCGAACATTAAGTTCGATTGATCCAAAAACATTGTAGGTAACCGAATACATAGTTCGGTTGTTTACGAGATTTAGTATATTAACTGAACTAACTAATTGTTTCTTAAAAATTTGAATGTAATGAAACACTTAATCGTCAAATAGCCAAACTAATCCCTTAGAACACAAATTAAAAACCAAATTAAGAAATTTAATTAATAATCCACATCACTAAATGTTGGAAGCGCACGAACATAAGGAAACAAACTACCAAATCCGCCATAAAAAAAGTATTCCAAAAATAAGGAACCAAACTACCAAATCCGCAATTAAAAAGTCTTCCAAACATGAGAAACCAAAGTAATAATTGTTGCAATCACTCATTTACCACGACCACTACCGTGAAACTTTTCTACTCTTGCGTTTAGGAGCTTTAGGTCGTCCTTCGTCACTAGGAGTGTCATCTCCACTGTTTTGTTGTTCAACCATCCGACTTGAACCTTCCCCTTGTCTGCGACTCCTCTTCGACGGCATGGTCTGGCTTGGATCAACCTCGGCTTGTATCGACAAGGTGGGATTAAAAACATTAGTTATTTGGTTGTACAGGTCTGTTTGTTCTCGAGTATCCATCGGCTCTCCACTCCGGATTTTTTCCATCAATTTCTTCAACAATTTTCCACTTGCCTTCACCTATTCTCATCAAAAACATAAGTAACTATTATTTTTCAATACTTCATAACAATTTGAAACACAAAAAGAAGAGTAAATTTCTTACCGCCGAATTCCACAAGATCAAGGCCTCATCACCACACGAGAGGGGTATGCTTCATAATTTTCTTAGCCTCTTTCTCCACTGCCTTCGCTTTTGTCTTCTCAGCACGGGCTTGTTGGACAGAGTTTATTACACGAGGATGAGAAACATGTTCATACCATTCCATATATCCCTCGTCAAATGGCATTTGGCTCATCAAAAGAATCTTGTAACTCTTCACTGGAAACAAGATAATCCCCAAAGTTCTTCCAAAGTGGTCCACCGATGGAGCAGATCGTATTTGGGGGTGAACTTCATCTCGGTGCTCTTAGTTCCCTGCTTCTTCACCTTGAAGTTGAAGTTTTCCTCTTGTGGGACACTTTGGACACAAGAAACCATGTCTTAATACTCTTAGAGGATTATACATTGTACAACCTCCGAGGATGAAACAACGGTCCATTATACCCCGCAAATGGTGAGAAATCAATAACCTCAACATCCTCCTCGTCTTCATCGATTGAATGGTGTAAGGATGGAAAACCACATCTTCCACTTTGTTAAGGTATCCAATTTATCCCTCAACTCCAACACCTTTTTTTTTTCTTATTCTTTTCCCGTGAATTCAAAAATACATATTTACCAAATTGTAGGCTTCCCATAAGGCCAAGGAGTGCGAGCATGAGACAATTGAAGTTTAGGGAAGTGGTCGTACACCCAAACCTATAAGAAGAGGCAACAAATAATACATTCGCAATATGATTAGTAACAATACACATTCATTCACTTATATATTGAAACACACAAACGATAATTTAACGGCGTACACGAACAAGGGTGTATAAGCCTCCAAAATATAGACTCTTCACCTCGGCTTTTCCGAGTTCCTCTTGAACGAATGAAAGCACCGCAATGCCCCAACAAGTAGTTGTTCACCTCATCCAAGGGGTCCAATAGTGGAGGTAATGAGCATTTACCACGTGACTTTGGTCACAAAGAAGAAAATGGTTCCTAGTTGATATAACAAATAAGCGATCACATGGTGCTTAACCTTCTCCTCTGTCATCACCAACTTTCCTCGAGCAACCAAATCTTTCGTCCCTGAAAACTCATCAAACAAGGTCTTGAGCTTGATCTTTTTCAACTTCTTCTTGTACGTGCGGTCTACCTCGAACTCATTATACTCATCACCTTCGTCAGGCTCTTTGTTAGCACGTACTAAACTCACATTGTGCCTTTTATCGCTCCATCCTAGACACCTTTCGCATAGCTTTTCAAGAAGTTCAAAACTCATCGAAGGATCGTAGCCATCTAGAACACTTTTTCCCGTTATTGGTAGAATTGTGATTCTAAAACAATCATCCTGGAGTAATTGCCATCTCACCAAAAGGTAGATGAAAGGTATCCGTCTCGGATAAGACCTCTCGGCAAATGCGATGCCAGTGACAACATCAAATTTTTGGTGCGCATGTTGTATCCCGTTCCATAGTACAAAATCAAATACCGCCAAGCGGACCTCATCACACTCATTTTCTATATTCCATATCTTGTTCTTTTGACGTTTCAAAATACGAACAACATTAGTATGATCCTACAAAAGCAACAAACTATCTTATATACTAATATATAGAAAAGAACAATATATGTCAAAATATAAGTTCAAATAAAAGAAGATGACTGAGAAATCTTGATGGTTAAGATTGAACCATACCTTTGTCGCAAAGATCTTGGCAGCCCATGAGTTTTTGTAGCCCATCAATAACTCCCCTCCATCTCTCGGAGTACCATAAGTTGGATTCTTTGGAGACAAACACAAATTTTCATCGGGAATGTAAGAATATCTAGCACAAGGCTTGTTAGGCGTCTTTCTAGGTTTCTTTTGCACTATTTCTACTTGTGCCTCTTCCTCTTCAACTTCCTCTTCATCAAACTCCTCCTCTGATTCACCATCATCCTTATCTCCATCTTCCTCATCTTTGTCACCCTCATTTGGTTCACCACCATCTTTGTCACCCTCATTTCCCCCTCCTTCAAATTGGTTCACCATCATTGGCACCCTCATTTCCTCCTCTTTGGTACCACCACCTTCTCCACCTTGATGTTGTTCTTCATTGCCCATCGCTTCCACGATCTCTTCATTGCCCATCGCTTCCACAATCTCTTCATTAACTTGTTGGATTACGTTGTCAACATTATCTCTATTAACACCATCTTGGATCACAACATCCGGTAATGACCCACCTCTATACTTAGCATTTTTGGTTCCACGGTGACCGACATCACAATGTACTTTGCCTCGAGGGTGGGAGTTCTTAGATCTTCCGCCAAAGGTTTGTTTGGTTTTTTGCCTCTTCCACTAATCAAGAAAACAAAAGATATTAGCTTAAACAACTCTAATTTTGGGGACCATAGTATAGTTCGGTTAACAAATATTTTTTGAGAACAAACCGAACTCAACATTGGTAAATGTTAATGAAGAGTTCGGTTTGTCATCATTTTTTGCGAACAAACCGAACTCAACATGTTTGCAACTACTGAGTTTGGTTTGTCAAGATTTTTTGTCAAAAAGAGTTCGGTTACATTTTTTTTCTTCGGTCAAGTTCGGTTACTTTCTAAGGTTAGATTTTTATGCGAACAAACCGAACTCAATAGCACAGTTCGGTTACATACAAACTCAAATTAGCAGGCAAAATAGCGGAGTTCGGTTACATGTAAAAAAAAATTTGTTTTAAAAAAATTTAAGTTCGGTTAGAAATTTTTTTTTTGCTTCTTTGCGATCTAACCGAACTTACAGTTCGGTTACCTAGTTTTGATACCTAGAGAACCGAACTGTTCTTCGTGTTCTTCCTTTCAGGAAGTTCGGTTAACAAAATTGGGTTTTTTTGAAACTCGACCTAACCGAACTATGCACTAGAATCGCCATTTGAACCCTATTTTGATGATTTCTATTCATTTAAACGAATCAAAATCAAATTAAAAGCAATGGGTTTGTTGCAAAATACCAGAATCGGTCCCATGGCGTAATCGGGCTTCGCAACCGTCTATTATACCGGATTATGGCTTCACTTGGTTGTTCAACTTCTTTTTGAATCTGAAAATCGCTCGGCTGATTTGCTAGATGTCCCAATCGAGGACCTTCTCCTTGAAGTCTTTTGGTTTGCTTTCGAAGAACCATTATTATATAGTCGATTGATTAATCGACGATGAATTTTTTTTTGAATCGACGATTAATCGATGGAGTCGATGAAGACGATGTTGTATTTGGGGAAGAAGAGAAGCGAATAGGGAGAACAGTTTTGATAGAAACTGTTTTTTTGGTTTTGGTTTTTTTAGTTTTAGGTTTTGTTTTAGATTATTATTAGGTTAGGGATAATTTTAATTAGGGTAAGGGACAAATTGGTAATCTTATGATTTTTAGGACATCTCTTAACATTGTAGGGTAGGGGGCCTTATAAAACAATGGTCCCCTCAAAAAAAGGCTGGTCCCCAAAAAACGGTTCCAGATTATGGCACATCGTTTTGGTTGAAAGTTTGACCAGATACTTGGGGTGATAATAATATAGAGTTTCCGACATAATAGCCCATAAGAGATTAAGACCTGAAAAAGAAGCTGCCTTGCCTCATAATTAGATCAAGATACGTCGCATCATAGGCCCAAGAGATGTAGTACGCATGTGCATGAACATTAGAGGAGCCATGTAGATGTAGTGACTCGCGGGGAACTGGAGTATGACGCTGATTATTTACATGCTTGCCAGCAGAGATGGCCGGGCTTCTTTCAAGATGTACGCCGTATGATGTTCAGTAAAACTAATTTGTACGCATTAGGCAATAAGTCAGGTTGGCCGAGTGGTCTAAGGCGCCAGACTCAAGTTCTGGTCTTCGAGAGAGGGTATGGGTTCAAATCCCACGTCTGACAATTTACATATTTTTACATTTTGTAAATAATTTTTTTTTTTATTTTTCATTTTGTAGATAAAATTTTACATGATAATACTCTTAGTTATACGTATCAAAAGATCCATAACTACACTCCCCAATCCGTTTCTCTTCATCATGTACATGAACATGGTCTAGCACTGCGCTCGAGCAAAAGTCCTTCATCAAAGATCACTGAAGAAGCCAAATATCAAAATAACAAAGTAGACAAGCATGGCAGCAAGCAGGTGGACTGGAAAGTGAAGATTTGGAAATTGGTATATTTGGGCTGACTTTACTTCTGTGGGCAAAGATTAAAGAAGGTATTGGGCTGATTTGGGTGGGCTTTTTAGTAGCATTCCTTCGTCCCTAATCCTAATGTTATCACTTCACTTCTTAGGAGAACCATGTCAAGTAAATGGTGGATTTGAAGTTTGCCCCCACGTTTAACAGCCCCGGGTTGGCAGGTGAGTTTAATGGATGAAGGTGAGTTGGCGGATTTTACTTATAGAAAATAGGTAAGTGTCGCACGTGGTAGCAAAAATTAACTTCGTTTTAAAACTTTGATAGACTACTGCAGTTGAAAGAGTAATTAAATTATCACAACATAAACCCTAAACGATGATTGTTTTAATGTAACAACAAAAAGCAACATATTCAACGATATGATGATATTTTCCGAATATCTTATTTCTTTTTTTTTTTTTTTTTGAAAAGAAGGATCAATTTTATTAAGCCAAGATTTCTCTCCTTACAAAGTCCCTATCGAGTCATTCATTACAATTACATTAAGAAAATTAGGGCACGTGTGATCCCATACATTTGTGCACACGGTTGTTGTTTGTTGTTGTTTGTAATTGTCTCATTCTTTGCATAATTCGCCATCCATCTCGCCGCCCGATTTGATTCCCCGTACGTGTGCGTGATTACGTCTTGTCCTATCTCGTTGTAGATGTTGTTGAATTTCTCTCAAAGATCGTCCGAATGATCCATGGTGCTTGTGTAATGTCCCTTTTGTCATCATCACCGAGCCGCAGTCCGATTCAAAGTGGATCTGTTGCCATTCTTTGGAACTCGCCATTCGGGTTGCAGTAGTAGTGCCCATGTTTCCGCTACCAAGGTGTGGTTTTTCAATTGGCGCCGCCATTGCCATGGTAATCGTACCTTGAGAATTTCTGCATATCCATCTAGACACCGCGATTCTCGGGGTTGTCCTCCCGGTTTGCTTTTACTCGCTCCATCGGTATTGATTTTTATCCAATCCTTATCCGGTGGCGTCCATCTAACCCATAGTTCTCATGTTGCTTCTCTTTGTCGATGTATATGTTCGGGCCGAGCGGTTGGCCGATCAAGAAGTTTGTGGTTGACTGCCCATTTGTATTCTTGCCTAGCGGGAGCGCAAAATGGAAGATCAGTTCGGAGTTTGAATAGTTTTGTTGTAAACCTTCGCATTTCTTGCTAGCCAAATGTTCCAAATCAATAAGCAACATATTGAAAAGTGGGTTGTCGTGGTTTTTAAACGTAAAAACTCACCGAAATTCCTTGGTCTCTTGTCATAGTGGTTGGTGCTCGGTCGACCATTTGTATGTTGTTGATTTGCGTTGGCCGGTTGGTGTTGTGGTTGTCCCTGACAGATATTTGCTGGTATTGGATGTGGTGGGAGTACCAATTCATTATATGGGTTGTGAATCCCATTGTTAGAATTGTGAAGCGTACACCATAGTTCCCATACTTTCTTGGCTCTTGAATGGTAAAAGGCAATGTTGGACTGTCTCCGGTTATAGATCACATATAGGGCAAATGTTTGTGGTTGTGATATTTCTATAGTGGAGACCTGAAAAGGTGGCTAGTCCATTATGGCTGACTTTCCATAGGAAAAGTCTGATTTTCTGGGGACAATCTGCTTTCCAGATTGTTTTGACAGTCTCCATATTCAGATGAGAATTGGTCGGAGATTGTGTATTGGCAGTGGTTATTTGAGTGTTGATCAACACCGCATAACCACTTTTGGCCGTGTATTGTCCCATTTTGGCATGAGGCAATATTGGTTTATCTGGGATTGGAGGGTTGGGGATATGTATGCCTCTGATCACATCTCTCACTATGGGTGGAAAAAACTGTTCTAGCATATTGACGTTCCAATGAAATGAGTGAGGTTCAATTAATGTATTAACCATATTGTTTTTCGCTCCGCCCAACGAGAGGTTGTTTGCATGCATTGGAATCCGCCATTAATTGATGTTGTTTCGCCATCACCTATTTGTATCCCATGATTTGCTTGGACAAATGGAGCGATTTTTACAGATTTTTCCAAGCCGGGCTTGCGGTCATCGGAGGTTTGAATTCTTTTCAAGATATGCTCTGTTTCATGTACTTCGTCCTGTACATATTGTTGCAAATAGTGTTTGGGTTGGAGTGTATTTGCAGGACCCTCTTCCCAAGTAGGGCAAAATTGTGTTTTCTTGAGTTCCTTATCCCCCAGGACCTCCTTGTTTGATGGGAAGGTTGAGTTTGTCTTTTCCAATCATGTGTAGCTTCCTCGTATTTTTGTCGTGACCCCAAAAGAAATTTCTTGCAATTTTGTCAATCTTTTGGTGGACGTGTCTTTGGCAAAGCAATTGAGTTTGCATTGCATGATTAATTGTTGGTAACAAATCGGAGTTGATAAGCGACCATCTTCCCGCTTGATTGAGACACTTTTCCATCCATCCCTTAGCCTTTTTTCTAATCGTTGCAGTAGTTGAGCAAAAATGGGTGAAGAATTTCTCCCTTGCTTGAACTCAACCCCTAGGTATTTAGGCGGGTTATGGGTGGATGGTATATTGAATGTTACAGTAAGCCGGTCTCTTGTGTCTTGGTTTGTATGGGGGTGATGTATGATGATTGATTTGTGACTTGTTGATTTCTTGTCCCGCCGACTTGGAATAGGTGTGGAGAATTCCTTTTAGGTTGTCACAAGTGTTCGATCATGGCCGAGCAAGTAATGAGCGGATCGTCGGATACATGAGGTGTAGGATTGGTGGAGTCTTGGATGAAATGGTTAATCCTTTGAGCCTTTCTTCATTTTCCAAAATAGCAAGATTGGTAGAGAGAATCTCTGCACACATTATGAAAATATAAGGTGATAAAGGGTCGCCTTGTCTCAAGCCCCTGGTTGGCTTTATATGTCCTTGAGGATGTCCATTGACATTGATTGAGTATGTAACTGAAGTTATACAAATCATCAGATACTCCACAAATTTTGTTGGGAATCCTAAGGACAAGAGGGTTTGTCTTATGAATCCCCAATCCAAACAATCATAAGCCTTCTCAATGTCCAGTTTGATAGCTATTTTTGGATTTTTTGTGGGTGCCGAGGATCTAATGTGATGGAAGATCTCTGTCGCAATAGCAATGTTATCATGGATGGCTCTATTTGGTATAAAGGCACTTTGGTATGGACTTATCATGAATTGCAGTATAGGTCTTAACCGGTCGACTAAATTTTTTGATATGACCTTGCATACTACATTGCACAGCCCAATGGGCCTGAACTCATTTGGTTTAGTCGGGTTTTCAGTTTTGGGTATGAGGGTGATATTTGTGTGGTTGAACTGGTTTGCTAGTTCTACCTTGTCGACGAAATTTACCACTAAATCAATGATTTGAGCTTTAATGGTGTCCCAAAACACCTTGAAAAACTTACTTGTATACCCATCCGGGTCCGGAGCTTTATCTCGATCCAATGCTCTGCAAGGCTTTGTGGATTTCATCCACTTGTGGGTTGTTTCATGAGCTCCCTACGGTGGTAGTTTGAAATCACTGGGAGTGAAATGACCGAAAAGTTGCAAGTCCACCTCGGTTGGGTTTGCTATGTATTGTTGCTCATAGTGTTGTATCAACATCAAAGCAATTTGCCGTTGGTTATATACCCATCTTGTTGTTGGAATCCCTGAGCCGATGGATATAGTTGATTCTAGCGTTGATCGTGGCTTTGGTATGGAAAAACCTGGTGTTGAGATCCCCATTCTTTAGCCATTCAATTCTCGCCATTTGTTTCCAAAGATGTATCATGACAAAGGCATTAGCATGAGGTGCGAATTCCTTGTGTCTTTTTCTTGTTGTAGCCAAAACAGAAGTTCGGAGCCCACAGTTGTAGCACATTTTGATTGGGCCAACTATATTTGGAATTCTGCTTCCCTTAGTAATTCTGGCAGGTGGCCGAAAGTCTGTGTATGCCATCGTTGTAATGCTTTGGCAGTTTCTTGCATTCTGATAATGAGATTATTTCCCGCCTCCGGTGCATGGTGATGTTGCCAAGTTGTGGTGACAATTTCTTTCATTTGGGGATGTAGGAACCAAAGATGCTCTATACGAAAGAGTTTAGCATTCCTTCTTGTCATGGCCTGTTTCATCAATAGGATTGGCGCATGATCCGATCATATTCTGGGGAGGTGTCTGAGTAGAGAGTTGTGGTTTTCATCAAGCCACAGTTGTGATGCAAGCCCTATGTCTAGCCTTTCCATGATAAAACCGCCGTCATTTTGGTTGTTTGACCATGTGAATTCATCTCCCTGGAACCCTAAGTCAATCAATCCATTGTTGTTGATGAAGTTATTGAAAAATCTGACCTGTCTGGTAGTTACAGGTCTTCCTCCCTTCTTTTCATGTTGAGCTACAATATCATTGAAGTCACCCATAAGCAGCCAGGGGACAGTTGGTGTTGTGATGAGTTCATCAAAAGTTTGCCAAAAAACTTGTCTTGGTGTTGGTTGTGGAGGTCCATAAATTCCAGTGAATATCCACGGTTGAGCAGATTGCGTTTGAGCAGGCCTAATGTAAGCATGAATAATATTTTGATTTGCCACTAAGACCGAGACATTAAGGTGGTAGGTCCACATCAAGCAGAGGCCACCCTTATGTCCTACACTATGGATAGTAAAAGAACCATTAAAGCCTAGAGAATTTTCCAAAAAAGACATGTGAGACACATTAGATAAAGTTTACGACGGAAAAAAAGTAAATGTGGTCTAAACTTGCGCGTGTACAAGATTTAGAGAGACTGTCAAGGTATTGTGGATACCTTGACAGTTCCGAGCTAAACAGCTCATTGCTTGCGCGGGTGTTGGTTTAAACCAACACCTCGCAAAAAGTTGTGTGTCTCTTT
This sequence comes from Papaver armeniacum, assembly GCA_023531295.1. Lineage (NCBI taxonomy): Eukaryota > Viridiplantae > Streptophyta > Magnoliopsida > Ranunculales > Papaveraceae > Papaver > Papaver armeniacum. The sequence continues at coordinate 130,398 of JAJJWW010013816.1, read as the reverse complement.
TGGTTCATTATCTTTTTCCATAGAAAGCTGCCAAGCAGGTCTAGAAGTGGTGGTGCAGTGATCAATTCCTCCAACCTTGTTTACCGAAGTAGTTGCATGATCCTCTATGGCAGGTAGGTTAACAGTTGGTGAATGGTCCTGTGCCTGCTTGACGTGGCCTCTAGTGCTTCTTGGCTTCCTAATTCTTGGAGACGGTACTTCAAAAGCTAACGCTCTTGGTCTAGTTGCCTGCTGCGGTTCCAGCTGGGCCAAGGACAAATACTTTCGGGCTTTTGGTGGTGGCGGTTGTCTTAAAATCTGGTGTATTTGGTAGCATCGGGTGTTCGTAGCTTCGTCGGGTTTTAACCAGTCATACTCTTGTAGGTTCTTATTGGTTTCATGAGGTCATGATGCTTTTCCGGTGCGGCATTGGTGGTGACTATTACTTCAGGTTTGCCATTTACATTGTGAACAAACAGGGTTACCTTTGCATCTTTCTTCTGTAGCACATTCAATAACACATTAGTGTAGTCCGGTGTAAAAAACGCCAACATTCTGTTGATACCCGGTTTTGCTTTTGGATGCGGTGCTAGATGTGGGTTCGGGTCGGATTTGCGATCCTTGGATCCACTTTCATTTGTATGGGCTTCAACAAAAGGGGCCTTACTTTTACCTTTGTTTGCAGAAAAGTGTTGTGTATGTGGGCTATCATTTTGGTGTTGGTCTTCCACATGTGTCGATGACGTGTTAGGATTTTGAGTTGGCACAGATGACATGGCTGTTTGTGGGATCCTGTGGGCCTCCCTATTTCCGACATTCTCTGTACCCGCCGTATTTTCTGCAGGTGCTTTTGCATGGGCACATATTCCGTAGTCCTGATTTTGCGGTGCACTTTGTTTGTCATGACAGTGGTCCGGGTCTTTTTGTTGAGTCGAAACCGGGTTCCAAGCTAATCATTTCCTAGTCATTTCTACTGAGAGATGAGTCGGGAACTGAGTTGAGAAGGCCGATTTTGTTGGATCGTTAACCCTAGTTGATTGCTGTTCGTTTTGTGTAACATGTATCCCTGGAGAGCTCTTCTCTGGCTGATTCTGCTGCTGCTGTTGCTCTTGCTCTTGAATACCTTGGACGTAGTCTTTTCTTTTGGTTTGATGAGTAGTTGACGATTCTCCCTTGTCCAAGTTAATGTTCAAAGGACTGTGTTGTTGCATGAAGCCCCTTTGTGGAAGTTTTGCCGCTGGTGCTTTCATCTTGGCATTAAGCTTGCCATAGGGGAAGTTGGGAAATTGTTTGCAGTTCATAGCCTGTTCTATTCCAAGGAAGTTCGTGCACTCTTTGAAGACATGCCCTGGAAATCCACAGAGAAAACAAAGTACAGGGATATTTTCATAAGAGAACTGAACCCACACACCTGATCCTATGCTTAGCATCACTCCTGGCGTGAATGGTTTGTTTAGATCTATCATAACATAAACACGCGGAGGAGAGTTTTCAAGATCAATCTGCAGAACTGTTCCTGTCTCCGATCTCTCTATGAGGTCATGGATAGATTTTTCGTCATTAAAAAATCTAGGAAGGTTAAGGACTTGTAGCCAGAAGGGAGCAAACTTGAAACAATCTTTGGGGTGTTGAAGGAAGAAATTCCAGTCTTCGAACATGACCACATGCGAACCTGCAACCCAAGGTTGGTTTGCTAAGATGAACTCCTTATCTCTCTGATGTTCTAGTGACATTTGAATTATGTTCAGAGGTGATTTTGTTTCTAAATGATGGATCCGGATCGGGAATAATCTGCCTGACAACGCTCTTTTGAGCTGTCCAAAATCTATATTACCTCCAAGCACTTTAACTGCCAAGCAATGATCGTTATGTGATTGCATGAGACACTCGCATTCTTTCCGTTAAATTTGGAAGATTGGGGTTTGAACTTCTTTTTCTTTTGGGAAAAGTTGATTGATAGCTCTTTTTCGGTGAGTACCTTTTCAAGGTATTGATGTGTTTTCTCTTTTCCTTGGTCATGGTGGTTTGTTGATGGCTTTTCAGCCAGGTTTTGGTTGGGGTATTCTTTCTTTGTAAAGGTTGTGGAGTTACTCGATACTGATGCAGAAGGGAAGGAATAAAAAGTTTGAGTTGAATCTGCAGAGGTAGATTTGTTTTTTAAAATCCTTTCTTTGGGATATCGGGAGATGAATCTTCCGAGAGTATAACGCATGGGATTTTTTGTGGATTTCGAAGTTGCTTTTCAGAAGAAGTGTGTGAATCTTGCTCTGGTTTAGAGTTTGTCGAGGTGGTTCGAACGTGATTGGTGGGAGGCGCGTTGCTTGAGACTCCATTGAAGAAGATGGCGAGTCTTTGGCGTTTAAGGAGAAAATTAAAAAAATCCGAAGAATTGCATACACGATTGTCTGTGAGGAGTTAAGCCTGATTGTGTTTCCCAATTCCTATAGAATTTTGAAGGAATCTAATAGGTGATTGGTACAAATGGATGGTTTAGTTCTTCAACTCACGGGAAGCGAAACTATGTTGATATGAGATTTGGAAATCTTGACTCTAGTCAATGCCGAACGACCCTCATAGTATAGATAGAGCTTGTGTAAATCTCTTGGGAAGATCAGACTCTAGCTTCCTAATACTTAGAAATACTTTTAATTACTTTTATGGCTAGTGTACCATAAAACTTCTTGATAAATCCATCTAAAGGGCACCTATCGTTACCTCTTGATGAAAAAAACTATCTTAAGGGTACTCTTCTTAACTAAAGGCAGCAATTGTGGAGTATCAGAAGATTAGTTGAGCTATTTTTTTTTGCTAACGTTAGTCTGAAAATGATTTATGTGATGAGAGATATTCCTTAAACAAATACCGTGTAAGAAAATGAATGAGATTTTCTCCTTTTTGATCAGAAAATAGGAAATATTATATTAAAAAGAATGTACAAAGTCTAAAGGAGGTAGAAAGAAAAAGAGAAACTTAGATTACATAAACAAATTATCCAAATCATTTATCACTTTACCTCTTCCCATCAGCTGCAACCCATAAGACAATCAAAGTTTTGGTTTCATATCCCTGATCACCATCTGTACTATTATCATCAAAGATTCTGCTGTTTCGTTCAAGGAATGAGATCCACTTTACCCATTCCCAATCCCAATTAAAACAGCTGAAAATCCGTTATCCATTTTTCTCCCGGGATATACCACGGAATTTTATACGGTATGTGCATAACCATTTATATTAGTCACATTTTCAGGAAAAAAAAGGTAGTACATAATATGACAAGGTCATTGACAAGTACTGCCTAGGAATCACCCAGCAAGAAAAATCCCGGTTCTCATCATATAATTATTTGCGATTACACTGCTAAACAATTAGATATTAGTAATGCTTTTCTTTATGGGGATACGAAGGAAGGTATCTATATGACTCAACCACCAAGATTTCAAGATAAGGGCAATCCTCACTATGTTTGTAAGATGAATAAGTCTCTATATGGACTTAAGCATGGTACCTGGGGTATAATATGAAATACTAGTGGATGTCCTGGTTGGTATGGATATCACTCCTTCTGTAGCCGACTCATCTCTTCTTTATTTTCCTCTAGAAATTTGGATCCAAATTGACTTATGTTCTGATGTATGTTAATGTCATTATAGGAAATGATACAACACATTGTAACTCTTTGATTACTCATTTTTTATCTTGGTTTTTTTCATTTTTTCTTGGGATTAAATGTCAAAACAGGCGCCCAATGTCTTTTTCAATGTCAGACAGAGTATGCAGTTAATTTTTTTAATAAGACCAACTTACTTTGTATCAAACCTTGTTCTACTCCTTGCTCAACTGCTTTCATGCTGAGACCTACAGATGGTGAACCATTAGCTAATTCTACAAAATACCCATTGTCGGCTCTCTCTAGTATCTGACTTGGACCAGACCCAAGATTGTATTTGCAGTTAATCATATCCGTCAACACATGTAATCTCCAGCTACTTCTCATCTCACTATTGCAAAGAGAGTGTTGATACATCAAAGGTACCCTGGGTTACAATATTCTATTCATCACCAAAGGGTTAACAACTCTTAATGGTTTTACTGATGCTGACTGAGCTGAAAATCCATTTGATGGAAGGTCTACTAGAGGTTACATTGTATCTTTTTCGGTGACAATCTAATTTCACGGTCTACTAAGAAACAACCAAATATTTTTAGAAGTTCAACTGAAGCAGAGTATATACCATTAGCTACTATTGCAACAGGGGTTCTATGACTATATCAATTTTGAGAGATCTTCATGTAATTCAAAATGGCTCAGCTACTTAGGCTTGAGGGGGACTAGTAGAAAAATATTAGTATGTTTTTGTCATATGGGTTGCCCATATCTTATACGTCAGTGTGTTTAGCTTAACTGTCAGGTATAACATTTTCTATTTCATTATCCGTTGACTGTTCGGTTATCACCTACTGATAACCTCTGTAATCTTCTCTCATGTGTAATAAGAATCTTTGAACATCTTTTCATTAATCTCACTAAATAGTACATAAATTTATATCTTGATAGAGAGGGTTATCCGATTTGATACAGATCATTAAATTCTACAATCTAATATTGGCTAATATTGGTCCTGTTCTGATCATTTATCACAAGACCAGATAATTTTACAATACTATGTTTGACTCGATGAGTTTATGGTTCTCCATGATCATCCAATCTTTTCAGCTTGTTTTCGTCTTTTCAATTGTCTCCGGGGTTCCATTATTGATTACCTTCTTCGACATCATCTTGTATTCTCCATAAAAGTAAGAACAAAAACCCCAAAGACACAACGCCAATGCCATTCCTTTTAATCCAGTGAAACTTTCATGGTAAAATATTACGGCTGCTACTCCTGTAAATGGTACCAGGACTGATGTGAGTATGCCATAAAAAAGAGCACTCGCATATGAGATTACGCCGACTATTCCCACATTTAACAACTGCCATGTTATTGCTGTCAAGACCATTATGATATAATACATGGCTTTGCCAAGTTCAAACTCATTTGCTTCTCTTGGTATGACCTGGGATATCAATCATCCAAATGCATAAATTAGTATGGGAATTGCTTAATAAAAGATTCACACAGCAAATGTATTTTTATGTACCTGGAAATCCTTGTTTACTAGCATCCCAATGACGCAAAAGATGGTTGCAAAAGAGGAAAAAATGAACTGGAACTGCAACAAACTTGAATAATTAAGGTCTTTAACTGCTTTGCTGAAACCAAGTTCAATGAGAGGCATCATTAACCCAGCTAAGGCAGCAGCACCCAGCGTCATAAGAAACCCTGTCAAATACTGAGATTTTGATACACCAACTGGCCTGTCCCCATCGGTATTAATACCCAGCAAAACTGATCCAAGTGTCATCACAACCACTGCATTTATGATAAATGCTGTAAATTTTTGCTTCACAAACAACCATGAAAAAAAATGCAACAAAACATAGTTGAGTTGCCAAGAGAAGGGATGAAGTTGACACAGGAATATAGGATAAACCCAACGAATACATAAAATTAATAAGACCAAACAAAATCCCGATTATGGCACTCCACAGACAAAGCTTCGGTTCCAACCAAAAAGAGGGCGACTCGGTGGATAATTTCGATTGAATGAAGAGAAACGTGAGAGGAAATATGAGAATGGGAAAACCAGCAGTTTGTATACAACTAGTAAGCCATTTACGATTACCACCATGAAGATAGTATAGTCTTATTAAGAGAGGACCTCCTACTAGACCAATAGTAACAAACGCAGAATTTATGATGATCATCAGCCAGTTTTTGGTTTTGGTTGGTTTTTCTACATGGGTTTCTGAATTCCCATTTTGGGTCGTTCCAAGAATCTCTAGTGTTTCCATATTCAATGGCGTTGAAGTAGCCACTGAAATAATGATCAACTAGAGATCTGATCACATAGAGAGAAAGAGAGAGTTGCACAGAATTATGTGCTGAAGTTGTACATTATATAATTAACATACCAACTAGTCGTACAGGTTCTATTCTACTACCCCAGTTTCATTTATTGACATGAAATCTAACACTGACAGGCCCCTTTATTAGTTTGAACTAACACTGTTGTATTCACTATAAACAAAGATAAATGCCCATTTAATTGCAACCAACTTGCTTAAACTGGACCACTAACAAAAATATATAGCTATTGGGATATTTGTAAGATATTTGTATTTACTTTGCAATATTTTCTTACTTACCTTAGGCTGAATGTCGGCATCCTTCTTTACAATGTATGTCGACATCTCTTGTAAACTTTGTATATAAGGCCTTGCCTTCTTCTCTAACAAAGCAATGAGAATATTTGAGAATTCCATTCATAGAAACTACATGGTATCTTTAGAGCCAGAAAATTTTTAGATTCAAAACTTTTATCACAATGAGAGCACCTCATTTGGATGATGAGATTCCACAACCAACCTCTTCACGTACTTCCAATCCTTTGTATGCTCTTGTTGATGGTGGTTTTTAAACAAAGGGTAAAATCGTAAAACCCCAAATAACCTAATGTCACCAGTGACACATTTATTAGGACATTTAATGCATGTAGTCAGTAATTAATAGGGGGTATTTTTCAAATTAGGGTTACAACGAACAAAACCCTAATTCCCCTCCGTGCCGATGGCAAATCATGCCAGCCACACCTAGCCCAAGCTAGCGCACCTCTGTGCCAATGGCAAATCATGCCGACCACACTAAACGCGCCAAAGCATGCCAACCATGCTAGCCGCACCTCCGTGCCAATGGCAAATCATGCCGACCACATTTAGCCCGAGCCTAGCTGTGCCATGCCAAACGCACTGGCTGGGGCCCTAGCTACGCTAGTCACACCACGCCAAGCCAAACTCACTTACCTTAGCCCTAGCGCACCTTTCGTGCCAATGGCAAATCATGCCGACCACACCAAAAAACGCGCCAAAGCATGCCAACCATGTTAGCCGCACCTCGTGCCAATGGCAAATCATGCCGACCACACCTAGCCCAAGCTAGCCGCACCTCTCGTGCCAATGGAAAATCATGCCAACCACACCAAACGCGCCAAAGCATGCCAACCATGTTAGCCGCCCCTCCGTGCCAATGGCAAATCATGCCAGACCACACCTAGCCCAAGCTAGCAGCACCTCTGTGCCAATGGAAAATCATGCCGGCCACCAAACGCGCCAAAGTATGCCAACCATGCTAGCCGCACCTCCCAGGTGCCAATGGCAAATCATGCCGACCACATTTAGCCCGAGCTAGCCGCGCCACCAAACACACTCGCTGGGGCCCTAGCTACGCTAGTCACACCACGCCAAGCCAAACACACTTACCTTGGCCCTAGCCGCACCTACGTGCCAATGGCAAATCATGCCGACCACACCAAAACGCGCCAAAGCATGCCAACCATGTTAGCCGCACCTCGGTGCCAATGGCAAATCATGCCAGACCACACCTAGCCCAAGCTAGCCGCACCTCTTTCAATGGAAAATCATGTCGACCACACCAAACGCGCCAAAAGCATGCCAACCATGTTAGCCGCACCTCCGTGCCAATGGAAAATCATGCCACCACACCTAGCCCAAGCTAGCCGCACCTGTGCCGATGGCAAATCATGCCAGCCACACCAAACGCGCCAAAGCATGCCAACCATGCTAGCCGCACCTCCGTGCCAATGGCAATTTATGCCCGCCACATTTATCCCGAGCTAGTCGCGCCATGCCAAATGCACTCTGCCTTGGCCCTAGCTACGCTAGTCACGCCACGCCAAGCCAAGCACTCGCCTTGGCCCTAGCCACGCCATGCCAAAATGGCGCTCGCGCCTAGGCTTGCAAACCATGCAACCTAGGCCAAATTGGCCATGCATGCCATTGGCACATGCCAACACGCCGCCGGGTAGCTTTTCATACCATGGCGCGACCCAAATTGGCCACGCATGCCATTGGCACATGCCAACGCGCTCGCCGGGTAGCTTTCCTACCAGACGCGACCCAAGTTGGCCACGCATGCCATTGGCACATGCCAACACGCTCGTTGGTAGCTTTTCCTACCAGGACGCGACCCAAATTGGCCACGCATGCCATTGGCACATGCCAACACGCTCACTGGTAGCTTTTCCTACCAGGACGCGACCCAAATTGGCCACGCATGCCATTGGCACATGCCAATGCACTCGCTGGTAGCTTTCCCTACCAGGACACGACCCAAGTTGGCCACGCATGCCATTGGAACATGCCAACACGCTCGCTGGTAGCTTTTCCTACCAGGGCGCGACCCAAGTTGGCCACGCATGCCATTGGCACATGCAAACACGCTCGCTGGTAGCTTTTCCTACCAGGACGCGATCCAAATTGTCCACGCATGCCATTGGCACATGCCAACACGCCATCTGGTAGCTTTTCTTACCAGGCCATGGCCCTAATGGCCGAGCATGCCATTGGCACATGCCAACACGCATCACATTGATAGCTTTTCTTACCAGGCCATGGCCCTAATGGCCGAGCATGCCATTGGCACATGCCAACACGCATCACTGGTAGCTTTTCTTACCAAGCCATGGCCCTAATGGCCGAGCATGCCATTGGCACATGCCAACACGCATCGCTGGTAGCTTTTCTTACCAGGCCATGGACCTAATGGCCGAGCATGCCATTGGCACATGCCAACACGCTCGCTGGTAGCTTTTCCTACCCGGTCGTAACCCAAATTGGCCACGCATGTCATCGGCACATGCCAACACGCATCACCGGTAGCTTTTCTTACGGACCATGGCCCTAATGGCCGAGCATGCCATTGGCACATGCCAACACGCATCGGCGGTAGCTTTCTTACCGGGACATAGCCCTAATGGGCATGCGTGCCATTGACACATGCCAAACACACACGCTGGTAGCCTAACTTGCAAACCGTGCAACCTACCACCAAGGCATTCCACACACGCCATTGGCACTTGCCACACACGTCACTAGCATTTCTGGCATTGCCACTTACACTCAACGTACAACCTACCACCAAGGCATTCCGCACATGCCATTGGCACATGCCACACACGCCACTAGCAGCTCTGGCATTGCCACTTGCACTCAAGGTGCAACCCCGCAACAAAGGTATTCCGCACATGCCACACGCGCCACTAGCGCGGCGCCACTTGCACTCAAGGTGCAACCAACACTCGAGACATCAACACAAAGGGGGATGCTTTCCGGGGGTCTTGGTTTGGCGGTCCACGACTTACAGCGTACACTACGCTCACATTAAGAAAGCGTGAATAGGAATAAAGCGGTCAAATAAATGAGGAAATAATGGTGAAAACGTTTTCACCCATAAACACCATGCGGTTACCGGCTCCTCCCATTATTTCACCCTTTACTCTATTCCTTCATGAGGCCGGGTACGTTTCAATCTCGACTTGTATAAATAGGTCTTACCTATTTCCACCCGACAACAAGTCTCGGTGGGAGAAAAATACAACACTCTCGAGAAAGGCAACTTTGCAAGCTCTCCAAAAAAGCTTTCATCTCTTTACAAGCTTTCGAATCTTTCACTTTACGATACGAAGTCGAGACACTACTCTCCCGGCACTATTCCGGTCTCAACACCTTTCTTTGCTTCCCTCCCCAAATCAACCCTTCTCCCCCACTTTGTGACCGAAGCAAGTCCGGAACGGCCATTTCTTGGTTTAGGCCGGACTTGTACGAGTTGATCTCTCGAATCTATAAAGTGCTCACGTGCAGCACATTTGTTTAGGGTTTAAACCAGTTTCTCACTCACCTATCGAATTTACCAAAATCGGCGGAAACGATTTTTACCCATAAACAATTGGCGACCACAGCGGGAGGTTCGATCTTTCGATTACAATGTCAACTTTCAGCCAGCGATCTCATTCTTCGACCCAGACGTCAAGATGGTAGAGGAAGGAAATCCACTCTGACTCGATTACTCGACGGCTCGATTATCGGTCATGACATGACAAGGGGCGGCCAGGGACTTCTCACGAGCTAGAAGCAAAACGATCCGCCCGGGATTAACGGACTGTTATCCGACAACTCAAAGAACGATTCTAAGACTGGGGACTTCCCATGACCATGTTTCTAAAACAAAAAACTTGGTCTTGCACCCGGAAAGTTTATTCTCATCAGAAGACCTGAGAAACCGAGTAAGTCTTATCTAGACAAAAATACGTGGTTTGCTTTTTCAAGTTCTGATAAAACCGATAGCCATGTTATGTTTCATCCCATATCATCTACCAACACACGGTTCCATGGTTTTCCTGGGATGTTTGCGTCACTTTCAATCATAACTAAAACAATCAACTCCTAAACAATTCATTCCAAAAAGAATAACCCAAACTATTAAGGTAACATTTATCTATCAACCCAAGAAATCCGGGAAGACAAAAACCATAAACCGGCGCTTTGTTTGCCTTTCAAAAAAATAATAATAATAACCTACCCGTACATACCTACTTTGCACAATAATAATTACACGTCACTTATTAGCGAGTACGTTACTACAAAGACATTTGAAGAATTATTTATGATGAAGTATTTCCACAAGTTTATGAAAGGCATACCTATGGCTACGGTTTACACCCGGCACAAGAAAAAAATAAAACAAATTGAAAGAGAAACATTTGGAGTACATAGGCGGAAATATGCTTGCCCACTTTATCACTACCGCGCTACCGCTAACACCATGACGTGATAACAAAGATACGAGGTAAAAGGGGAGCCAACCCATTTCATAAGCATAACACTTTTTGGAATTTGAATAAGGAAAGGATTTCTGTTTAAGCTACGTATGGGAAGAGGCAACCGGGCCAGCAGGAACAAGTCCAAGCCACGCCAAGCCAAAGACCGTGCCAAGTCAATGGTCCACACCATTCCAGAAATCCAAGCCGGCGTCCATGCCTAACCGGCGTCCACACCAAGTCAGCGCCCATTCCAAGACGATCCAGCGCCTACCGGACGCATTTCCCGATGCGCTTACGATGCACTTTCCAGACACGATGCCGAAGAAGCGCTTACCGAGACGCACATGCCGGGCACACATGCCGCACGCGCATGCCAGCCCACGATTACCACACTTTGTGCTAACGGTTTGCATCCTTCCAGCGCTAACATCTTGCGCCCTTCCGGACCATCCTCGCCCTTCGAAATGACGTCATGGCTCCCGCGCCGTGATCAAAACCGTGTCATCTTTGCACGATACACTTACGATCACCGGAACCGAGCCACTTCCGCCACCCCAACGGTTCTTAAAGCATGGAAGCTCCAACCGTCACCGAGAGACACTACTCCACCATCGGGGCAAGATACTTTGGAAGATCCGGAAGAAGCCGACCTCCTTTTAGCACTTGTTTATTTGATGAAAAGACAAAAGATACTTGACGGGACGCTCGTTTATAGATGAAGAGGCTTGCGTTGCTCTTGAATGCCCGTAGAAGGGGATAAGCAATCCAATTTCGTCACACGTGAAGATCAGGAAAGACTTCTCCAAAATCGAAAGCAAGGGAAATCAACAACTCTCCTGAGTTCACGGAGACCCTTCTTCTGTCGGGACCCGCATAATGGGAACTTCGCCCACAAAGTCGTACGATCTATGATGAAACGATTATGTGAGATTCTATATTTCTCCAAGGCGTAGCGTCAAGACATATTTGCACCCCTCGCCGCACCGCATCGGGAAATCGGGCGTTTCTAGCCGGGAAGCCGTTCCCAAACCCCAAACTATCCTAGAAAGCACGATCGACAGAGTAACCCAGGGACTCTAACCTCTGTTCTCTTGAGGGATGTCGAGTTTGACGAACGTGACGCGGCCTCCGACTTCAAAATGGTAGCCGTCAAGGCTCGAGAGTTGAAAGATGTCGTTTCAACGTTCTCTCCAGTAGCTCCGCATCAACGTTCTCTCCAGTAGCTACGCATCAAAGCGGCGGCTTCGCTTCAACGTTCGCTTCAATGCCACTCCTTCCTGCAAAGGGTTATGTCGCCACACTCCCCATATCAAGGAACATAGTTACAGCCAGCCAATCTTCGTAGTCATGGACACCTTTTAATCCATCTCGCAAAAACTCGTGATCATGGACAGTTTGCTCGCTTACGCATCCATACAATCCTTTTACTTACACTAATCCCATAGAATATCATCCAACCTACTTTGTTACCACGACAATGTAGTTTCTCCCGATTACATCTCCTACCAAGAGCTGTTGCCCCTCATTCGTTGATACCGGCCTGAGCTTCACCGCAACGAAAGAATTACTACAAAGATGAAAACACGTAAACCATACTTGAGGACGGAAGATATACACGGGATCCCTTCACTCATCAAAGCTCCAAAGACACAACCACCAAAAATCCGTACCCACAACAAGGTCCTCTACTCTTCAAGGGTGCGGCGCAAGAATATCATCACCTCTCTGTCTAGAAGACGCCTTCAACACTTAACGAGGCCGCGGAGGATCCCGAGCCTGCACTATCAGAATATGTCATCATATAATTTCTCGAGCATCCCGGTGTCACATCCCGGAAGAGTACGATAGGCTTATATCAAATCCCGTGGAGGGGGATTCAAGGCGATGTAATGGAAGTAGGTTATGCATGGGGACTACCGGCGTGAGATGCTTTCACTCCACTTAACCAGTTATTACGATTTTAACATCATCACTATCGAGGTTTTACGAGCCGCGGGAATTTCTCAACATGAAGCCGTACATGTGCACCGAAAAACTCCAAAAGCACGCCGAAGGTTACGTTCACATATTCATCCATGCCATCATATCAAACCGAAGTATGACCAGGGGACTTCTCACCGCATCCCATTTCGTACGATAGTCCAAGATTCGAGCAGATGGTTTGAAGGATTAACTTGGAACAAAGTCCTGGAAGACTTGATAGCAGCGCATCGGCAATGGAACGTCTCCCCATTTCATCCCGGGCGCCAGAAGTTTTCAACCATGAAAGAATTCACAACAACTTGAACATGTCCATGCCGAAGTCTGTGGAATAACATCGGTTTAACCCTCTGCCGCTGTTTACAACGACTTGGATACTATTGGTCGGAGATGGAAGACCAATCTCGATTACTCAGAGAAGATCCCGGGCGGAGGAACATGCACAAGCATACGAAACGGGATTTCGGGCGTACAACGGCCATGTAAAATCCGGGGTTTTTAAGGAAGGAGATGCGGGTGCTAAAAACCGCCAAACACATCCAACAAGATGCATCGGCACCAAAGTTTTCTCCCAAATGGGAAGGGCCGTACATAATCACTAAAGCGTATGACAAGTGGTTACTACAATATTATCAAAGAAGATGGGTAAAGCTAGAGACAGTCATCAACGGAAAGTGGCTTAAGGCATACTACGCTAATCACTTCCCCGCAACATGTTACATCAAAATTCCTACTCTTCAAGTCTCGAGTTAAATCTTCAATCCTCTCGAGACTCCAAGGCCAAAGCTTTCTCCTCTTCTAGCATGGTTTCTACGTGGCGGGAATCACACCAAAGCAAGAATACCAAAATCTCGTCGACTTTCACAATATTGAGACGATGCCGTAACTAGCCGATATTAAACTCCAAGGATTCACAGAGGTGGACACCATGTCCTCCCACCTTTGAATGGCTAACTCTGCAGAAAGAAGACGGATGGACATATTCTCCATCTCAGCAATCATTGGCAAAAGACAAGTTCACTACGGAAACCAAGGCGGACGAACATCACTTCACTGCGCTCCCGGTAGCGATATGGCCGCATGTCTTCCATATCCTCGTATAAAGGACCACGAATTATTTCCGCACCAGGAAACCGCCAACATTCCGGTAATTGGAGGAGAGACACCTCATACGAGTCCCAAACGACAAACCTGCATAGGGGTATTCATGACAAGAGAGCCCTAAATCAGCGTTCTCCAAGTCTGTAGCAGTCAACAAGGTTGAATTTGAAGGGAGGGGAACGACTAGGTCATCCTCGTCGATAACAGTAACACATGCTCCAACGGGATATCTCTGCACAAAAGGGAAATTTTCCATTCGCCAAACAAGCGATAAAGCGCACGTCGGTCCACCAAAGAAGAAGAAAACATACCGGGTATGATTTTCTTAACCCGAATAACCTTTGTTGGGATGCTCTGCAAGAATCGGATCTTGCGCCTTCACCTAGAGAATCTGGATGGTTAGAAGATGATTCATCTCTCGTGCGACATGACAAAGAGAGAAAATCGACAAGAAGAACCCCTTTCTCAAACAAGGGAGATGATACAATTATGTAGGGTATGAATACGAGAACCTTAAAAAAGGAAAGGAAGCAATGAGGAACATAACGCTTCCAGATTTTACCATGAATAATGCCACGATTGAAGTGCACGTGAAGGAAGGCAAAATAAGGAAACTTTGCTATATGTAGAAACACCTACTCCCTCCTTGTTTACACCGGTCCCATCAAGCTCGCGCGCTTTCCAATCTCCCAAGCCACACCCTAGCCCCACCAATCGCGCCAACTTCCCAATGGCTGCCCCAAGTCACTCCAAAGCAAGCACGCCCAGCCTTCCCCGATGGAGACGCATTTATGTGTCTATATTAGTCTCAATTCTCTCGTAATGTTAGTACTCGATTTGCGCTTATTTTGGTATTTTATGTCTTTGTAGGTGTTTTTGGAGAAATAAGCTTTTGCGGGAAAATTGGCTCGAAAAGTGGTATTTGCGCTCGTGGGAGAAAATTACTATTTGGACCTTTCACATTGGATAAGGGGTACCCTATTGATAAGGGGCATCCACAGTTATTTGCACCCCACAGCCATTATTACCACCCCACGGCTATAGGCACCCCGGTCTGGATAAGGGGAGGTCATCCCTACCTTTTGAAATATGTTTTTTGGCGGGAAACTATTTCAAATTAACCGGCGAGTTTTGGGTCGAGATTTGGAAGGCTTTTAACGAGACTCAATCTCCAAATAAGGTTGGGATGGACTTGATGTAGCTAAACGGGCACAGTACGAGTAATTCAACAAAGCTGAATTGGGCTTAATCATCCGTTCGAAGCTAAAACGGGGAAGGAAACGACTCGGGTTTTGTGGTATATTTTTGGAAGTTACGTGGGCAAAGGGAAGTGAATATCCGATTTGTTTCTATCCTAAGAAGAGTCTTGAACAGCTACGATTCAATCAATGACGTGTAAGGAGGATTTACAGGGAAGAAAAGTCGCGACTTGCCGTGGAGGAAAAGTGGAAAATATTCGGAAGATTTCGTGCGGATTAAACCAACCTGTAGTGTATAAATAGCCTGATTTAGTTCCAGCAAGGGATACGAGGAGTTTGGGGAAGTTTGGAGACTTTGGGGAAGAATAGAGAGCTAGGAATCGATAAAATCAAAAGTTAGAAAACTTCACCTGCTGCTGCAACTCAAGAACACCAAGAACTTTGGACCACCAGAGGCAGTCGCAGAAAGCGGTCTTAAGAACAACAACACATAACGCTATATCGTTCTTCGAGCGATCTTAAAAGAAAGGGCCCTCGGTGACGGTTAGCATATTATAAAATCATTGTAAGCTTATTTATATTTTTATCAATACAATGATTAATGAAATCTTCTTCAATTTTTGCTCCATGAGTAGCTAAATCTATTTTCTAGGGTTTTGGAGGAAACTATTTTTGATGGGTAATATTTAGTATTTAAATTTCTTTGGCATATTTACTCCAATATTGTGTTTTAAATTGTCTAAAAAATTCTCTCTTCTTTACATGCTTCGTAACAATTGTTTTGGGTAGTTTCTACCGTTCTTTTATAAGCGAAGGAGGATTAGGCCTTAGAATAGCGACGAAAGTCATAAAAAAAGAGCTTGTAGTGTTATATTTTCCAAAGCATGAGATTGAGTTCGAAAATTGTTTTGAGTAAAATAGGAGTATTATGCCAAAGTTTTATTTATTGAGTTTACCATCATTAGAAGTAGTGAAATCCAAAGCCCTAGACTCATCTCTCCTTGATAAAAAAAATCAATTGTAATTAGTTTGTTTTAGTATTTTCTTTTAATTAAGTCTAAAATCAAAATCTTAAAAAAAAAAGTCCGAGCAACGATACTCTTATACTTACCACTTGTAAAACTACATCAGTTTTTGGCGCCGCCGACGCGGACTTGTAATTAGGTTTAGGTTTTAGGTTTTGCATTTTTTTAGGTTTTGTATATATTTTATTTTTATTTTTTAGATTATTCTTTTGTTCTATTTTACGTCTTTGGTATTTTTGTTTTTGTTGTGCAGGTTTTGCTTGAAACGGAAGTTGAAAGGTTGGACTTGCCATAAAAGGAGAAAGCCGAAGATTTTATTTTGTTTGGACCTTTTATTTTTGTTAGTTTTTATTTTCCTTATTTTTGGACTTGTATATATTGTTTGTGTTTATTTTTAGTATTTTATTTATATATAAAAAAAACACTGCACACACCAATTGCATCTTCTTCAGACTACCGAGTTTAGGAAAACTAGTGGATTAGTAAGCTGAACCCGTGCCTTGGGCCTTATGGGAGTTACCAGTGAAAGTCCACAAACCTCACCTCGTACCTTTGGGTATATTTCACTGTAGGTAACCCAAGCTTACCTAAATTAGTTAGCCCAACATTTGCATGTGCACATTTTGTTGAATTCTTGTATGCCAGAACGTAAGAGAGACGCTCTAGGACGGTTTATGCGTGAAAAACCTAGAAGTGATATTTTAGGAAACAGGAATCTCGACTATCTTGATCTAGAAAGTCCTATTTTTGGACGTTCTTCTCACGGTGAGGAAAATATCCTTAATACTTCTATTTTTGCCAAAATGGTTGTGGAAAAGGATGATGAGGTCCCAGTAAAAACTCTTAGGGATCGTTTGAACCCGTCTAGGGTAGTGCGTGACCCCGGTGTAGTTCTACCGGCCTACGGTCCGAGTTTGATATAAGACCCGAGACTATTGGCATGCTACGTAAGTTTAGGGGTTAGAGAATGAGAACCCGTATACCCACATAAGAGACTTTGAAATGATTTGTGACACAATGAACTATCCGAATGTCTCCAAAGATGTGCTTAGGTTACGTTTGTTTCACTTCTCTCTCTATGATAAAGCCAAAGAGTGGTATCATTTTATTCCATCTAAAACAATTACCACCTGGGATGGTCTTGTAGAGGCATTTGTTAAGAAATTCTACCCACACCATAAGACCGCATCTGTTTTCGTGATCTATCCAAACCTTTAAGCGAAAAATAGGTGAAAAACTTCATGATTATATAGAAAGGTTTAGTGAATTGTTATACCAGTGTCCACATCACGGCTTTGAAAAAGCCCACATGGCCCAAATTTTATATGAGGGCCTTGATAGTGAAACCCGTATGCGGTAGAAACAATTAGTGGTGGAGAATTTACACATCAAGACCCGGATGAATGTTTCGACGAATTCATCGAGTTAGCCGAGAAAACTAGGCAATGGGCTTCAATGAGAGAACCGAGAAATACCTAGAAATCCTATCCATAGGATCGATAGAGTAGATTATGGGTCGGATATTCTTAGGCGTCTAGAAGCCTTAGAAATGAATCAAGGGTCACACCATGCTAGATACGAAGAGCAAGCCCATGCTCTTTATAACAACTCTAGGTTTGAAAACCATCAGAGATTTGATCCATATTCCGATACCTATAACCCTGGTTGGAGAAACCACCCTAATTTCTCTTGGTCTAAGGGACAGAGTCAAGGCCAGTCTAGTAATTCTCAGGCTTCTTCAGGTTTTGGGTATACTAAGAACCATTTAGGGCCGATCAATATCGTAACACATCGGATAAAAAAATCATGAGCTTAGAGGAGTCTATGGCCATCTTATCTCATAACAATGCGAGTTTAAGCAAACGGTTGAGAAAGGTTTACAGGAAAACTCTCAGGCTATTTCAGAACTAAAAAATCAGGTTAGTATAATTGTAGAGCTTTTGAGCGGAAGAGAGAAAGGCAAAGTCCCCCAATCAACCACTACCAAACACTAGAGCAATTCATGAAGTATCCTCTAGAGAGAAAGAGTTCAATCATGTGAACTCTGTAACAACCCTAGGAGTGGTAAAATGGTAGACAATAAGGTAGCCATGCCTAATAGTGGACATATTGTAGATCCACCTTCTAGTTCCCATTCTAGTTCTCAAGATGAGCCCCGAAGGAGCCATTAGTCAAGAGACGATAAAATTTCTAGTGATGCCAATGTGGTTCCCGATAGGTCTCATTTTGTGCCTAGAGCCCCATATCCACAGTTGTTAGCTCCAACTAAGAGAGAGTCGACTTTCAACGAAATAATGGAGATTTTTAAGCGGTAAACATAAATATTCCTTTATTAGAAGCAATTAGGCAAATGCCTGCTTATGCCAAGTTTCTTAAGGATCTTTGTACTCGAAAGCGTAAGCTTAATGTCCATAAGAAAGCCTTTTTAGCTGGTCAGGTTAGTTCGGTCCTTCTGAACCAAACAGCCCCTAAGTATAAAGACCCCTGGATGCCCCACCATATCTTGTACGATTGGTAATCACATGGTTGATAAAGCATTACTTGACTTAGGAGCCAGTGTTAACCTACTCCCGTACCATGTGTACACCCGCTAGGTCTTGGTGAGTTGAAACCGACTAAAATGACCCTACAGTTAGCTGATAGGTCTGTCAAAGTCCCTCGTGGTGTTATAGAGGATGTACTAATTGAGGTTGATAAATTTATTTATCCAGTGGATTTTGTTGTTCTAGACACTCAACCTGTTCAGGACCCTAGTGCTCAAATACCGGTGATTTTAGGTCGCCCATTTTTAGCCACATCTAATGCTATCATCAACTGTAGGACCGGACTTATGAATATATCCTTTGGTAATATGACCACTGAACTAAATGTCTTTAATGTTAATAGACAACCTTCTGATGACTTGGAGGAAGTAAATATGATTAGCACTTTAGTTCGGGATTTAATTCGGGATAATTGGGATGACACTTTATTTGGTGATTCCTTAGATGAATTTGATGAGACAATTCTCTTAAGTCGGTTAGGTGACCAAACTTTTGAACTAGAAGAAACTCTTGAGTACTTTAAAGACTCTATGGACCGTGAAATTCAAGCCATAGTGCTAGGCCTTACGAGAGTGATGTTGACCCTAAGTTTGGGGGTAATGATCTAGAAGAAGCTCTTGAGTATTTTAAAGACTCCGAGGATCCAAATTCAAGCAATAGTTAGAGGTTTGTCCGAGAATACCGACGGACTACCCTAAGTTTGGGGGTAGTGATGGTCAAATATCCACAATAAAAGTCCCTAACTTGGGAATCGAGCCTAGTATACATGAGGTATTTCTGAGTTTCTTCCGACTCCTCAACCCGATCCTCCCGATCTTGTCCAAGAGGAAATCCAACAACTAGAAACCCATAGTTCGAGAAAAATCTGTTTGTCAAGACACTCATATGAAGCCCAAGTGGGCACCACGAAAAAACCGGTTGTCTTGCGAAACTTTGGATGAGGATGTGCCATATCTATTCATTTTTCGATTTGGTGCATTTGCCTTATAATTGTGGCAATTTTATTTGATTTTGTTGACCCACAGTTGTTTCGACTATTGATATATGATTCGAAAGGTAATTAGCCATTTTGTGGTATTTGACGTCTGGCTGAAGACGTTAAACTTAGCACTTCTTGGGAGGTAACCCATGCTCATGCAACACGGTAATATCTTTCCTTAACTCTTTTACTTCAAATGGTAACAGTTTCTCCTTGTTCATGCTTTTAATTTCATCTTTAGAACATTGAGGACAATGTTAGATTTAAGTTTGGGGGTGTGGGAGAAACTTTTTAGTTGCATTGTTAAACTCCAGAGCCTAGAAATTTATGCTTATTAAGGATGGCACTAACCAATCTAAGTGGATGGAAGCATTTTGGTTGTAGGAGTTGAGGAACCAATCGATTAGATGGAAACATCTAAAGAATCTATTCATAAAAGCACGAGCTCAGGTGTTAGAAATAACATGGTAGTTTCACCATATCTCGTTGAGTCCTTTTCACTTCTATTTTTTTATTTTGTTTTCTTTTTAAAATATGTTTCTCTAAGTGATTAGGTGGGGCTCACGATTCAAGTTGTTACCAATGCCAGGATGAAATAGAGTGATTGAGTTACTAAAAAAAAAAAAAAAACAAAACAAAAAAAAAAAAATGAAAAAAAAAAAGAAAAAAAAGAGACTAGACCAAATAGACCAAACGGAATAATACTCAAAAATAAGAAAAAATTTACACTTGGGAATAGCAATATGTGTGTTTTTCCCTGTCTCCGTCGCCTAAACAAGCGTGGAACGGGATCCATGGGAACTATCATGTAATCTGTGACAAGAAGCATGCGCTTAGATCCAAAAGATCAAATCATGCGGTTAAAAAAAAAAAAAAAAAAAAAAAAAAAAAAAAAGTTAAATGTTAATGTTCGATGAATAAATCGACCATTTGGTTCCCTTGTATATGCCGAGACGAGTTGATCTAGAATTAGGATTATTGATCAATTGTGGTTCCCTTGTATATGCCAAATTGTGTTGATATTAGTCGACCGGTATCTCAATCCATTAGGATAGGTTCATTTTGGCGGTGGCCTTGACACAGATATGAGAAACACCGTTCACCTAGTCAACATCAAAACCATCTGTGTTTTTTCTCTTTATCCATCTTCTTGATCTATCCATGTGATTAGTTTTGACTCAGGATATTGATGTCCATAGTGCGACTATCTGAGTAGAGCTCTGTCACTTATATATGAATTTTAGTATGCTTGAGTGCAAACTCGTGTACAAAGAATTGGAATTTCGCATCGGGGTACTTCCTCCCGTAGTCAATAAGTATGCCAACCAAGGAGATTCTTTAGTGCCTTCCAAGGTTTTGCGTAGATAGTTAGGGTCCTGGAGTAAAGGTTTTGTGGGTATATCTCTTGTAAACCCTCCCGAGACTATAACTCGGCCACTAGGGCCACCTAGGGGTTTAAAGGCTTATTGCATACGCTAAATGCAATCGACGATGCTGCGACGAAATGAGTTAGGATTTTATTTTATTTGATTTGCTCGGGACTAGCAAATAATAAGTTTGGGGGTATTTGATAGACGCATTTATGTGTCTATATTAGTCTCAATTCTCTCGTAATGTTAGTACTCGATTTGCGCTTATTTTGGTATTTTATGTCTTTGTAGGTGTTTTTGGAGAAATAAGCTTTATGAAAATTGGCTCGAAAAGTGGTATTTGCGCTCGTGGGAGAAAATTACTATTTGGACCTTTCACATTGGATAAGGGGTACCCTATTGATAAGGGGCATCCACAGTTATTTGCACCCCACAGCCATTATTTCCACCCCACAGCTATAGGCACCCTTTGTGCCCTGGATAAGGGGAGGTCATCCCTACCTTTTGAAATATGTTTTTTTGGCGGGAAACTATTTCAGTCCACTGGCAGAGTTTTGGGTCGAGATTTGGAAGGCTTTTAACGAGACTCAATCTCCAAATAAGGTTGGGATGGACTTGATGTAGCTAAACAGGCCCGGTACGGGTAATTCAACAAACCGAATTGGGCTTAATCATCCGTTCAAGCTAAAACAGGGAAGGAAACGACTCGGGTTTTGTGGTATATTTTTGGAAGTTACGTGGGCAAAGGGAAGTGAATATCGATTTGTTTCTATCCTAAGAAGAGTCTTGAACAGCTACGATTCAATCAATGACGTGTAAGGAGGATTTACAGGGAAGAAAAGTCGCGACTTGCCGTGGAGGAAAAGTGGAAAATATTCGGAAGATTTCGTGCGGATTAAACCTACCTGTAGTGTATAAATAGCCTGATTTAGTTCCAGCAAGGGATACGGAGACTTTGGGGAAGAATAGAGAGAGCTAGGAATCGATAAAATCAAAAGTTAGAAAACTTCACCTGCCGCCGCAACTCAAGAACACCAAGAACTTTGGACCACCGGAGGCATGTCAGCGAGCGGTCTTAAGAACAACAACACGCCTAACGCTATATCGTTCTTCGAGCGCCTTAAAAGAAAGGGCCCCTCGGGACGGTCGTGCATATTACTCGAAAATCATTGTAAGCTTATTTATATTTTTATCAATACAATGATTAATGAAATCTTCTTCAATTTTTGCTCCATGAGTAGCTAAATCTATTTTCTAGGGTTTTGGAGGAAACTATTTTTGATGGGTAATATTTAGTATTTAAATTTCTTTGGCATATTTACTCCAATATTGTGTTTTAAATTGTCTAAAAAATCTCTCTTCTTTACATGCTTCGTAACAATTGTTTTGGGTAGTTTCTACCGTTCTTTTATAAGCGAAGGAGGATTAGGCCTTAGAATAGCGACGAAAGTCATAAAAAAAAGAGCTTGTAGTGTTATATTTTCCAAAGCATGAGATTGAGTTGAAAATTGTTTTGAGTAAAATAGGAGTATTATGCCAAAGTTTTATTTATTGAGTTTACCATCATTAGAAGTAGTGAAATCCAAAGCCCTAGACTCATCTCTCCTTGATAACAAAAATCAATTGTAATTAGTTTGTTTTAGTATTTTCTTTTAATTAAGTCTAAAATCAAAATCTTAAAAAAAAAGTCCGAGCGAACGATACTCTTATACTTACCACTTGTAAAACTACATCACTTCCCCACCTTGTGCCTAGGTCCCGACAACTAGCACGATCGCTTCCCAACTCGCGTCAATTTCTCGATGCCGCCCAGCTTCCTGTCTCTCAATGATGCTGACTTCCCAATTGTGCCAGCCTCCCGATTTGTGCAAGACTGCCAGAGGCAAGGATTCCAAATCCTATTTATAAAAAGGTTAGACGAGCCTCCTCAATTCTCTTTACAGTTTGTTGTTGATAGTTTGTCACCATCTTATGCTTACCTCGCAACAAAGCTCCCTGCCCAGCTAGCGGGACTTAATGTTGATGGTGGTTTTTAAACAAGGGGTAAAATCGTAAAACCCCAAATAACCTAATGTCACCAGGTGACACATTTATTAGGACATTTAATGCATGTAGTCGTAATTAATAGGGGGTATTTTTTCAAATTAGGTTACAACGAACAAAACCCTAATTCCCTCCGTGCCAATGGCAAATCATGCCACCACACCTAGACCAAGCTAGCCGCACCTCGTGCCAATGGAAAATCATGCCAGCCACACCAAACGCGCCAAAGCATGCCAACCATGCTAGCCGCACCTCCGTGCCAATGGCAAATCATGTCAGCCACATTTAGCCCGAGCTAGCCGCGCCATGCCAAACGCACTCTGCCTTGGCCCTAGCTACGCTAGTCACACCACGCCAAGCCAAACACACTTACCTTGGCCCTAGCCGCACCTCTGTGCCAATAGCAAATCATGCCGCCCACACCAAAAATGCGCCAAAGCAAGCCAACCATGTTAGCCGCACCTCCGTGCCAATGGAAAATCATGCCAGCCACACCTAGCCCAAGCTATCCGCACCTCTGTGCCAGTGGAAAATCATGTCATCCACACCAAACGCGCCAAAACATGCCAACCATGTTAGCCGCACCTCCGTGCCAAAGGCAAATCATGCCGCCCACACCTAGCCCAAGCTAGCCGCACCTCTGTGCCAATGGAAAATCATGCCAGCCACACCAAACGCGCCAAAGCATGCCAACCATGCTAGCCGCACCTCTGTGTCAATGGCAAATCATGCCATCCACATTTAGCCCGAGCTAGTCGCGTCGTGCCAAACGCACTCTGCCTTGGCCCTAGCTACGCTAGTCACGCCACGCCAAGCCAAGCACTCGCCTTGGCCCTAGCCACGCCATGCCAAAAATGGCGCCGCGCCTAGGCTTGCAAACCATGCAACCTAGGCCAAATTGGCCACGCATGCCATTGGCACATGCCAACACGCTCGCTGGTAGCTTTTCCTACCAGGACGCGACCCAAATTGGCCACGCATGCCATTGGCACATGCCAACGCGCTCGCTGGTAGCTTTCCCTACCAGGACGCGACCCAAGTTGGCCACACATGCCAACACGCTCACGTAGCTTTTCCTACCAGGACGCTGACCCAAATTGGGTCACGCATGCCATTGGCACATGCCAACACGCCGCTGGTAGCTTTTCCTACCAGGACGCTTACCAAATTGGCCATGCCATTGGCACATGCCAACGCCATTACGGGCTGGTAGCTTTCCTACCAGGACGCCAGACCCAAGTTGGCCACTTCATGCCATTGGCACATGCCAACACGCCACGGTAGCTTTTCCTACCAGACGCGACCTGTTGGCCACGCATGCCATTGGCACATGCCAACACGTCATTTGGTAGCTTTTCCTACCAGGACGCGATCCAAATTGGCCATGCATGCCATTGGCACATGCCAACACGCTCGTCGGTAGCTTTTCTTACTGTTAGCCATGGCCCTAATGGCCGAGCATGCCATTGGCACATGCCAACACGCATCGCTGGTAGCTTTTCTTACGGGCCATGGCCCTAATGGCCGAGCATGCCATTGTCACATGCCAACACGCATCATCGGTAGCTTTTCTTACCAAGCCATGGCCCTAACGGCCGAGCATGCCATTGGCACATGCCAACACGCATCGCCGGTAGCTTTTCTTGCAGGGCCATGGCCCTAATGGCCGAGCATGCCATTGGCACATGCCAACACGCATCGCTGGTAGCTTTTCCCACCAGGCCGTGACTCAAATTGGCCACGCATGTCATCGGCACATGCCAACACGCATCACTGGTACCTTTTCTTACCAGGCCATGGCCCTAATGGCCGAGCATGCCATTGGCACATGCCAACACGCATCTCTCGAGATAGCTTTCTTACCAGGACATAGCCCTAATGGCCATGCGTTCCATTGCCACATACCAAACACACACGCCGGTAGCCTAACTTGCAAACAAAGTGCAACCTACCACCAAGGCATTCCACACACCATCGGCACTTGCCACACACGCTACTAGCGGCTACTGCATTGCCACTTACACTCAACGCATAACCTACCACCAAGGCATTCCTCGCGACATGCCACACATGCCACACACGCCACATTAGCAGCTCTGGCATTGCCACTTGCACTCAAGGTGCAACCCGCAACAAAGGCATTCCGCACATGCCAATGGCACATGCCAACATGCATGGTTTTCATTACCATTATCAATGATGGGACTTTGTCTTTGATCACCCTATTAGAAACCTTAATTCTTTACTTTTCCTCAAAAAAAAAACCAACTTTTCATCTTTTCTATAAAACGATGTTATTTTTCCAAATCATGATTATCACTTGAGGTTATATATTCTCACTATTCCTTTAAAACTTCTCCACAACAATATCAATCGAAAAAGAAATGAAATCAACTAAGGTTTTGATTCTTTTCCTAAATCAATCTTTTTAAAACTCCATAACCATTGTTATTCTTTAAAAAGATTCTAAGATGATTTTTTTCTCTTACTCATGATTACATATAATGGGTATTTAAGATCATCAATTATATATGCCCACATATTACATAATTAACTTAATTTTATTTTGATTTAGGGATTTGATGGGCTATATATAAAAATCATGTTTAATTTTATGGGTTATGTTAATAATCATAAGAACACGTTTGAATTGAATTAATGACTTATTTTATGTGGACTATAGTTAATAAAAACATGGGCTATATTTAAGAGAAGCCATATCTTTTGGCAAAGAAAGAATTAGAAAAATAAAAATGTAAATCTCTTGGGAAGATCAGACTCTAGCTTCCTAATATTTAGAAATACTTTTAATTTTTGTAAGACTTTTATGGCTAGTGTACCATAAAACTTCTTGATAAATCCATCTAAAGGGCACCTATCATTACCTCTTGATTTTCTTGACTATCGTTACCTCTTGATTAAAAAAACTATCTTAAAGGGTACCCTTCTTAACTAAAGGCAGCAATTGTGGAGCCTGTATCAGAAGATTAGTTGAGCTATATATTTTTTCTAATGTTAGTCTGAAAATGATTTATGTGCTGAGAGATATTCGTGAAACAAATACCGTGTAAGAAAAGGAATGAGATTTTCTCCTTTTTTTTTTTGATCACAAAAAGAGGAAATATATTATATTAAAAAGAATGTACAAAGTCTAAAGGAGGTAGAAAGAAAAACAGAAAAACTTAGATTACATAATCAAATTATCCAAATCATTTATCACTTTACCTCTTCCCATCAGCTGCATCCCGACAATCAAAGTTTTGGTTTCATATCCCTCGATCACCATTTGTACTATTATCATCAAAGATTCTGTTGTTTCGTTCAAGGAATGAGATCCACTTTACCCATTTCAATCCCAATTAAAGTCACAAAATCCACTATCCGTTTTTCTTCCTGGGATATACCACCAAATTTTTATACAAGATGTGCATAATCATTTATACCACTAACATGAGTTCGAAAAATCGCCACCATCGAAAGAAGATTTTTCTTTCTTTTCCTAACTACTTGGGCTTATACATATAGTAGACTTTAAACTACTCCTCCGTCTCAATATATAGGCGGAGAAGTGGGTTTCTCTTAGAATAAGAAAACTTTGATTTCATACATATTCACCCTCTTTCCGTTTTGCCCTCCGTACAATTTCCAACATTAGAAACATTAACTTAATTATGATGATAACTACCTATAATAAATAAGGGTAATGTATGGAAAACCCATCTTGGAATTGAGAATCCGCCTCTATCTAATGGGACTATAAATTTTCAAAACTCCGCCTATATAATAGGGACGGAGGGAGTATAATATAACTTTTAGTCTTTAACCCAATTTTTAACCCATTTTTGTAAGATAAAAATCTAAAATTCACAAAATATCTGAAGGTAAAAATATACCAAGACTTTTCCGACCTGAAGCTCGGTAATAGTAGTAGCTGCTTCCTCAAACTATAATATCTAAAAAAAGAAAATGATAATCCGTGTATACATAGTTTACTGATATTTGTAACGTATAAAAAATGCAAAAGAAATACTAAAAAGGAACAAAATTATAAAGCAAATCAGTTGGTTAATTACAAGATAGATATTGTTTAAAAAGTGATTACAAAATATATTTTGAAAACTAATGTCGACAGACAAAGAAATATTACCAATAGAGACTAGTCACATTTTCAGGAAAAAAAAGGACATTATATGACAAGGTCATTGACAGGTACTTCCTAGAATCACCCAGCAAGAAAAATCCTCTTTCTCATCATATAATTATTTGCTACTACACTGCTAAACATTTAGATATTAGTAATGCTTTTCTTCATGGGATACAAGGAAGGTATCTTTATGACTCAACCACCAAGATTTCAAGATAAGGACAGTCCTCACTATGTTTGTAAGATGAATAAGTCACTCTATGGACTTGAGCATGGTACCTGGGGTATAATATGAATTACTAGTGGATGTCCTGGTTGGTATGGATATCACTTCTTCTGTAGCCGACTCATCTCTTATTTTCCTCTAGAAATTTGGATCCAAATTGACGTATGTTCTGATGTATGTTAATGTCATTATAGGAAATGATACAACACATTGTAACTCTTTGATTACTCATTTTTTATCTTGTTTTTTTAATTTTTCTTGGGATTAAATGTCAAAACAGGTGCCAATGTCTCTTTCAATGTCAGTCAAAGTATGCAGTTAATTTTTTTAATAAGACCAACTTACTTGGTATCAAACCTTATTCTACTCTTTGCTGAACTGCTTTCATGCTGAGACCTACAGATGGTGAACCATTAGCTAATTCTACAAAATACAGGTCCATTGTTGGCTCTCTCTAGTATCTGACTTGGACCAGACCTAAGATTGTATTTGCACATGTAATCTCCCGCTACTTCTCATTTCACTCTTGCAAAGAGAGTGTTGATACATCAAAGGTACCCTGGGTTACAATATTCTATTCACCAAAGGGTTAACTTCTCTTAATGGTTTTACAACTTTTACTGATGCTGACTGAGCTGAAAATCCATTTGATGGAAGGTCTACCAGAGGTTACATTGTATCTTTTTCGGTGACAATCCAATTTCACGGTCTACTAAGAAACAACCAAATATTTTTAGAAGTTCAACTGAAGCAGAGTATATACCATTAGCTACTTTTGCAACAGGGGTTCTATGACTATATCAATTTTGAGAGATCTTCATGTATTTCTTAGTAATGGTCCTAAGATTGCTTGTGATAACAAGGGTTTATTTAGCATTTTTATCCAATCCAGTGTTTCATAATTGAATAAAACACTTAGCCATTGATTATCACTTTATGAGGGAGCTAGTGCAGTCCAAGTGATACAAGTGGTATATATTTCAACTCTTCAACAGACTGCTGATATTTTTACAAAGAGCTTTTCTGCTCCAAGGTTTCATTTTCTGACGGACAAGCTCAAAATGGCTCAGCTACTTAGGCTTGAGGGGGACTAGTAGAAAAATACTATATTTTTGTCATATGGATTGCCCATATCTTATACGTCAGTGTGTTAAGCTTAACTGTCAGGTATAACATTTTCTATTTCATTATCCGTTGACTGTTCGGTTATCACCTACTGTTATTTGTGATAACCTCTGTGTAATAAGAATCTTTGAACATCTTTTCATTAATCTCACTAAATAGTACATAAATGTATATCTTGATAGAGAGAGTTATCAAAATTTATATAGATCATTAAATTCTACAATCTAATATTGGCTAATATTGGTTCTGTTCTGATATCATTTATCACAAGACCAAATAATTTTACAATACCATGTTTGACTTGATCAGTTTATGGTTCTCCATGATCATCCAATCTTTTCAGCTTGTTTTCGTCTTTTTCAATTGTCTCCGGGGTTCCATTATTGATTACCTTCTTCGACATCATCTTGTATTCTCCATAAAAGTAAGAACAAAACCCCAAAGACACAACGCCAATGCCATTCCTTTTAATCCAGTGAAACTTTCATGGTAAAATATTACGGCTGCTACTCCTGTAAATGGTACCAGAACTGATGTGAGTATGCCCATAAAAAAGAGCACTCGCACATGAGATTACGCCGACTATTCCCACATTTAACAACTGCCATGTTATTGCTGTCAAGACCATTATGATATAATACATGGCTTTGCCAAGTTCAAACTCATTTGCTTCTCTTGGTATGACCTGGGATATCAATCATCCAAATGCATAAATTAGTATGGGAATTGCTTAATAAAAGATTCACACAGCAAATGTATTTTTATGTACCTGGAAATCCTTGTTTACTAGCATCCCAATGACGCAAAAGATGGTTGCAAAAGAGGAAAAAATGAACTGGAACTGCAACAAACTTGAATAATTAAGGTCTTTAACTGCTTTGCTGAAACCAAGTTCAATGAGAGGCATCATTAACCCAGCTAAGGCAGCAGCCCAGCGTCATAAGAAACCCTGTCAAATACTGAGATTTTGATACACCAACTGGCCTGTCCCCATCGGTATTAATACCCAGCAAAATTGATCCAAGTGTCATCACAACCACTGCATTTATGATAAATGCTGTAAATTTTTGCTTCACAAACAACCATGAAAAAAATGCAACAAAACATAGTTGAGTTGCCAAGAGAAGGGATGAAGTTGACACAGGAATATAGGATAAACCCAACGAATACATAAAATTAATAAGACCAAACAAAATCCCGATTATGGCACTCCACAGACAAAGCTTCGGTTCCAACCAAAAAAAGAGGGCGACTCGGTGGATAATTTCGATTGAATGAAGAAAACGTGAGAGGAAATATGAGAATGGGAAAACCAGCAGTTTGTATACAACTAGTAAGCCATTTACGATTACCACCATGAAGATAGTATAGTCTTATTAAGAGAGGACCTCCTACTAGACCAATAGTAACAAACGCAGAATTTATGATGATCATCAGCCAGTTTTTGGTTTTGGTTGGTTTTTCTACATGGGTTTCTGAATTCCCATTTTGGGTCGTTCCAAGAATCTCTAGTGTTTCCATATTCAATGGCGTTGAAGTAGCCACTGAAATAATGATCAACTAGAGATCTGATCACATAGAGAGAAAGAGAGAGTTGCACAGAATTATGTGCTGAAGTTTTACATTATATAATTAACATACCAACTAGTCGTACAGGTTCTATTCTACACCCCAGTTTCATTTATTGACAAGAAATCTAACACTGACAGGCCCCTTTATTAGTTTGAACTAACACTGCTGTATTCTCTATAAACAAAAGATAAATGCCCATTTAATTGCAACCAACTTGCTTAAACTGGACCACTAACAAAAATATATAGTTATTGGGATATTTGTAAGATATTTGTATTTACTTTGCAATATTTTCTTACTTACTTAGGCTCAATGTCAGCATCCTTCTTTACAATGTATGTCGACATCTCTTGTAAACTTTGTATATAAGGCCTTGCCTTCTTCTCTAACAAAGCAATGAGAATATTTGAGAATTCCATTCATAGAAACTACATGGTATCTTTAGAGCCAGAAAATTTTTAGATTCAAAACTTTTATAACAATGGGAACACCTCATTTGGATGATGAGATTCCACAACCAACCTCTTCACGTACTTCCAATCCTTTGTATGCTCTTGTTGATGGTGGTTTTTAAACAAAGGGTAAAATCGTAAAACCCCAAATAACCTAATGTCACCAAAGTGACACATTTATTAGACAATTAATGCATGTAGTCGGTAATTAATAGGGGTATTTTATCAAATTAGGGTTACAACGAACAAACCCTAATTCCCCTCCGTGCCAATGGCAAATCATGCCACCCACCTAGCCCAAGCTAGCCGCACCTTCCGTGCCAATGGCAAATCATGCCGCCCACACCAAACGCGCCAAAGCATGCCAACCATGCTAGCCGCACCTCCGTGCCAATGGCAAATCATGCCGATACATTTAGCCCGAGCTGTCGCGCCATGCCAAACACACTCGCTGGCCCTAGCTACGCTAGTCACACCACGCCAAGCCAAACACACTTACCTTGGCCCTAGCCGCACCTCGTGCCAATGACAAATCATGACAAATACACCAAACGCGCCAAAGCATGCCAACCATGTTAGCCGCACCTCCGTGCTGCCAACGGAAAATCATGCTGCCCACGCTGGCCCAAGCTAGCCGCACCTGCGTGCCAATGGCAAATCATGCCACCACACCAAACGCGCCAAAGCATGCCAACCATGTTAGCCGCACCTCCGTGCCAATGGCAAATCATGCCAACCATACCTAGCCCAAGCTAGCCGCACCTCTCGTACCAATGGCAAATCATGCCACCACACCAAACGCGCCAAAGCATGCCAACCATGCTAGCCGCACCTCCGTGCCAATGGCAAATCATGCGATACATTTAACCCGAGCTAGTTGCGCCATGCCAAACGCACTATGCCTTGGCCCTAGCTACGCTAGTCACGCCACGCCAAGCCAAGCACTCGCCTTGGCCCTAGCCACGCCATGCCAAAATGGCGCCCGCGCTGAGGCTTGCAAACCATGCAACCTAGGGCCAAATTGGCCACGCATGCCATTGGCACATGCCAACACGCCGCTGGTAGCTTTTCCTACCATGACGAGACTCAAATGGGCCACGCATGCCATTGGCACATGCCAACGCGCCGTCGGTAGCTTCCTTACCGGGACGCGACCCAAGTTGGCCACTCATGCCATTGCACATGCCAACACGCTCGCCGGGTAGCTTTTCCTACCAAGACGCGACCCAAATTGGCCACGCATGCCATTGGCACATGCCAACACGCTCGCTGGTAGCTTTTCATACCAGGACGAGACCCAAATTGGCCACGCATGCCATTGGCACTTGCCAACGCGCCGCCGGTAGCTTTCCCTACCAGGACGCAACCCAAGTTGTCCACGCATGCATTGGCACATGCCAACACGCTCGCCGGGTAGCTTTTCCTACCAGGGCGCGACCCAAGTTGGCCACGCATGCCATTGGCACATGCCAACACGCCCGGTAGCTTTTCCTACCAGACGGATCCAAATTGGCCACGCATGCCATTGGTACATGCCAACACTCTCGCCGGTAGCTTTTCTTACTGTGCCATGGCCTTAATGGTAGAGCATGCCATTGGCACATGCCAACACGCATCGCGGGTAGCTTTTCCACACAGGCCGTGACCCAAATTGGCCACGCATGTCATCGCACATGCCAACACGCATCACCGGTAGCTTTTCTTACCAGGCCATGGTCCTAATGGACGAGCATGCCATTGGCACATGCCAACACGCATCACCGGTAGCTTTTCTTACTGTGCCATGGCCCTAATGGTCGAGCATGCCATTGGCACATACCAACACGCATCACCGGTAGCTTTTCTTACTGGCCATGGCCCTAATGGCCGGAGCATGCCATTGGCACATGCCAACACGCATCGCCGGTAGCTTTACCAGGCCATGGCCTTAATGGCCGAGCATGCCATTGGCACATGCCAACACGCATCGCTGGTAGCTTGCCCACTGTGCCGTGACCCAAATTGCCACGATGTCATCGGCACATGCCAACACGCATCACTGGTAGCTTTTCTTACCAGGCCATGGCCCTAATGGCCGAGCATGCCATTGGCACATGCCAACACGCATCACCGGTAGCTTTCTTATCAGTGCCATGGCCCTAATGGCTGAGCATGCCATTGGCACATGCCAACACACATCGCTTGTAGTTTTTTTTACCAGGACATAGCCCTAATGGCCATGCGTGCCATTGACACATGCCAAACACACACGCCGGTAGCCTAACTTGCAAACCGTGCAACCTACCACCAAGCATTCCACACACGCCATTGGCACTTGCCACACACGTCACTAGCAAATTTCTTCCGGCATTGCCACTTACACTCAACATACATCCTACCACCAAGGCATTCCGCACATGCCATTGGCACATGCCACACACGCCACTAGCAGCTCTGGCATTGCCACTTGCACTCAAGGTGCAACCCGCAACAAAGGAATTTCGCACATGCCAATGGCACATGCCACACGCGCCACTAGCAGCGCCACTTGCACTCAAGGTGCAACCAACACTCGAGACATCAACACAAACTGGGGGTGCTTTCCCGGGTCTTGGTTTGGCGGTCACAGTTTTCAGGCGTACACTACGCTCACATTAAGAAAGCGTGAATAGGAATAAAGCGGTCAAATAAATGAGGAAATAATGGTAAAAACGTTTTCACCCATAAACACCATGCTTACACAGCTCCTCCCATTATTTCACCCTTTACTCTCTTCCTTCATGAGGCCGGGTACGTTTGAATCTCGACTTGTATAAATAGGTCTTACCTATTTCCACCGCACAACAAGTCTCGGTCGGGAGAAAAGACAACACTCTCGGAAAAGGCAACTTTGCAAGCTCTCCAAAAAGCTTTCATCTCTTGCAAGCTTCCGAATCTTTCACTTTCTCGATACAAGTCGAGACACTACTCTCCAAGAATTATTCTCGGGTCTCAACACCTTTCTTTTGTTCCCTCCCAAATCAACCCTTTCTCCTCCACTTTGTGACCGAAGCAAGTCTGGAACGGCCATTTCTTTGGTTTAGGCCGGACTTGTGCGTTGATCTCTCGAATCTATAAAGTGCTCACGTGCAGCACATTTGTTTAGGGTTTAAATTAGTTTCTCACTCACCTATCGAATTTACCAAAATTGGCGGAAACGATTTTTACCCATAAACAATTACACAAATGAGGTTCGATCTTTCGATTACAAATGTCAACTTTCAAAGCGATCTCATTCTTCGACCCGATGTCAAGATGGTAGAGGAAGGCAATCCACTCCGACTCGCTTACTCGACGACTCGATTATCAAATATGACATGACAAGGGCGACTGGGACTTCTCACAGTTACAAGCAAAACGATCCGCCTGTGGATTAACTACAAGACCGTTATCCGACAACTCAAAGAACGATTCTAAGATCTGGGACTTCCCATGACCATGTTTCTAAAAACTTGGTCTTGCACCCGGAAAGTTTATTCTCATCGAAGACCCGAGAAACCGAGCACGTCTTATCTAGACAAAAATACGTGGTTTGCTTTTTCAAGATCTCGATAAAACCGATAGCCATGTTATGTTTCATCCCATATCATCTACCAACACACGGTTCCATGATTTTCCCTGGGATGTTTGCGTCACTTTCAATCATAACTAAAACAATCAACTCCTAAACAATTCATTCCAAAAAGAATAACCCAAACTATCAAAGTAACATTTATCTATCAACCCAAGAAATCCAGGAAGACAATAATAATTATCACTATTAGCAGACGTACTACATGTTACTGGTGACATTTGAAGAATTATTTATGATGAAGTATTTCCACGTTTATGAAAGGCATACCTATGGCTACGGTTTACACCAAGACAAGAAAATAATAAAACAAATTGAAAGAGAAACGCACTGAGTACATTCACTACACCAAATCAACTGTTTTGAGACACATATTTCCGTTGTTATGAATTTAAAAGACATAAATAAGTGTCTCAAATCGTGCGTCCGGAACGCTTTGAGACGGATAAATGTACACTTATAAGTGTCTCTTAATTAATTAAAGAGACGATTTTAAGCGTCTCTTAAAATCGTTAGCGACACTTTATTATTGCGATATGATAAATTAATTAAGAGACGTTTATTCGTGTAGCCTTAGTTTCAAAGGCAACACATAAATATCTCATCTCAAAATATTTTGCCACATATAGATTTTTGTTTAATACACTTATATCCGTCTCAAAATTAAATTAGCTTTTAAAAAAATATTTTTCAATTTGGATTTTCCAATCAAAATATCCCAAGCACCCGCACATTTCATTTTCTGCACTGGATACAGCACCTACCCAAATGCATTCCATTTTCCATCAAATTTGAAATACAAAAGCATAATCCATAAATGATCAATTTCACAAAGAATTACATATGTAAAATACTCAAAATTATACAAAAAATAGTTACTTTTGTAACTCGCAGTCTCTCACTACAATGTTGGATCAATAAAAATTAGCTACTTATATAATCGCAAGTCTCTCACTACCATGTTTGGATCAAAGTTGAGCATATTTTGGTATTGAATAACATCATACTTCCTCTAAACTTGTTCAGCCTAATATCATGGGACTTCATCTACATTATACAGGAAATTAAGAAAGGAATTACCTACAACTTGTTAAATCCCACTACTCATAATTAAGATGGAACGTATCTGACATAAGTTTGAGGTCTCGAACAACTACAAGCCCACTTGCGCCTCCCGCATGGCCAACTTCCTTGTCTAAACCAGTTCCTGTGGAACATAACACCTATATCCTTTACATTTTGTTTGTAATCAAGAAAACAAAATCAAAGAAAAGATGTAAACACATGAGCGACAACCTTGATGTAGATCTTCGCTCAATCGCTTTAAGATCGACCGAGACAAGTACCAAATGTAGAGGCACCTTTGAAGGATCAAGCATGCAGTTTGTGGTGTTGTGAAGTACCTCTTACCATTTGATACAGAAGCTTGTAATTACCAAGTCTGATAAAATGCCAATCGCAAAGAATGCCAAATTTTTGACAAAACGATCCGAAACATGAGCAGCTTGAAGGAATGTGATCTTTCCGAATAACACATACATCATTCACTACAAACTCCCAACCCAATCTCAACGAAGGGCTCCTAACATATAGAACATGTGTGGCAGCCGGCTTAGCACCATTCTCGCCTTATAGCCAGTTGTTCCAATTGATCTCCGTAAAGTGTAGCTCCATTATCGATCAAGATCTAGAACCTAAGGTGGAATCCTTATGTGGAAGAAAAACTCGTTATTTCGAGCCGCTTCCTGAAAGATAAGTTTCATCTTCGGGTGAGGACAAGGACTTCCGTCCGCTCCACCTCTATAATGTCTCTCAAATTCTATCTAAAACCGTAACTTATAACTATCATGTGCCAAGAATTTACCGTGATCCGACTACTCACTAACTAATTCTTTTGGCGATAGACCCAATAAGCATTTCATTCATAGGTCATCTCGCGTAACACACCAAACACAAACAAAGTTCAAAGCCAAGACAACAACAAATAAAAATAAAAACAAGGATTACAACATTACCAATTTGGTAACTCTATGAACCAAAACATATCAATAGCATTATAGTATTTCAACTTACACATGATTGTGAGTTCAACAAAGGGAAACTGAGCTCATTTTCTCGAGATCAAAAAGAAACATCATTTATTAATAAATGAGAAACGAAAGTAATAACACTCAAAACAACTTCGACAGTGACTACCTATCCAAGCATGGGATCCTAAGAGCCATTCCAAGAACTTAATCTTCTTATAGTATAGGATCCATTCCTACAAATACCAACATATTAATTAAAACTTAACCATGACCATCTCATTCATAGCCATCCATGCTACAATACACACATACTTCAACTGGGTGCACTATATCATGTGAATCCCAAACGCCGTCTACATGTACCAAATAAAGTTCCTGCCATAAACATAAAACAACTTTGATTATAATAGAAAATTAAAGTTCAAGACTAGCTTTCATTGTGTAGGATAAAATTGGAGAAATCGACTACAAGAACATAAGTGTAGGATAGAATTGGACCCGAAAATACCACTTGTGAGCAGCTCTCCTTAATGTCCACCAACCAAATTGAATTAAGTAAAAAAGATGCAAAGCAAAGTAGTTAATACCGAGTAAAAATAGATCCTTTTCCCTCCTCCTTTATCCGGGCTTGGGACCGATAGTGCAAGTATCAAGGAGTTAAAAAGGTTTTGGTCAAACACCAAATTAATAAGATATATTATATTGAGTAAATACAGTGTTACAAACCCCAAAAAACCTATCCTCATTGTGCTAGACAACACAACTAAGGCTGAAACAAACAAAAAGGACACTAACAAGCAAATTCTTAGATGCAACAAGTGGAATTTGCCATGTGCTAGTGTCGAACGTGTCCTTGCTGCACAAAAGAAACAAATAGAGCAGAAATAACAAAAGAACGGAAAAAAAGAAGGAAATACTATTGTTCAGTGCCAACTGGGTTGCTATGCTTGTGTGGAACCTATCACTGTTGCGCAAAAGAACACAAAAAAGAATACAAACTAGGAAGATATTACTCTCTGATTGGCATCGATTGCAACCTAACTGCAGACCACACCACCCAAGTAGGGATTTCTATGTCTCTCAAATGCACCCATCCATTTCCTTGTGGACCATCCCATACTAACGCAGATCGATCATACACTTCCTCGATAAAGACCCTTTTCTCGCTGGCATCACCTTTCTAGAATGACAATAATCGCCGCCAAATATACACCCTGATGCAACAGCTTTTCCTCTATTATCTAGCATTTCAACTTGCAAGGAAGGAGACTCATTACTTAAACTGTCGGCATGATCCAAGTTATCATCATCTTGGTGACCTAAGAGAGAATTGGACCCTTTTTCTGGGCTGGGAGTTCCTACACGAGCCGATGATGTAGGTTCCTTTGCTTTGCAGTGCAGGTCAAAATCTCCTAATAACAAGAATAGATAAAATCATTACATATTAAATGCTGAACTTGGATATCCTACTTCACGAACAATAAGTTAAACTTACCTTCACTGCGCTACCCAAGGACCCCAATTCACCTTCAATTTTGCTCGCCTTTAAGTGCATTTTCGCCATCTCTTTGGTGAAGGGCAGCAGCTCCAATTGCTGCCATTTCAACTTGCTTCTTTGACATATGAGATGAGTAGCCACGAATACCACCATTTTGCTTTTTTCCAAACACCTCCTCAAGTTCATCCAAATCACATTACTAGAGCCGGGATGCTTTCCTTTTGCTTTGTTCCTCTCAAAAGCCTCACTTACTTTGTTCTCGCATTTTCACATACTCCCAATATTATATTAGAATAAAGATCAAAAAGCTCCAAAATAGTAAGTGTTAGTAACTTACATATGTTTCAACCGCACTAGGATGGACACTCCCCACACGTCTTACATGTCCATATAACCATTTCTCTCACAGAAGGTGGTACCACTTCTTCGCCAAAGTTCATCCTACAAATATAGACATGTGGTTATCTACAAATACCAAGAATTGAAGATAAACAACAAAGATCATGATCATGAGTACTTACCAACTTATGCTTCTTGTTATGGTATGTGCATCTCCCAAGTGTGTGGTGGACAGCTTTGTTTTGCTTTGCTTTCTCGCATTAACCTTATTCTTTTGCTATCTTTTCAGATTCTTCTCCATATCAACAAATTCCTCCCGTATATATGGATCAATCCCAAGTGGAACATCTGCTCTTGCGCTTTCCCGCATTTCGAGTGAGTTCCTCGAAGTGGTTCTTCATCTACCTCCTCGGGTATGTCGATCCTTCCTCACTTACTTCTTGCTCTTTTTCTTTCTTTGTTACGAGCAAGAACTCGTTGCTTTAATGCCTTCCCTTAACTCATATTTGAATCTCCCGTAAAAGGGTGGAAATGATGCTTCAACAATTTTGCGGCAGGGATGTCGGGTCCATATTGAATTCAAATTCGCCCGGTATACACATTAAGATCAATAGAGATAGTCACCAATACGATCTAATCTATCATATTCATACAATACCGTAACATAATTTTGTGTTATACCTTCAAAGCGCCCATACGTCATCTTTAAAATTGTCCCAAGACACACCTCCACTCCTTGTGTGATATAGGAACATGACTCCGTATGAGCTCTCCAACCCTAGTAGCGAATCTCCCAAGAGCAATCCTATCTCCTATGACCTTGCCAAAGAAAAATTAACAAAGATAAACAACTTCAAGCTTTTTTGATTTGTCACATGCTACAGCTTTTACGGGATGAGGTAGTAGTTGAACGAGACTATCGAACCGCTTTCGACTTGATTCCATTCTACCGCAAAAAAGAAGAAGTGAAATCTTGGTCAAATGATAAAACAATCAAGTAATGTAAGAAGTTAAGAACCAATCAACACTAAACTGCCACATTCAACACAACCACATTCACAAAATGAAAACATAACCACATTCATAAAAAAAAAATAACAACCATATTAGATCATAAGGTACTACTCATCATAGAACTCGAAATATAAAAGACTAACATCCCTATAATCTAAACTACGACACCCTCGTAATCCCGTTGAACTAACAACCCAGCCAAGTTGGGCTCATCCGCAATTACAGATTGAATTTCTTCAAAATTAGGCTTTAACAAATCATCAACATGTCTTGTCATACCCATCGGTGAGTGAAGCACAACAGACTAATCGTGGATTCTTCAAATCTGAGAATAAAAACTTGTTTGGCCTCAAAATCCATTATTGCAGTTCATCATAGTAGTTATCTATACTCTTGAACCTATTTAAGTTTACCATCACCAGGTTTGAACTGGGCAAAGTTTACACCCAAGGCTCTTGTTCTCCACCTTCACCCACCCACACGAAAAGA
Organism: Papaver armeniacum; assembly: GCA_023531295.1. Classification (NCBI taxonomy): domain Eukaryota; kingdom Viridiplantae; phylum Streptophyta; class Magnoliopsida; order Ranunculales; family Papaveraceae; genus Papaver; species Papaver armeniacum. The sequence continues at coordinate 90,982 of JAJJWW010013816.1, read as the reverse complement.
CTACCTCCGTAAATTCTGTGTAGTCAACCTCCAAAATTTGACGAATCACACCATAATACTTGGTACTCGATCCCGTGGGTTCTTATCTTTACCGCTTGCCATGAATGTAGTAGTAGCTTCCATCCGCACCCCACCGTCCCGTGTAATGAATTTCTCCTCGTACGACTTTTGCCGAGAACATATAACCATTCACCCGATACTTCTTAAACTCTTTTGCTCCAATTGGTCCCCGCACATAGCGCCATAATTTCCCATTCATCTTATAAACCCACAATTCATCACCAACTTCCTTGCAATGACTCAGAAGTTCAAGAACTTTTTAGTAAAGAACATAGACCGTTATACACCTCAAAAAGCAGTGATAGAAGAACTTAAACCAACAATCCCGAAATGTCCGACCTAGAATTTGAAGTCATTATATAAGTGAAGTTCCTATATATGTCAAGGTCGTGTTATCTTTCGAAAAGAGATTTCATATATCATTCCATTATTCATTCAAATGTCGGTAGTTAACGACATAAATTGAGTACCACGGTATTTAGTACCACAGCTTGGGGAATAAACTTTCACACACCTTCTTATACAACCACTTGATGAAATTTGTCTCCCGCCTCCACCTCGCCGATTGAGTTCTTTTTCCCATTTAAATTAACTCGAAAGTTCGTCGCAATACTCACCGCAATTCAATTAGTTGTTAGAACTATTAGTACCAAAAATATAAGAAATGATGATATAAAATGGTATCATAAAGATAACCCACCTATAGTACTCGCTACACCTTCTATTTCACGACGAAAAAGCACCCATCTACGTATTTGTATGAACCGGGCATGATTTAAAGTCACATTTTCATCTCCATAAACACGTGGCCTTCATCCCTGTACTCGTATTCGGGTCTAAGAAAGCTTTCTGCGTAGCTCGTGATTCCCATCCTTTGCATTTGACAAGTGTTCCATCCCCTGCCTCGCAGATTCAGAAGTAAGATGCGCTTGTTCAATCGTCCCTTCCACATAACGTTTGTTACTTGGTAAGTTTTTACAGCTTTTCATCGCCCTTCTTAACAGAAACAATGCAAGTTAATATAAGATAAATAATAAATAAAGGTAACTGCAAATAAGTCAGTAAATGCAAGGGACTTACCTTTCAAACGGATACATCCACCGATATCTAACTGGTCCACATGTAAGGGCTTCATCAGCCAGATGCACCACAAGATGAATGCTAATATCAAAGAAGGAAGGAGGGAAATACTTTTCCATCACACATAATGCCTCAGAAACCATGAATTTGGCCTGTTGAAGTTCACTTTTTAATTAAAACTTTCGCACACAAGATCCTCAAGAACAAGCTCATCTCGGTGAAGCGCCTTGCGATGGTCCAGGGTACCCTCGGGAAAGCATGTTGAAGCAAAGACCTAGAGCAAGTATTCCATAATCACATGATAGTCATGTGACTTCAAACAACTCAGACTCTAGAGGTTTAACTCACACATTGTTTCCAAGATTGGATGAAAATCCAAGGGAAACTTCATATTTTTCAAAATCGTTAAAAATCATTACGTTCTTCTTTGCTCAAACGTAAAACCGAACCGCACAACGTCCTTGCCGTTTTTGATCTGTAGTGATCCACTGCCCACTATGAATATTCATCTTCCTCATATCTTCTCGTGCTCTTACACTATCTTTGGACTTGCCCTTTATGTCGAGAATAGTATCTATCAAATGCTCTAAAGTTCTTCTCGACATGCATTACATCTACACAATGATTTCAGTAAGGATTATACTTCCATGATGGAATATCAAACAGTCATGCCCTCTTATAAAAGCTTTACTTGGAGAATCAATCGCATCACAACCAACTTCCTCATAACAATCTTTCTTTCTCTTTGCCAGCCTTTGGAAAGTTTTCCAGAATATACTCGATGTTCGTAGTCTTTAGCATTACTTCTTCTCCACTCAATCGATGCGGTGCAATTCTTCTCTCTCAGCCTTTCAGTCCTAAATACTTGCCAGACTAACGGATGTCGTGTCTTAAGAAATCTGCGTAGTTTGGGTATACTATCTTTCTCGCAGCCGACCCATCCATATACTTTCGGGCCATCAAAGACAATGAGGACAAGCTTTATAACCATGTGTTGTACACCCCGACACATTTCCATAAGCCCATAAAGTCATTTATACTCCACATGAGAATAACTCAGCAGATAAAAGCTTCATTTAGATGCATATCGAAAGCATTGAAGCCATCAATCCAAAGTCTTCAACTCATCTATCAAGGGTCAAGAAACACACATATGTCTTGACTCCTGGGCGCTTTCTGGCCCCTAGATAATAAATGACATTATCCAAATTCTTCTTTCATACATAAAGATGGTGGCAGATTGTACATCACCAAGATTATCACCAACAACCAGAACTGCTCAATACCCCGCTGATTAAAACCATCACCAAATACCAAGCCATACATTTCGCGCTCACCTGCAAATTCCGGCCACTTTTTCTTCATAGTCCGCCATTGGAGCGAATCCATCGGATGCCGATATGCTCGAAAGAAGTTTATGCTTCATGATGCCATTTCATATAGCGTGCTATCCATGATATTGTGTAGAATCTCTTAATTCTCTTACAAAGCGGAAAGTGTCTCAAGATTTCTTATAGGCTCTTTGTATTTATCGGTCCATCTCTACCCTCTTTCACCACAAACCTTGATTGTTTGGATGGGACACATAGTTGCATTTTCGTGTTCTTTCTAACAAAACACAATGATTAACACATGCATGAATGGACTCAAATTTCTTCATTCCTAAATCTATCAAGATAGCTTTCATTGTTGGGTATTTTTCAGGGAAAGTGTTGCCTTCGGGAACCATTTTTGATCCGTCCCAAGAGGTACGTAACACTATTTCCTCGACCAACCAAACATCTTTTAATATGCTGCAGTTCTACAATTACACTAAGTGTTGTTTCATCACCCTCATAACCCGATAAATCTTTTTCCTTGGCTAACTCCTTATACTTGTGGTATTTCTTACCTAAGTCGTGCAAATCGTTGTCATTTACATCCTTGTCTAACCCTTCAAATACTCCATAGGCCTTGTCTACAAAGTCCCCTAACCTACATTGTTCATCTGAAATATTATCTTCTGTATGTTCCTCACCTGATATTTCTACATCTAAATTTTCCTCTACATTTTCCTCTACGTGTTCCTGCACTACTTCTGATGCTAATGTGGTGGATTTCTCCCCATGTAGAGACCAAATTACATATGACTTGTCTATTGAGTGTACTTCCAAATGATACTTCACTAGGGAAAAAGACAGAGAGTTCTTATTTCGACATATTCGACAAGGACAAGGACATAACGATGAACTTCTTATCCTATTACTATATGCAAAATCTATAAAATCGTACACCCCTTTTTTTGTAGACGTCACTAAACCTATCTTCTTCATTCATCCAATCTTTGTCACCTACTTGCACCATTCTACAATAACACATAACATAGTATGTCAACCAGGACCCTCCCTTAGAAACATAACTGAATATTCATACATACAAGTAATTCCGACATATTAATAGAGTACAACCTAAAAGTGAAATGCATACAATGCCGAGCGACGGAATAGGTGATACTACACATTGTCAAGAACACATATAACTCATGTTGCTTGGCTTATGTATCTATACAACCCACACAATCATACCACAAGATGATAACAGAACACGAAAACAACAAACATGGAAATCAGTTCATAAAAACATAAATCAAACAAACAACTTGCAAAATATAGAGAGAAAAACAAAAAACAAATAGGGTTAGAGCTAATACCTGAATCTTCAAAGATTTTACTTCAAACTTCTTCTAAAAATTTCAAACACGTAAATCGTAAATCAAAATGTTAGGGTTTATCAATCAAAATAATTTCAAGTTATAAAGAGAAAAAAAAAAACAAATAGGGTTAGAGGTAATACCCGAATCTCCAAAGATTACTTCAATCTTTTCTCTGCAAATTTCAAACACAAAAATTAGAAATCAAATTTAGGGTTCATCAATAAAAATAATTTCGATTTATAGAGAGAAAAACTAACAAATAGGGTAAGAGGTAATACCCGAATCTCCAAAGATTTTACTTCAATCTTCTTCTGCAAATTTCAAACACATAAATTAGAAATCAAAATTTTAGGGTTTAACAATAAAAAAAAAATCGATTTCTGTAAAAAGTATATTTCTTACCTGAGGATAGAGATTTCTAGTGTTTCTAATTTTCAATTGAATCTTCTTCCGAGTTTCAAGCTAAGAACAAATGATTTGTAAATTAGGGTTCTTATACGAGTTTTTAGATCAAGACAAATCATACATCGTTGAAGAATTTTGGTTTAATTTCTCTCGGGTTCTAGTTTGATTTAAGGTTACTCTTAATCGATTTCACTCATCATTCTCTGGGTTTTTTTTCAGCGGAGAAGAGTAAATTTTTTTTTTTTTTTTTATGCCGAAGAGTAAAGTTCGAGAAGAGAGAAGTGATAAAAACAAGTGAGAGTGAGAGAGTTGGCCGAGTGGTTTTAAGGACCAGATTTTTATTAAAAATTAAATATTGTCTAAATTTCAAAAACACCCAAAATAAAGGTGGGAACTAAAATATATGGTGGGAATAAATGTAAATCATGTTTCAAATGATTTGGTGTGAGACAAAGATTTGGAGGGGAAACTTGAGGGGGAAAATGTTGGGGGAAATTTAAGAGGGAAAATAATGTGAGAGATTTAGAAAATTGGAAAGGGAGGGAATTATGGGGGGAAGTTTAAAGTTTTGGAGGGAAATAAAATGGAATTATAATGAAAAGGAAATGATAAATTAGATATATATTAAAGTTAATAAATTTTGTAGAGACACATTTTAAGACACTTGTAAGAGTAGTTGAAAAATCAGAATTAAAGCTACTCATATTTTTTATTTGAGACTCTTATATGAGTGGAAGCACTAAAGACATATATATGTGTCTCGAACCCAAAATCGATATGTCTCAAATTGGGCCATATGGTGTAGTGATAGCTGGAATATGCTTGCCCACTTTATCACTACCGCGCTACCGCTAACACCATGACGTGATAACAAAGATACAAGGTAAAAGGGGAGCCCACCCATTTCATAAGCATAACACTTTTGGAATTTGAATAAGGAAATGATTTCTGTTTGAGCTACGTATGGGAAGAGGCAATCGGCCCGCAGAACAAGTCCAAGCCACGCCAAGCCAGCACCGTGCCAAGTCAATGGTCCACACCATACCGAAATCCAAGCCAGCGTCCATGCCTAACCAGCGTCCACACCAAGTCAGCGCCCATTCCAAGACGATCCAAATACCACCGACGCGTTTCCCGTATGCGCTTTCGGACGCGCATGCAAGAAGCGCTTCCGTAAGCGCTTGCCGACGCGTTTGCCGATGATGCGCTTTTACCGCACGCACATGCCGTGACGCACATGCCGCACGCGCATGCCGCAGATACCACACTTTGTGCTACCCGGTTTGCATCCTTCCAGCCGCTAACATCTTGCACCCTTCCAAAGACCATCCTCGCCCTTCGAAACAACGCCATGGCTCCAAGACTTCGTGATCAAAACCGTGTCATCTCTCGCACGATACACTTACGATCACCGTAACCGTAGCCACTTCCGCCACCCCAACGGTTCTTAAAGCATGGAAGCTCCAACCGTCACCGAGACGCTACTCCACCATCGTGGCAAGATACTAGAAGATACGGAAGAAGCCGACCCTCCTTTTTAGCACCGTTGATTTGATGAAAAGACAAAAGATACTTCACAGACGCGTTTATAGATGAAGAGGCTCGCGTTGCTCTTGAACGACCGCGTAGAAGGGGATAAGCAATACAAATTGTCACACGTGAAGATCAGAAAGACTTCTCCAAAATGGAAAGCAATGGAAATCAACAACTCTCCCGAGTTCACGGGAGACCCTTCTTCCTTCAGACCCGCATAATGGGAACTTCGCCCACAAAGTCGTACAGTCTATAATGAAACAAGTTATGTGAGATTCTATATTTCTCCAAGGCGTAGCGTCAAGACATATTTGCACCCTCAACCGCACCGCATCGAAATCAAAGCGTTTCACCAGAAGCCGTTCCCAAACCCCAACCTCTCTAGAAAGCACGATCGACAAATGTAACTGGGGACTCTTAACCTCTCGTTTCTCTTGAGGGATGTCGAGTTTGACAACGTGACGCGGCCTCCGACTTCAAAATGGTAGCCTTCAAGGCTCGAGAGTTGCAAGATGTCGTTTTAACGTTCTCTCCGTAAGTAGCTCCACATCAACGTTCTTCCGTGGTAGCTACGCATCAACGTTCTCCAAAGAAAGCCGCTTCGCTTCAACGTTCGCTTCAACGCCACTCCTTCGCTAAGGGTCGTGCCGCCACACTCCCCATATCAAGGAACATAGTCACAGCCACCAATCTTCGTAGTCATGGACACCTTTTAATCCATCTCGCCAAAACTCGTGATCATGGACAGTTTGCTTACGCATCCACCAATCCTTTTACTTCCACGGAAGCCCATAGAATATCATCCAACCTACTTTGTTACCACGACAATGTAGTTTCTCCCGATTACATCTCCTACCAAGAACCGTTGCCCCTCATTCGTTGATACCAGCGTAGCTTCACCGCAGCAGAATTACTACAAAGATGGAAACACGTAAACCATACTTGAGGACGGAAGATATACACGGGATCCCTTCACCTCACAAAGCTCAAGACACAAATCCACCAAAATCCGTACCCACAACAAGGTCCTCTACTCTTCAAGGGTGCAGCGTAGAAGAATATCATCACCTCTCTGTCTAGAAGACGCCTTCAACACTTTACGAGGCCGCGGAGGATCCGAGCCTCGCACTATCCGGAATATGTCATCATGTAATTTCCGAGCATCCCATGTCACATCCGTAAGAGTACGATAGGCTTATATCAAATCTCGCTGAGGGGGATTCAAGGCGATATAATGGAAGTAGGTTATGCATGGGGACTACCGGCGTGAGATGCTTTCACTCCCCTCAACCAAAGTTATTACTTATTTCAACATCATCACTATCGAGGTTTTACGAGCCGCGGAATTTCTCAACATGAAGCCGTACATGTGCACCGAAAACCCAAAAGCACCCCGTAAGGTTACGTTCACGTATTCATCCATGCCATCATATCAAACCGAAGTATGACCTGGGACTTCTCACCGCATCCCATTTCGTACGATAGTCCAAGATTCAAATAGATGGTTTGAAGGATTAACTTGGAACAAAGTCCTGGAAGACTTGATAGCAGGCATCGGCAATGGAACGTCTCCTATTTCATCCCGGGCGCTGAGGTTTTCGACCATGCAAGCATTCACAACAACTTGAACATGTCCATGCCGAAGTCTCGTGGAATAACATCGCTTTAACCCTCTACCATCGTTTACAAACGACTCGGATACTATTGGCCTGGAGATGGAAGACCAATCTCGATTACCCGTAAGATTCCTATGGAGGAACATGCACAAGACATACGAAACAGAGGATTTCATGGCATAAATGACCATGTAAAATCCAGGGTTTTTAAGGAAGGAGATCTCGGTACAAAACCGCCAAACACATCCAAAGAAGATGCATCGGCACCGAAGTTTTCTCCCAAATGGGAAGGGCCGTACATAATCACTAAAGCGTATGACAAGTGGTTACTACAAGATTATCAAAGAAGATGGGGAAAGCTAGAGACAGTCATCAACGGAAAGTGGCTTAAGGCATACTACGCCTAATCACTTCCCGCAACATGTTACATCAAAAATTCCTACTCTTCAAGTCTCGAGTTAAATCTTCAATCCTATGAGACTCCAAGGACAAAGCTTTCTCCTCTTCTAACATGGTTTCTAAGGTGAATCACACCAAAGAAGAATACCAAATGTCGACTTTCACAATATTGAGACGATTCCGCAACTAGCCGATATTAAACTCCAAGGATTCACAGTGGACACCATGTTCTCCCACCTTTGAATGGCTAACTCGCAGAAGCACGGATGGACATATTCTCCATCTCAAAGAATCATTGGCAAAAAGACAATTCACTACGGAAACCAAGGCGGACGAACAAAGACTTCACCGCGCTCTTGGTAGCGATATGGCCGCATGTCTTCCATATCCTCGTATAAAGGACCACGAATTCTTTCCGCACTCAGAAAACCGCCAACATTCCTAATTGGAGGAGAGACACCTCATACGAGTCCCAAACAACAAACCCGCATAGGGGTATTCATGACAAGAGAGCCCTAAATCGGCGTTCTCCAAGTCTCCCAAAGCCCGCTCAACAAGGTTGAATTTGAAGGGAGGGGAACGACTAGGGTCATCCTCGCCGATAACAAGAACACATGCTCCAACGGGATATCTCTGCACAAAAGGGAAATTTTCCATTCACCAAACAAGCGATAAAGCGCACGTCGACCAAAGAAGAAGAAAACATACCGGTATGATTTTCTTAACCCGAATAACCTTTGTTGGGATGCTCCCGCAAGAATCGATCTTGCGCCTTCACCGAGGATTCAAATATCGCACAACATATTTTCTTAGCGTGTGAGATTCAATTATTTCCTTAACTCGCGAGAATAGCTTGCGAGATTCATTATTTTCCTTAACTCGCGAGAAGAGATTGCGAGATTCATTATTTTCCATAACTCGCGAGAAGGTAGCAAGACTCGCGAGAATGACTCGCGAGAAGGTAGCAAGAGTCGCGAGAATGTCTCGCGAGAAGGTAGCAAGAGCCTGCGAAATTATCAAAGAGCTCGAGAGAATATGAGCTGTATGTGAGCCGTCATGTAAACACCTATATAAAGAGGAGAGCAGGGAGAGAGAGAGGGGGACACTTTTGGAAGAGAGAGATATTTTGAGGGAAAACTTTATTTTCTTTATCATCTTCTTCCCCTAAAACTAGATCTAGAGCTCTAGAAAATATCCATTAATGGGGATTGTAAATGTAATACCAATGTAACCTCAACAATCATAGTGAAGAATCGTGGATGTAGATCATATTGATCGAACCACGTAAAAAATCTTATGTGTCTATTTATATTTCTAGCACTTATATTTCAAATTTAGGTGATTAATATGATTTAGATCTACAAAATATAGTGAGGGGTGTAGTGTGGGAAATCCCGCTACTACATATGCGCTAGAAACAGGGACCTAATCTTGTTGGTTCAAGAAAGTTTAGAAAAAATTGGCCACTGTTGGTGATGAATTCAATTGGATCTATAAACTTTAAGAGAAATTTCCATGAAAAGTAATTATCGTTCATACTTTTTATTTAGATCTATAAAGTTTAGGTTCAAAAATGGAAGTTTTATGGAAGAAATCACACTTTCGGGGAGAAAATACCGTCAACAATTCAAGAACATAAAAAAAGGGTTTGATGTGATAAAATTCAAGGAAGAAAGCTAATTTTTTAATGGAAGATTTCATATTCGGGAGAAAAAGAAAAGAGGAAAATTGTTGAAGGAAATAAAGGAAAATGAAGAAAAGGATAAGAACAAAACGCTGTGAATTTTATCACAAATAGAGCTCGTATTGATGGTTTGAGTTGGAGCGAAGAGGCTTGATGTCGCAAGATCAAATCTCGCCACGCCATATTTTTTCACGTATTTTTGAACTTTCAAGAGGGGAAAAATGGAATAAAGCTATAGCATTGTGTGTTTCCTTCGCAAGCAAGCAAGTAGCCCGTATGGTCATTCGCGAAGAGAATAAGCTTGGGGTTGCGAGTTCGAATCCCACCTTTACATATTTTTGAACTTCCGAGAGCGAAGAAGTGAATAAAGTTATAGTATTGTGTGTTTCTTTCACAAACAAAGAGCCTAGCACAATTGGTCACGAGCGAACAAGAGGAGCTTAAGGTCGCGGGTTCGAATCTCCCACCTCGCAAAGAATTTTTGCTTCGCAAAGAAGGGAAAAAATGGATAATTTCGCAAGGTTGTTTCATTCTTTCACAAACAAGAGGCAAGACAGTTGGTCACCCGCGAGGTTAATGAGTTCATGGTCGCGAGTTCAAGTCTCATTGAATGTCCATTTTTTGCATGGATTTTTCGGTGATTCATCTCGCAAGAAGAAAGTAGGTGATTATCTCGCAAAACACTTCGCAGGCATGGCTAGCACGTTTGGTCGAGGCATGAATGTGAGCAGAAGGTCGCAGATCAATTCTTGCTCTCGCACACTTATTTTTGTTATGAGAAATTTCCGCACGCACTTTGCTTATCTCGCAAAGAAGAAAGTTGATGATTATCTCGCAAATGAATTTCGCGAGAGAGGGTTAGAACAGTTGGTATAATCACGAGAATATGCAAGAGGCGAGGTCAAGGGTTCAAGTCTCACTTCTAACATTTCTTTTTGTCAGCGAGATTGACAACAACAAACCACAAAAGCTAAGTACCACTTTCCTTAAACATTTTACTTACAAAAAATAAAAGATTTTTGATTTGATTTACAAAAGGCGAGATAATCGCAGAACTACAAAGATTTCACGATTACAATAATTCGAGAACAATATCTCGCAAAGATCAATTTATATATTTCCCTTAAATACTTGCTTTGTTTCAAATGAGAATGATATCCAACATGGAGAGTAGTAGCGGGCAAACCTTTATGGCGTACACCCTAGTTCGCGAATTTACCCCTATGATTTCGCAAGAGGCAATGTACCTAAAGTGCGTCATATAAGGGGGTACCTATTAGGATCATTTCCATGAAGGATGTTTTATCGGATGAAATGAAATGAGTTATACAAAGGAAATCAAAACAAATAAAAATGATTTGAACTTGCAATTAAATGAATATTTTTGATAAAAGAAATGTTGAATACTAATCTAAATTTTTATTTGCATTACAAAGATAGCATGAGGCAAAGAACATGGAGCTGGAGTTTCGTATGATGGATTCACAATACTTCTTATATTTAGAGGATTAAGTACTTCTTATACTTCTCAAAGGATACTTCATACTTCTTATATATTTCGAGGATTGAGTACTTCTTATATTTCTTCAAGGATACTTCATACTTCGCATACTTCAAGAGATGATACTTCATATTCACTTCAAAGCTTCGGAACTTCGCAAAAGAATAGAGGCAAGTACGTACTTTTCAAGTCCAAAACATTCTTCCGCTCGTTCCTTCATCAAACAAAGATCAAAGATTACATCAACAACGGATTTTTCCTTAAAGAATGCTCTTCAAGCAATATTCAAGGAAAAAGAGGCAAGATGTAGGATTCAAATATCGCACAACATATTTTCTTAGCGTGTGAGATTCAATTATTTCCTTAACTCGCGAGAATAGCTTGCGAGATTCATTATTTTCCTTAACTCGCGAGAAGAGATTGCGAGATTCATTATTTTCCATAACTCGCGAGAAGGTAGAAGACTCGCGAGAATGACTCGCGAGAAGGTAGCAAGAGTCGCGAGAATGTCTCGCGAGAAGGTAGCAAGAGCCTCAAAATTATCAAAGAGCTCGAGAGAATATGAGCCGTATGTGAGCCAGTCATGTAAACACCTATATAAAGAGGAGAGCAGAGAGAGAGAGAGGGGGGACACTTTTGGAAGAGAGAGAGATATTTTGAGGGAAAAACTTTATTTTCTTTATCATCTTCTTCCCCTAAAACTAGATCTAGAGCTCTAGAAAATATCCATTAATGGGGATTGTAAATGTAATACCAATGTAACCTCAACAATCATAGTGAAGAATCGTGGATGTAGATCATATTGATCGAACCACGTAAAAATCTTATGTGTCTATTTATATTTCTAGCACTTATATTTCAAATTTAGGTGATTAATATGATTTAGATCTACAAAATATAGTGAGGGTGTAGTGGGAAATCCCGCTACTACATTCACCTAGAGAATCGGGCTGGTTAGAAGATGATTCATCTCTCTGTGCGACATGACAAAGAGAGAAACTCAACAAGAAGAACCCCTTTCTCAAACAAGGGAGACGATACAATTAAGTTGGGTATGAATACGGAACCTTAAAAAAGGAAAAGAAGCAATGAGGAACATAATGCTTCCAGATTTTAGCATGAATAATGCCCCGATTGAAGTCAGCGTGAAGGAAGGCAAAATAAGGAAACTTTGCTTTATGTAAAACACCTACACCCTCCTTGTTTACACCGGTCCCATCAAGCTCGCGCCGCTTTCCAATCTCCCAAGCCACACCGCCCCACCAACTGCGCCAACTTCCCAATGGCCGCCAAAGTCACGCCAAAGAAGCACGCTCGCCTTTCCCACCTTGCGCCGGTCCCGCCAACTAGCACGCTCGCTCCCAACTCGCGTCAATTTCTCGATGCCGCCCAGCTTCCTGTCTCTCAATGATGCCGACTTCCCAATTGTGCCTGACCTCCCGATTTGTGCAAAATCGCGTAGGCAAGGATTCCAAATCCTATTTATAAAAAGGTTAGACGAGCCTCCTCAATTCTCTTTACGCTTTCTTGTTGATAGTTTGTCACCATCTTATGTGCTTACCTCGCAACAAAGCTCCCTGCTCCGAGCAAAGCGAGGGACTTAATGTTGATGGTGGTTTTTAAACAACGGGTAAAATCGTAAAACCCCAAATGACCTAATGTCATCAGTGACACATTTATTAGGACATTTAATGCGTATAGTCAGTAATTAATAGGGGGTATTTTTTCAAATTAGGGTTACAACGAACAAAACCTTAATTCCCCTCCGTGCCAATGGCAAATCATGCCAGCCACACCTAGCCCAAGCTAGCCGCACCTCTGTGCCAATGGAAAATCATGCCAGCCACACCAAACGCGCCAAAGCATGCCAACCATGCTAGCCGCACCTCCGTGCCAATGGCAAATCATGTCAACCACATTTAGCCCGAGCTAGCCGCGCCATGCCAAACGCACTCTGCCTTGGCCCTAGCTACGCTAGTCACACCACGCCAAGCCAAACACACTTACCTTGGCCCTAGCCACACCTGTGCCAATGGCAAATCATGCCGACCACACCAAAACACGCCAAAGCATGCCAACCATGTTAGCCGCACCTCCGTGCCAATGGCAACTCATGCCACCACACCTAGCCCAAGCTAGCCGCACCTCCGTGCCAATGGCAAATCATTCCAGCCCACACCAAACATGCCAAAGCATGCCAACCATGTTAGCCGCACCTCCGTGCCAATGGAAAATCATGCCACCCACACCTATCCCAAGCTAGCCGCACCTCTCGTGCCAATGGCAAATCATGCCACCACACCTAGCCCAAGCTAGCCGCACCTCCGTGCCAATGGCAAATCATGCCACCACACCTAGCCCAAGATAGCCGCACCTCTATGCCGATGGCAAATTATGCCAGCCATACCAAACGCGCCAAGCATGCCAACCATGCTAGCCGCACCTCCGTGCCAATGGCAAATCATGCCAGCCCACGCCTTGCCCGAGCTAGCCACGCCATGTAGAACACATTCTCGCCTTGGCCCCAGCTACGCTGGTCACGCCACGCCAAGCCAAACACCCTTACCTTGGCCCTAGCCGCGCATGCCAAAGTAGCACCCGCACCTAGGCTTGCAAACCATGTAGCCTAGGCCAAATTGGCCACGCATGCCATTGGCACATGCCAACACGCTCGCTGGGTAGCTTTTTCTACCAGGGCGCGACCCAAATTGACCACGCATGCCATTGGCACATGCCAACAAGCTCATTGGGTAGCTTTTTCTACCAGGGTGATGGTATTTTTCAATGATGTTGTTGTAGTAAGAAGGGTTGTCGTTCACTCGGACTTGTTGAGATTGATTTTAAGAATTAATAAAAGAAATAAAAGAAAAATATATACAAATATTGTCACAGGATGAAGAGACACTGAGACGCAGGATTTCACTACTTTTCATATTGTTGTGGTTCACCATTAACTCTAGACAATATAGCTCAAGCAAAAGAAGTTGTGACTCTAATTCTTTTGCCAAAAATAGATTTCATAAAACATTATATGTAAGTCGAAGCATGACGCATCAAAAATAATTTAAACTAAGCATGCGACACCGCACAAAATAACAAATAATTAATAGAAATCATAAAACAATTAAATCTATGAAAAAAGTCAAATAAAGAATTAATTCATTTACCACAATCATGAAAAGTTGCTTCATCCGTTGTCCCAAGATGGGTTCTAGCTTCGCATATTGGAAACACACTCGAATAATTTTTCATTGCTCAAAAAGTGTTTACAAGAGGTGAAAATGGAATGAATATTGAAAAACCGGGTTTGTAACAATTATATCCGTTACAAACCAAATGTTATAGAGAACGATATATATGATATGTCGCTGGTCTCGTTGATTTAAGTCTTCCTCCAAACTACGACCCACAAAAGTAGTCGTTAACACCGTTGAAGAACGACGGTTTTTGGTCGTCTGTCTTAGTGTTCTTCGTCTTCCACAGAGCAGAAAAATATGCTCTGCAACTCGCGATTTCTCACCTCTGTGATGCTCTATACTGCTCCAGAACTCTCCATCCCCTTTATCTGCTACCCCAAGACGCTATTTATACACAACAGAGATGAAAATCCCTTGTAATAACTCGAAATATATCTCCATTACACGGCATTGATAAACATATTCCTGGAATATTTTCTTCCCTATTTTACCTCCTCAAGCTCGTTTTCTCGTGACAGAATACTCCCAACACGCTTAGTGACCATCCAAGTAGTATAAGTTGGAGCACGCACACGAAAATCTGTTGACCACATATTCGAGCTCGGAAACCCGAGAGACCCCTGTTTTCCTTGTTTCTCCTTATGCTAAAAATCCAGCCCAAGATGATCGATTAAAACACCCATACACGCCTATTTAGTCCATTCAAGCCTAACCCAAGAGAATTCAACATTGAATCTCTCCATAAACGTTCCAAAATCAAACCTCGAAATATGTTCACCAGAAATAATTCCCGCCAAAAACGAGAATTTGAAATGAAAGAGAAGGTCACCCCTTATCCAACAAATGGGGTGCGAATATCGCTTGGGTGCCCCTTAGTAATCTCAACAAGTCCGGCGCCAAAAATTGATGGTATTTTTCAATGATGTTGTTGTAGTAAGAAGGGTTGTCGTTGACTCGGACTTGTTGAGATTGATTTTAAGAATTAATAAAAGAAATAAAAGAAAATATATACAAATATTGTCACAGATGAAGAGACACCGAGACGCAGGATTTCACTACTTTTCATATTGTTGTGGTTCACTCATTAACTCTAGACAATATAGCTCAAGCAAAAGAAGTTGTGACTCTAATTTTTTGCCAAAAATAGATTTCATAAAACATTATATGTAAGTCGTAAGCATGACGATCAAAAATAATTTAAACTAAGCATGCGACACTGCATAAAATAACAAATAATTAATAGAAATCATAAAACAATTAAATCTATGAAAAAGTCAAATAAAGAATTAATTCATTTACCACAATCATGAAAAGTTGCTTCATCCGTTGTCCCAAAGATGGGTTCTAGCTTCGTATATTGGAAACACACTCGTAATAATTTTTCATTGCTCAAAAAAGTGTTTACAAGAGGTGAAAATGGAATGAATATTGAAAACCGGGTTTGTAACAATTATATCTCGTTACAAAACCAAATGTTATAGAGAACGATATATATGATATGTCGCTGGTCCCGTTGATTTAAGTCTTCCTCCAAACTACGACCCACAAAGAGTCGTTAACACTCGTTGAAGAACGACGGTTTTTGGCCGTCTGTTCTTAGTGTTCTTCGTCTTCCACCACAGAGCAGTAAAAATATGCTCGCAACTCGCGATTTCTCACCTCCGTGATGCTCTATATCGCTTCCGTAACTCTCCATCCCCTTTATCTCGCTACCCCAAGACGCTATTTATACACAACAGAGATGAAAATCCTTTGTAATAACTCGAAATATATCTCCATTACACGGCATTGATAAACATATTCTCGGGAATATTTTCTTCCCTATTTTACCTCCTCAAGTCAGTTTTCTCGTGACAATACTCCCAACACGCTTAGTGACCATCCGTAAGTAGTATAAGTTGGAGCACGCACACGAAAATCTGTGACCACATATTCGAGCTCTAAAACCCGAGAGACCCCGTTTTCCTCTTGTTTCTCCTTATGCTAAAAATCCAGCCCAAGATGATCGATTAAAACACCCATACACGCCCTATTTAGTCCATTCAAGCCTAACCCAAGAGAATTCAGCGATTGAATCTCTCCATAAACGTTCCAAAATCAAACCCCCGAAATATGTTCAATTGTAAAATAATTCCCGCCAAAAATGTAATTTGAAATGAAAGAGAAGGTCACCCTTATCCAACAAATGGGGGTGCGAATATCAATTTGGTGCCCCTTAGTAATCTCAACAAGTCCGGCAGCGGCGCCAAAAATTGATGGTATTTTTCAATGATGTTGTTGTAGTAAGAAGGGTTGTCGTTCACTCGGACTTGTTGAGATTGATTTTAAGAATTAATAAAAGAAATAAAAGAAAAAATATATACAAATATTGTCACAGATGAAGAGACACTCGAGACGCAGGATTTCACTACTTTTCATATTGTTGTGGTTCGGCCATTAACTCTAGACAATATAGCTCAAGCAAAAGAAGTTGTGACTCTAATTCTTTGCCAAAAATAGATTTCATAAAACATTATATGTAAGTCGAAGCATGACGCATCAAAAGTAATTTAAACTAAGCATGCGACATCGTACAAAATAACAAATAATTAATAGAAATCATAAAACAATTAAATCTATGCAAAAAGTCATATAAAGAATTAATTCATTTACCACAATCATGAAAAGTTGCTTCCTCTGTTGTCCCAAAGATGGGTTCTAGTTCGCATATTGGAAACACACTCGTAATAATTTTTCATTGCTCAAAAAGTGTTTACAAGAGGTGAAAATGGAATGAATATTGAAAACCGGTTTGTAACAATTATATCTCATACAAACCAAATGTTACGTAGAACTATATATATGATATGTCGCTGGTCCCGTTGATTTAAGTCTGCTCCAAACTACGACCCACAAAAAGTAGTCGTTAACACTCGTTGAAGAACGACGGTTTTGTCCGTCTGTTCTTAGTGTTCTTCGCCTTCCACAGGAGCAGAAAAATATGCTCGCAACTCGCGATTTCTCACCTCTCGTGATGCTCTATACCGCTCTTAACTCTCCATCCCCTTTATCTCGCTACCCCAAGACGCTATTTATACACAACAAAGCACGAAAATCCCTTGTAATAACTCAAAATATATCTCCATTACACGGCATTGATAAACATATTCTCTAGAATATTTTCTTCCCTATTTTACCTCCTCAAGCGTTTTCTCGTGACGTAATACTCCCAACACGCTTAGTGACCATCCGTGGTAGATAAGTTGGAGCACGCACACGAAAATCATGGACCACATATTCAGAGCTCGGAAACCCGAGAGACCCGTTTTCCTTGTTTCTCCTTATGCTAAAAATCCAGCCCAAGATGATCGATTAAAACACCCATACACGCCCGTTTAGTCCATTCAAGCCTAACCCAAGAGAATTCAAATTGAATCTCTCCATAAACGTTCCAAAATCAAACCCTAAAATATGTTCAACATAAAATAATTCCCGCCAAAAACAGAATTTGAAATGAAAGAGAAGGTCACCCCTTATCCAACAAATCAGGTGCGAATATCACTTGGGTGCCCCTTAGTAATTGGGTTACCCCTTATCAAAAGTGGGAGTCCGAATAGCAAATGTCCTCCTCCGGTGTTCCGAGCAACTTTTCGAGCCGGATTTTCTAAAAATGTTTATTTCCAAAAATACCTACAAACACTCAAAACACCATCATAAGTACAAAATCGAGTGCCAACAATACGAAACATTGAGGACAAATTAGACACATAAATGCGTCTAACACAGGGCGCGACCCAAATTGGCCACGCATGCCATTGACACATGCCAACACGCCACCGGTAGCTTTTTCTACTAAGGCGCGACTCCAAATTGGCTACGCATGCCATCGCACATGACAACACGCCACAGTAGCTTTTCCTACCAGGGCGCAACCCAAATTGGCCACGCATGCCATTGGCACATGCCAACACGCCGCCGGGTAGCTTTTTCTACCAGGGCGCGACCTAAATTGACCATGCATGCCATTGGCACATGCTAACACGCCGCCGGTAGCTTTTCCTACCAGGGCGCGACCCAAATTGGCCACGCATGCCATTGGCACATGCCAACACGCCGTTGGTAGCTTTTCCTACCAGGCGCGACCCGACCCACACATGCCATTGGCACATGCCAACACGCCGCTGGTAGCTTTTCCTACCAGGGCGCGACCCAAATTGGCCACGCATGCCATTGATACATGCCAACACGCTCGCCGGTAGCTTTTTCTACCAGGGCGCGACCCAAATTGGCCACGCATGCCATTGGCACATGCCAACACGCCGCTGGTAGCTTTTCCTACCAGACGCGCCCAAATTGTCCACGCATGCCATTGGCACATGCCAACACGCCGCCGGTAGCTTTTTCTACCAGGGCGCGACCCAAATTAGGCCACGCATGCCATTGGCACATGCCAACACGCCGCCGGTAGCTTTTCCTACCAGGGCGACCCAAATTGGCCACGCATGCCATTGTCACATGCCAACACGCTCGTCGGTAGCTTTTCCTACCAGGACGCGCCCAAATTGGCCACGCATGCCATTGGCACATGCCAACACGCTTTGCCGGTAGCTTTTCCTACCAGGGCGTGACCCAACTTGGCCACGCATGCCATTGGCACATGCCAACATGCATCGCTGGTAGCTTTTCTTACCAGGACATAGCCCTAATGGCCATGCTTGCCATTGACACATGCCAAACACGCACGCCGGGTAGCCTAACTTGCAAGCCGTGCAACCTACCATCAAGGCATTCCGCACACGCCATTGGCACTTGCCATACACGCCACTAGTGGCTCGGCATTTCCACTTACACTCAACGCATAACTTACCACCAAAGCATTCCGCACATGCCATTGGAACATGCCACACACGCCACTAGCAGCCTGGCGTTGCCACTTGCACTCAAGGTGCAACCCGCAATAAAGGCATTCCGCACATGCCAGCTGGGCACATGCCACACGCGCTCTAGCAGCGCCACTTGCACTCAAGGTGCAACCAACACTCGAGACATCAACACAAACCGGGGGATGCTTTCTAGGTTTTGGTTTGGCTGTCACAAAGATGCAACGTACACTACGCTCACATTAAGAAAGCGTGAATAGGAATAAAGCGGTCAAATAAATGAGGAAATAATGGTGAAAACGTTTTCACCCATAAACACCTTGCGTTACCACCTCCTCCCATTATTTCACCCTTTACTCTCTTCCTTCATGAGGCCAGGGTACGTTTTCAGCCTCGACTTGTTTAAATAGGTCTTACCTATTTTCACCAGACGACAAGTCTCTTCGGGAGAAAATACAACACTCTCAAAAGGCAACTTTGCAAGCTCTCCAAAAGCTTTCATCTCTGCAAGCTTCCTAAGCTTTCAATTTCTCGATACAAGTCGAGACACTACTCTCCTGCACTATTCTCGGTCTCAACACCTTTCTTTACTTCCTCCCCAAATCAACCCTTATCCTCCACTTTGTGACCGGCTAGTGTGGAACGGCCATTTCTTGGTTTAGGCCGGACTTGTGCGTATTGATCTCTCGAATCTGTAAAGTGCTCACGTGCAACATATTTGTTTAGGGTTTGAACTCGTTTCTCACTCACCTACCGAATTTACCGAAATCGGCGAAACGACTTTTACCCATAAACAATTGGCGACCACAATGGAGGTTCGATCTTTCGGTTACAATGTCAACTTTCAACCAAATGATCTCATTCTTCGACCCGTACGTCAAGATGGTAGAGGAAGGCAATCCACTCCGACTCGGCCACTCGACGGCTCGATTATCGGGTCATGACGTGACAAGGGGCGATCGGGGACTTCACACAAGAAGCAAAACGATCCGCCCAGGATTAACTACGCTTATCCGACAACTCAAAGAACGATTCGGAAGACTTGGGACTTCCCATGACAATGTTTGTCAAAAAAAAACTTGGTCTTGCACCCGAAAGTTTATTCTTATCGAAGACCTGAGAAACCGAGTAAGTCTTATCTAGACAAAAATACGTGGTTTGGTTTTTCAAGTTCTGATAAAACCGATAGCCATGTTATGTTTCATCCCATATCGTCTACCAACACACGGTTCCATGGTTTTCCCGGGATGTTTGCGTCACTTTCAATCATAACTAAAAAAATCAACTCCTAAACAATTCATTCCAAAAAGAATAACCCAAACTGTCAAGGTAACATTTATCTATCAACCCAAGAAATCCAGAAGACAAAAACCATAAACTAGGCGCTCTCGTTTGCCTTTAAAAAAGAAAAAATTCACCTACCCGTACATACCTACTTTGCACAATAATAATTACCCACACTATTAGCAGCACGTTACTACAAAGGACATTTGAAGAATTATTTATGATGAAGTATTTCCACAAGTTTATGAAAGGCATACCTATGGCTACGGTTTACACCAAAGACAAGAAAACAATAAAACGAATTGAAAGAGAAACGCTAGAGTACATACCGGAATATGCTTGCCTACTTTATCACTACCGCGCTACCGCTAACACCATGACGTGATAACAAAGATACGAGGTAAAAAGGGGAGCCAACCCATTTCATAAGCATAACACTTTTTGGAATTTGAATAAGGAAAGGATTTCCCTTTGAGCTACGTATGGGAAGAGGCAATCGGCCCGCAGAACAAGTCCGAGCCATGCCAAGCCAATGGTCCATACCATACCGAAATCCAAGCCGGCGTCCATGCCTAACCATCATACACACCAAGTCGAGCCCATTCCAAGACGATCCAGCGCCTACGTACGCTCTTCCCGCATGCGCTTACTCGACGCGCTACCGCACACGCTACCGACGCACATGCCGAGGCACACATGCCGCACGCGCATGCCAGCCCGCAGCACCACACTCGTGCTAACAGCCTCGCATCCTTCCGCCGCTAACATCTTGCGCCTTCCAAAGACCATCCTCGCCCTTCGAAACAACGCCATGGCTCCAAAGACTTCGTGATCAAAACCGTGTCATCTCCGCACGATACACTTACGATCACTCGCAACTGAGCCACTTCCGCCACCCCAACGGTTCTTCAAGCATGGCAGCTCCAACCGTCACCAGAGTCGCTACTCCACTATCAGGGCAAGATACTCGGAAGATCCTCAAGAAGCCGACCTCCTTTCGTCGTTGCTGATTGGATGAAAAGATAAAAGATACTTCAAAGCAGACGCGCGTTTATAGATGAAGAGGCTCGCGTTGCTCTTGAACGACCAAGAGAAGGGGATAAGCAATCCACCCACACACGTGAAGATCGTGAAAGACTTCTCCAAAATCGAAAGCAAGGGAAATCAACAACTCTCCCGAGTTCACGGAGACCCTTCCTCGTCAGACCCACACAATGGGAACTTCGCCCACAAAGTCGTACAGTCTATGATGAAACAATTATGTGAGATTCTATGTTTCTCCAAGGCGTAGGGCCAAGACATGTTTGCACCCTCAACCGCACTACATCATGAAAGCAAAGCGTTTCCATCCGTGAAGCCGATCCCAAACCCCTAACTCTCCTAGGAAGCAAGATCGATAGATGGAACTGGGACTCCTAACCTCTATTCTCTTGAGGGATGTCGAGTTTGACAAACGTGACGCGCCCCCGACTTCAAAATGGTAACCGTCAAGGCTCTAAGAGTTGCAAGACGTCGTTTCAACGTTCTCTCCGTAAGTAGCTCCGCATCAACGTTTTCCAGAAGTAGCTACACATCAACGTTCTCCAAGCCGCTTCGCATCAACGTTAACTTCAACGCCACTCCTTCCTCGCAAAGGGTCGTGCGCCACACTCCCCATATCAAGAAACATAGTCACAAACCAAAGAAATCTTCGAAGTCATGGACACCTTTTAATCCATCTCGCCAAAACTCGTGATCATGGACAGTTTTCTCGCTTACGCATCCAACCAATCCTTTTACTTCCACGGAAGCTCATAGAATATCAGCCAACCTACTTTGTTACCACGATAATGTAGTCTCTCCCGACACATCTCCTACCAAGAACCGTTGCCCTCATTCGTTGATACCAGCCATAGCTTCACCGCAAAGAGCAATTACTACAAGGATGGAAACACGTAAACCATACTTGAGGACAGAAGATATACACGGATCCCTTCACTGTCAAAGCTCCGAAGACACACCCACCAAAAAGCCGTACCCACAACAAGGTCCTCTACTCTTCAAGGGTGCAGCGCAAGAATATCATCACCTCTCCTGTCTAGAAGATGCCTTCAAAACTTTACGAGGCCGCGGAGGATCCCGGAGCCCGCACTATCCGAATATGTCATCATGTAATTTTTGAGCATCCCAGTTGTCACATCCGTAAGAGTACGATAGGCTTATATCAAATCCCGTGTAGGGGGATTCAAGGCGATGTAATGAAAGTAGGTTACGCATGGGGACTACCAGCCGTGAGATGCTTTCACTCCCTCAACCAGGTTATTACCGATTTCAACATCATCACTATCGAGGTTTTACGAGCCGGCAGAATTTCTCAACATGAAGCCGTACATGTGCACGAAAAACTCCAAAAGCACGCCGAAGGTTACATTCACGCATTCATCCATGCCATCATATCAAACCGAAGTATGACCGGGGACTTCTCCCCGCATCCCATTTCGTATGATAGTCCAAGATTCAGAAGATGGTTTGAAGGATTAACTTGGAACAAAGTCCCAGAAGACTTGATAGCAGCGCATCGGCAATGGAACGTCTCCCTATTTCATCCCGGGGCGCCAGAAGTTTTCGACCATGCAAGCATTCACAACAACTTGAACATGTCCATGCCGAAGTTCGTGGAATAACATCGTAGAACCTCTCATTGTCGTTTACAACGACTTGATACTATTGGCCGAGATGGAAGCCCAATCTCGATTACCCTGTATAGGCGTGTCCTAATCGCCGGGGAACCCCATGTCGACAGAGGTCCTCAACATCAATCACACCAGAAGAATACCAGCTCTGCGACTTTCACAATATTGAGGCGATGCCGCAACCAAATTGATATTAAACTCCAAGGATTCACAGGGGACACCATGTTCTCCCACCTTTGAATGTCCGACTGCGGACGGATGGACATATTCTCCATCTCAAAGAATCGTTGGCAAAAGACAGCCACTCACGTAAAAACCAAGGCGACGAACAACACTTCACTATGCTTCCTAATTGGAGGATAGACACCTCATATAAGTCCCAAAACGACAAATCCGCATAGGGGTATTCATGACAAGAGAGCCCTAAATCAGCGTCTCGCAAGTCTGCAGCAGCTCAACAAGGTTGAATTTGAAGGGAGGGGAACGACTAGGTCATCCTCGTCGATAACGCAACGCATGCTCCAACGGGATATCTCTGCACAAAAGGGAAATTTTCCATTCATCAAACAAGCAAGAAAGCGTACGTCGATCCACCAAAGAAGAAGAAAACATACCGGTATGATTTTCTTAACCCGAATAAACCCTTTGTTGGGACGCTCCTACAAGAGTCCGACCTCGCGCCTTCACCGGAGAATCGGTTGATAGAAGATGATTCGTCTCTCGTGCGACATGACAAAGAAAGAAACTCAACAAGAAGAACCTTTTCTCAAACAAGGCAGACTTGACAATTCATTGCGTTGGGTATGAATACGGAACCTTAAAAAGGAAAGGAAGCAATGAGGGCCATAACGCTTCCGCATTTTAGCATAAATAATGCCCGATTGAAGCCGCGCATGAAGGAAGGAAACTTTGCTATCGCAGAAACTCCTACTCCCTCCTTGTTTACGCCGGCTCCACCAATTGCGCTAACTTCCCAATGACCGCCTCTGTTACGCCAAATAGCACGCTCGCCTTTCCCACCTTGCGCCGGTCCCGCCAGCCTAGCACGATCGCCTTCCCCACCAATTGCGCCAACTTCCCAATGACCTCCCAAGTTACGCCAGCCTAGCACGCCAGCCTTCCCCACCTTGCACCGGTCCCGCCGCCTAGCACGATCGCCTTTCCCCACCAATTGCGCCAACTTCCCAATGACCGCCTGTTACGCCAGCTAGCAAGCTCAGCTTCCCCACCTTGCGCCGGTCCCGCCGCCTAGCACGATCGCCTACCCACCTTGCGCCGGTCCCGCCAGCCTAGCACGCTCGCCTCCCCAACTCACGTCAACTTCAATGCCGCCTTGCCTTCCTCGTCTCTCAATGATGCCGACTTCCCAATGTGCCTGCCCTCCCGATTTGTGTAAATCGCTGAGGCAAGGATTCCGAATCCTATTTATAAAAGGTCGATAAGCCTCCTCAATTTTCTATACGATTTTCGTTGATAGTTTGTCACCATCTTATGCTTACCTCGCAACAAAGCTCATGTTCCGAGCTAGCTGTGGAACTTAATTTTGATGGTGGTTTTTTTAGACAAAGGGTAAAATCGTAAAACCCCGAATAAGCTAATGTCACCTATGACACATTTATTAGGGCATTTAATGCATGTAGTCGTAATTAATAGGGGTATTTTTTCAAATTAGGGTTACAACGAACAAACCCCTAATTCCTCCGTGCCAATGGCAAATCATGCCGCCCACACCTAGCCCAAGCTAGCCGCGCCATGCCAAACGCACTCGCCTTGGCCCTAGCTATGCTAGTCACACCAAACGCGCCAAAGCATGCCAACCATGCTAGTCGCACCTCCGTCTCCAATGGCAAATCATGCCAGCCCACACCTAGCCCAAGCTAGCCGCTCCATGACATACGCACTCTCCCTTGGCCCTAGCTATGCTAGTCACACCAAACGCGCCAAAGCATGCCAACCATGCTAGCCGCACCTCCGTGCCAATGGAAAATCATGCCACCCACACCTGGACGAAGCTAGCCGCACCTCCAAGCCAATGGCAAATCATGCCAGCCACACCAAACGCGCCAAAGCATGCCAACCATGCTAGCCGCACCTCCGTGCCAATGGCAAATCATGCCAGCCACACCTAGCCCAAGCTAGTCGCACCTCTATGCCGATGGCAAATTATGCCGCCATACCAAACGCGCCAAGCATGCCAACCATGCTAGCCGCACCTCCGTGCCAATGGCAAATCATGCCAGCCACACCTTTCCCGAGCTAGCCGCGCCATGCCAAACACACTCTGCCTTGGCCCTAGCTACACTGGTCACGCCACGCCAAGCCAAACACCCTTACCTTGGCCCTAGCAGCGCATCCCAAAGTAGCGCCCGCACCTAGGCTTGCAAACCATGCCACCTAGGCCAAATTGGCCACGCATGCCATTGGCACATGCCAACACGCCGCTGGTAGCTTTTTCTACTGTGGCGCGACCCAAATTGGCCACGCATGCCATCGCACATGCCAACACGCCGCCGGGTAGCTTTTTCTACCAGGGAGCGACCCAAATTGGCCACGCATGCCATTGGCACATGCCAACACGCTCGCCGGTAGCTTTTTCTACCAAGGAGCGACCCAAATTGGCCACGCATGCCATTGGCACATGCCAACACGCCAGCCGGTAGCTTTTCCTACTAGGGCGCGACCCAAATTGGCCACACATGCCATTGTCACATGCCAACACGCCGCGGTAGCTTTTCCTACCAGGGCGCGACCCAAATTGGCCACGCATGCCATTGGCACATGCCAACACGCTCGCCGGTAGCTTTTTCTACCAGGGCGCGACCCAAATTGGCCACGCATGCCATTGGCACATGCCAACACGCTCGCCGGGTAGCTTTTCCCTACCAGGGCGCGACCCGAATTGGCCACGCATGCCATTGACACATGTCAACACGCTCGCTGGTAGCTTTTCCTACCAGGGCACGACCCAAATTGGCCACGCATGCCATTGGCACATGCCAACACGCCGCCGGTAGCTTTTTCTTACCAGTAGCGACCCAAATTGGCCACGCATGCCATTGGCATATGCCAACACGCTCGCATGGTAGCTTTTCCTACCAGACGCGCCCCAAATTGGCCACGCATGCCATTGGCACATGCCAACACGCCGCCGGTAGCTTTTTCTACCAGGGCGCGACCCAAATTAGGCCACGCATGCCATTGGCACATGCCAACACGCTCATTGGTAGCTTTTCCTACCAGGGCGCGACCCAAATTGGCCACGCATGCCATTGGCACATGCCATCACGTTCGCTGGTAGCTTTTCCTACCAGACGCGCTTCAAATTGGCCACGCATGCCATTGGCACATGCCAACACGTTCGCCGGGTAGCTTTTCCTACTAGGTCGTGACCTGTTGGCCACGCATGCCATTGGCACATGCCAACTTGCATCGCCGGGTAGCTTTTCTTACCAGGACATAGCCCTAATGGCCATGCATGCCATTGACACATGCCAAACACGCACGCTGGTAGCCTAACTTGCAAGCCGTGCAACCTACCATCAAGGAATTCCGCACATGCCATTGGCACTTTCCATACACGCTACTAGTAGCTCTGGCATTGCCACTTACACTCAACGTACAACTTACCACCAAAGCATTCCGCACATGCCATTGGCACATGCCACACATGCCATTGGCACATGCCACACATGCCACTAGCAGCTCTGGCGTTGCCACTTGCACTCAAGGTTCAACCCGCAACAAAGGCATTCCGTACATGCCACACGCGCCTCTAGCAGCGCCACTTGCACTCAAGGTGCAACCAACACTCGAGACATCAACACAACCGGGGGATGCTTTCTAGGTTTTGGTTTGGCGGTCAAAGATGCAGCGTATACTACACTCACATTAAGAAAGCGTGAATAGGAATAAAGCGGTCAAATAAATGAGGAAATAATGGTGAAAACGTTTTCACCCATAAACACGTTGCGGTTACCACCTCCTCCCATTATTTCACCCTTTAATCTCTTCCTTCATGAGGCCAGGGTACGTTTCATCCTCGACTTGTATAAATAGGTCTTACCTATTTCCACCAGACGACAAGTCTCGGTCAGAGAAAAATACAACACTCTCGTAAAAGGCAACTTTGCAAGCTCTCCAAAAAAGCTTTCATCTCTTGCAAGCTTCCGAAGCTTTCACTTTCTCGATACAAGTCGAGACACTACTCTCCTGAATTATTCGGTCTCAACACCTTTCTTTGCTTCCCTCCCCAAATCAACCTTTTTCCTCCACTTTGTGACCGAAGCAAGTCCGGAACGGCCATTTCTTGGTTTAGGCCGGACTTATGCAATTGATCTCTCGAATCTAGAAAGTGCTCACGTGCAGCACATTTGTTTAGGGTTTGAACCAGTTTCTCACTCACCTACCGAATTTACCGAAATCGGCGGAAACGACTTTTACCCATAAATAACTATTGATCCGAATATTCGATCTACTATTTCTTATCGTGATACATCGTATGAATTGTGGGAAGATATCCGTTCACATTTTTCTGTTGGAAACGGATTAAAATTTTTCAATTAAAATCGATGTTGCCGCTTGCAAACAAAAATCTGGTGAGTCAATTATGGCTTATTATGGACGTTTAAAGAAATTATGGGATGATATCAATGACTTTGATGCTTTGCCTTCTTTGTTCTTGTTCCGTTGCAAATGTGATTTGAATAAAACCCTTCGTACAAGACGTCAAGCTGATCAAAAAGCGTGAATTTCTAACGGGTCTTGAATCTTATTATGCTAATGCACGCTCCAATATTTTATCCATCGATCCATTGCCATCTCTTCACTGTACTCAAGAATTTCACAAGAGGAAGAGGTTCACATTTATACTCAACGAAGGACCGAAGAAGCACCTCCAATGGCCTTTGTTGTTCATAGTAATATGCCACAAGGTGTGAAATCTGGCCGATCTACGTTAAAGTGCGCTTTTGTGGCTATCATGGACATCTTGAGGAACGCTCGTTGGGAGAAACATGGTTATCCACCCGGCCGTGAACCTAGGCGTCCTGCAAGCCACGTCGTGAAAACCAAGCTCAAACACCCCAAACAACTGCACCTAAAGTGAATGTTGTCTTGGGTGAAATGTTTGCACCTACCAATCCTATTCGTTTAACCGGTAAGAGAGTTTATACTTGGATTGTTGACACTCGGTGCATCGAATCACGTTTGTTGTGATGAAAATCTCTTTGATTTCTCTCGTGCCATAACTCCTATTCACGTTGGGTTGCCTAATGGTGCTACTTATAGAGGCCACCCCGGAATAGTGATAGGTGTAGAATACATCCTATTTACCATCTATTGTTTATGCTTTCTTTTGCTATTTTTCTTGTAAATTATGTATTTTACGCTTGTTTTGAGTTTTATAGCTACTTTGGAGTCGCACAGAGGAAAAGAAGAAGAAAGCACCCAATTTGAGCCAAAAGGGCAAAAAGGTCATTTTACAGGCGATTGATATATGGAGCCCAGCCAAGGTTAAGGGGCAACCCAATTTGGAGGAGTACTAAAGCCAGGCCCAGTCAAGGCTAAGGGGGTTGTCATCGTGGTACCCCTTTATCATATCGAGGGTGTAACTATCCCGCCCTAACTCTTAACCCTACTAATTGAGAGATCGTTTTCTCTCATTTTCTTCATTCGCCTGGAAGTGAGAAAATAGACAGCGGCAGATAAAAGCTGGAGACCAAAATCGAGAAAGAGAGAAATAGATCGAGATTAATGGCAGAGGAATTGAGAGAGCAAATCGAGGAAGAATCACAGAGAGAACCGAGTTTACCATTGCCATTAATGGTGTTCTTGAGTTCGGTGAAAATGGGATTGCTGCTGTGAGGAAGATGGTTTATTGAAGAACACAGATGGGTTTGTGGTAGTGAAGTTGAGTTGCAAAGCAGAAGAAAGAGATCTGGGAGATGAATTAAAAGGGTTTTGATGAATTTCTGGAAATAGAGATGGGTTTGAGTCGGTTGATACACGGGTCGTCTTGAATCGTGATGTGTTGATTAAGAGTTGTTGTTGGTGGCGTTGTCGATCCAAGAAATCAGATGCTGTTGATTTCTGTTGAAAAGAGATGGAGAAGAAGTTGCTCGATCTGCTGTGATGAAACGATGAAGATGGAATTGACGAATCGAATGGGTTTTGTGGTCGGAGATGGGTTCTGTAGCTGATGCCGTTAATGGTGCTATTGCTCAGATGGGTCTGTGATTTTAATGGGGAGTGAAATGGAGTTGCACTGAGATGGAGATGGCTGTTGCTGTGGAATCGATAAATGGGTTTCGATTGATATCAGAGATGGCAATGAATTAGCCAGATTTGTTGCTGCTATCGATTAACAGGTAGGATTGGGGTTATGATGATTCGATCTCTGCAAGGTAATGATGATGGTGGGGATTCGAGTACCGTAGGTCTCGGTGGTGATCCGAATTGAGAAGAGTGCAGATGGTTCGATTTGTGTTAGCCTGAATTCAAGATGGAGGTGTTGATTTTCAAGGATGTGGTGAAATCGGAAGACATAATTGATGCAGAATGGAATGATTGAATGCCTATAACTAGATGTATGTTAGGTGTGCAGGAATTGAAGAGAAATGAGGCCCGAAATTGGCCGGAAGTCATGTAACAAACGGCAAGACTCCGGCTGGTTCTCTATTCCCATTGAGTCGACTCGATTGTCTCAAATGACCGATCCAAAGATAGCCGAGTAAGATGAGTAAGCTCTAAAGACTCGACTCGTAAGCCGACTCACCATCTGGTTTTACCCGATTGACTAACAGCTGATCGACGGTTGACCCTTTTGGACCGTTAGTCATAACAAGTGGATCGACTGAATATTCCGTCCGAATATACCAAGGATTTCCGAAATTTTCGTGTGGCCGTGGTGACGGATTCCGCTAAATTCCGCCATAATACCGATTTTCCTATGAGCAAAAATTCAATTTTCGGACTTCTCTCATGGGTGTGAAGATTTGGACTAGGAATTGGATGGAGAATTGGACTCAAATTTGGAAAGAGAAGATGAAAGATGAGAAAGACTTGAATTTGGAAGTTGAATTGCTAAAGGAAAAGGATTCTATTCCTTGGAAGATTTGGAGAATATTGAAGCCTATAAATAGAGAAGTTCTCTACACATCTTTTTCACACCTCTCTAATATTGGAGTCAATTCGTAGACAACCCAAACAGGAACCGCTTTCATCGACCGAATGTGCTCATAGATGTTTGGCCCAATTTCGATCGTAGTTATGATCATCCACCCATTCAAAGGGAATATAATTGGCCTAACAATAATGAAGTAAGTAATTCTACTTTTTCTTTGTCAAATGAGCTTTACCAACAAATGGAACACTATTTTCAAAATTTGGATGGATCACTCCAAGAGCTTCAAAAAGGTGTTTCCACTTTAAGACAAGGCATTGAAGAATACAAGGAGGAAATGAATAATTATGTTGAAAAAGGCGAACCTTTGGGGACTTTTGTTGATATTTGTGTAGTTAACTCAACTCTTGATCGTAATAATGATCATTCACCTATTCAAAAGGATGAGTTAGAGATTAGCAACACTAAATTTAGCAACGAACAAGATTATGTTGACTATGATAGTGATGATGATTATTATGAAAATACATTGCTTGAACCAATTTATGGTGACATCCCGAGGAGTGTACAATGGAGTCTTTTTGCGATCAAGGTGAAGTTGAAAAGGAATATGATGACACTAGTGTAGATTACTCGAGCATTGATCTTTATAACGATCAAGAACCTATTCAAAAGGTAGAGCTTGAGGATGATGCAAGGAGTGTTCTAAAGAAATTTCTTATGGACAATATTGCATTCGCAAAAGAGTATGTGCCTTACAACAAGGAGGAATATGTTGAGAATGAGACAATTATGACCAATATTGTGGAAGACCCAATTGAGCTTGCAAATGATTGTAATGATGATGTTTATGTCGAAACTTTGGTTAAGGCGTAAACGGACGAAGAATGGTTGCAAGGTTTGATAGAGGACCATGATATGAAAGAGGTGAATAATTCACTTGAGTTTTTCAAGGATGAAGAGGATTCCGTAATACAAGAGATCGTGCAAGGTTTATCTAACCCTTTACCTATTGTTTCTTCTCCTTTACCTCTTATTGGTTTGAATGTATGTGCTTCGAGAATATTGTTGAATGACTTTGTTTCTCGATATCCGCCATTAGAGATACTTGATTCTCATACTATGCGGTTATGGAACAAGAAACCGTGAAGTACCCGACTTCTATATTCTTTATACACTCCCAAGTGTGGACAAGAATAAGTGTGGGGGAAGCTTTATCGGTTAATAGCTTCATTTCTGTTTTACATTACTAATATTTGTGTGAAGCTAGTGTTTGCAAAACAGGTTCTATGGAAGGATCCCCAACTTTTCGATTGTTGGTCTATGGAGAATGACTCTTGCAAGGATATAGCTCTGGCCGACGACTTTAAACCAAGCGCTTCATGGGAGGCAACCCATAGGTTTTGTATCTCTTATCTTTTAGTTTTTCTTTTCTTGTTTTTACTTTTTCTTGTCGCAAATTATTATATGATTTCCCACCTTGACTTTCTTTGGACGATTCAATTTACATTGAGGACAATGTAAATTTTAAGTGTGGGGAGTGGTTAAGCATTTGCGTTGTAAATTTTTCAATTTTTTTCAACTTTTGTGTAAATTAGTGAATAAGAACTCCAACTTGTAGTTAGTTTAGAGTCACATAGTATACATGTCGCTAAGATTACATCGAGAATCTCATAAGAGTGACCGAACTTAGAGATGACGACAGAGAACATGATCGGGTTTCTTAATTGTATGAGAGTTAAAGTTGGATTTAACCATGCCAGTGGGCAAATAAGGTGCATACTGAATTCGGTATTAGAGTAGTGATCCCCTATAGTGGAGACTACCCATGTTACATAATGTGAGGCACCGACCTTCATTCTTTGTACTGTCTAAATTTGTGCTTTTAGAGTGTGAGTCACCGTACGTAAATTCCGGACAGAATGGTGAGCTGCCCAATCTCCCACCATAGAAGCACTATTTTGATCTCTTGAGTGCTATTTTTATCAATCATGTTGGTGACATCGAATTGCTAACTTACATACCACTTGTAATCTTGTTCGATTAGCACCATCCACCTTATCTCTCTCTACACCAACAGTCCATAGAAACACCATCATCATCAACAAGAGGAGCATCACAAATCTACAAGGAAAGTTGAAGACGTTTGAGGTTTACAAGCAACAATACAAAAAAAGAGTGAAAATTATCAAGATGAGAGTTCGAGAAGTTTATGATATCGAGACATACAAGTTGTGAAGAATCAAGCGGTATAACACTTATTGCCTTTGTACTTAAGTTTTTATTTTATTTGTATTTTACTTTCTCTTGTCTTAAAAAAAAAAAAAAAAAAAAAAAAAAAAAAAAAAAAAAAAAAAAAAAAAAAACATAAAAAAAAAAAAAAAAAAAAAAAGAAAAGAAAAAAAGACAAGAGAATTTTTTTTTTTAGGTTTGTTAATAGTTTTTATTATTTTGTTTTATTTTTATTTTGTTTTTGTTTTATTTCTTATTTCAAAAAAAAAAAAAAAAATTAAAAAAAAAAAAAAAAAAAAAAAAAAAAAAAAAAAAAAAAGAAGTAAATTTTGGGTTTGTATAGTTTGTTTTTAGTTTTATATTCTTTCAATAAATCCAATGGAAAGAAGGAATATCTATAATGAAGTTTCAAGCGACAAGGATTATTAAGGTAAAGGTTACAAATTGTCAAGGATCTACAAAGTTCGAGAGTTTATCACCAATAGTTGAAACCGAAGACTAAGAAGATAAAGACGAGGAGCTAAGACATTTCTATTGGATTCCGTGAGAGTGGTGTTATCATAATTGGCGATCGGATGTGAAGGTGAGTAAGTAATCTCATCCTCGATAATAAATGGTTGATTTCCTTTCTTAGAGATCGTCAGAAAAATGGTTTTTCAAAATGTTAAAAGATGTGGTTTTTTTTTTTAAAATATTTCGAAGTTTTCCTTCCCACCATTCAACGTGTTGCGGCAGAATTCTCTCTTCATTCCTACTCGCACACATGTGAGACCCATAAAAAAGCCGTCTTTTTGAGTGCAATTATCATAAAATCCTTTTTGGTGAGGCAGAAGTCGAGGCGAAATGCTTATTGATCGTTTCTCAAACACGCGTTTCTCTCATTATGGTGTGGTTATTTCTCACTCAACATTTAAGAATGAGAATATGTTCTTTAGTATTTCTAACTTCTTATTACTAGCATGCGTAAACTATATGTTCTCATAACTCTTTGGATGCTTAGGACGCTGGAACTCTTGAAGTTGTGAGTTTTTAGTTTGATTTGCTCGAGGACTAGCAAAGTCTAAGTGTGGGGGAATTTGATAGGGTGTAGAATACATCCTATTTACTATCTATTGTTTATGCTTTCTTTTGCTATTTTTCTTGTAAATTATGTATTTTACGCTTGTTTTGAGCTTTATAGCTACTTTGGAGTCGCACGGAGGAAAAGAAGAAGAAAGCACCCAATTTGAGCCAAAAGGGCAAAAAGGTCATTTTACAGCGATTGATATATGGAGCCCAGCCTGCAAGGTTAAGGGGCAACCCAATTTGGAGGAGTACTAAAGCCAGGCCCAGTCAAGGCTAAGGGGGGTTGTCATCAGGGTACCCCTTATCATATCGTAGGTGTAACTATCCCATTTTTAACTCTTAACCCTACTAATTGAGAGATCGTTTTCTCTCATTTTCTTCATTCGCTGAAGTGAGAAAATAGACAATGGCCGTATAAAGCCGAGACCAAAATCGAGAAAGAGAGAAATAGATCGAGATTAATGGCGGGAGGAATCAGAGAGCAAATCGAGGGAGAATCACGAGAGAACCGAGTTTCTGGGTTGCCATTAATGGTGTTCTTGAGTTCGGTGAAAATGGGATTGCTCGCTGAGGAAGATGGTTTATTGAAGAACACAGATGGGTTTGTGGTAGTGAAGTTGAGTTGCAGAGAAGAAAGAGATCTCGGGAGATGAATTAAAAGGGTTTTGATGAATTTCTCGAAATAGAGATGGGTTTGAGCTCATTGATACACCGCTCGTGAACTGTGATGTGTTGATTAAGAGTTGTTGTTGGTGGCGTTGTCGATCCAAGAAATCGATGTCATGATTTCGTTGAAAAGAGATGGAGAAGAAGTTGCTCGATCCGGCCGTGATGAAACGATGAAGATGGAATTGACGAATCGAATGGGTTTTGTGGTCGGAGATGGGTTACGTAGGCGATGCCGTTAATGGTGCTATTGCTCAGATGGGTCTCGTGATTTTAATGGGGAGTGAAATGGAGTTGCGCTGAGATGGAGATGGCTATTGCTGTGGAATCGATAAATGGGTTTCGATTGATATCAGAGATGGCAATGAATTAGTCAGATTTGTTGCTGCTATCGATTAACAGGTAGGATTGGGGTTATGATGATTCGATCTCTGCAAGGTAATGATGATGGTGGGGATTCGAGTAACAGAGGTCTCTCGTGGTGATCCGACTGAGAAGAGTCACGAGATGGTTCGATTTGTGTTAGCCTGAATTCAAGATGGAGGTGTTGATTTTCAAGGATGTGGTGAAATCCAAGACATAATTGATGCAGAATGGAATGATTGAATGCCTATAACTAGATGTATGTTAGGTGTGCAGGAATTGAAGAGAAATGAGGCATCAAATTGGCCGAAGTCCTCAGAACAGCCAAGACTCTACGGTTCTCTATTCCTACGAGTCGACTCAAGGTGTCCGAATGACCGATCCAAAGACAAATGAGTAAGATGAGTAAGCTCGGCAAGACCGACTCAGAAGCTGACTCACCATCTCGGTTTTACCTGATTGACTAACGCTTGACTGACGGTTGACCCTTTTGACCGTTAGTCATAACAAAGGGATGTCGACGGAATATTCCGTCGAATATACCAAAGTGACGGTAAAATTTTCGTGTGGCCTGCGACGGATTCCTAAATTAAATTCCGCCATAATACCATTTTCCTAGGAGCCAAAATCTCCGCAATTTTCTCAGGACTTCTCTCATGGGTGTGAAGATTTGGACTAGGAATTGGATGGAGAATTGGACTCAAATTTGGAAAGAGAAGATGAAAGATGAGAAAGACTTGAATTTGGAAGTTGAATTGCTAAAGGAAAAGGATTCTATTCCTTGGAAGATTTGGAGAATATTGAAGCCTATAAATAGAGAAGTTCTCTACATCTTTTTACACACCTCTCTACACACACAACACTTGTGTTTTTGCTTTCAATTCTTCTTCTTAATTATTTGTGTGAACTTGAAAATTCTCCTTTTTTAATTATTATTTGTGTGAATTTCAAAAACATGAGTAGCTAATTTTCTTATTGATTGAGGATGAATTCCTAGTTCTTAATATATGATTTGAGTTTTGTTTCAATTCTATCTTGAGGTTTTTCACATGATTATCGTTTGTTTTTACTAATAGGAATGTTTATTCATTCATTCATGATTGATTGATAGATTATTTAGAGTGCACACTAAATTGATTTGTTAGTTTAATCTAAATCTAGTATAAGTTAGGGAATAAGTAATCGTTTCCGACACTTTACACAAGTAGAAAACACGAGACCTTGCGGAGGGATTCCGTGGAGTGATTGTGTGTAAAAACAACGCTAGAAAGTGGACCAAGCGAACCGAGTTTAACTACTAGTACTAAACTTAAATTCATAAATCTTAATGAATTCAGGAATTACATCTTGTAAGCGAACCTCAAGGTGGTTCTTTTGAATAGAATCGATAACTAAGCGTACTTGTTACTCGTTGAAATAAGGATTTTGGGGCTAGCTAAGCTGACTGCTATCCTACGGTTGGTGATAATCCGTGACTAATAACATGTGGATGAAAAACATAACTTGAATCATTGTTTTGCAACGAAGAAGGATTCCTTTGATCTTGTCTCTCTTATTGCTTTCAACTTTATCTTTTAATTGCTTTGTTTATTTTCTTTTGCTTTTTACACCCCCTTTGTGACAATTTTTACAACTAGAATCTCTTGCTCCTCGTGGGAACGAACTTGACTTCCATTATATTATTTTTAATTGAGTGGAAATAAGATATTAATTTGATTGCACCTACGACTCGCATCAAATAGGAGAAGTCACTTTAACCGATTCTTTAGTTTTGAACAATGTGTTATTCGTCCCTTCATTCACTTGCAACTTACCGTCGCCTCGCAACTTCTCTCTTCTAGAAAATTAAGCATACAATTTACATTCTCTTACTGTGTTGTACAGACCTTGTCTTGAGGATGACGATTGGTATGGGTGAACTTATTTGGGGGCTTTTTATCATCCGCATTACGAGGGAACCAACTCGTGTTAATGTTATTCATGGGAAAGACATGGCATATTTATGGCATAAACAGCTAGGACATCCTTCTCGACAAGTAATGGAGCTGCTACCTCAAGTTTGTCGTAGTAATAATAATAAGATGGGGTTTAAAGCTTGTGATATTTGTTATCTGGCAAAAACAAACTCGTAGTATCTTTTCCGTTAAGTGAAAATAAAAACAGATAAATTGTTTGATTTAATTCATTGTGATGTTTGGGGTCCTTATCGTGCAAATCGTGCTTGCAATTCTCGGTATTTTTTGACTATTGTGGATGATTTTTGTAGATGTGTGTGGGTATATTTGATGAAAACAAAGGACGAGGTTCCACGTTTATTAATGAATTTTTTCTCCTTGGTTGATCGACAATTCACCAAAAGAGTAAAAGTTTTGCGAAGTGATAATGGGACAGAATTTAAAGGTCTTAGTACTTATTTTCATACGAATGGGATAATTCACCGTGACATCCATGGTTAAAACGCCAAAAAAATACTAGAGTAGAACGTAAACATCGTCATATTCTTAATGTTGCTCGTGCTTTGCGTTTCAAGCTTGTTTACCTATTGATTTTTGGGGTGAATGTGTTCTAACCGCTGCATATCTCATTAATCGCACTCCTCTCGTGTGCTTGATTTTAAGACACCTTTTGAAATGATTTATGGTCGTGCTCTACTCTCGATCTACTTAGAGTTTTTGGATGTTTATGTTATGCGAAGAATATTAATCCTCGTGATAAGTTTGATACCAAAGTCGTCGATGTATTTTTCTTGGATATCCTTTTGGGAAGAAAGGATGGCATCTATTTGATCTTGCAACAGGGGATTATTTTCAGTGTCGTGATGTTAGCTTTGTTGAAGATGTTTATCCTCTATCTGAGTCCGAAGAAATGAATCGTCTTCACTCATTATATCCAATAGAACTTGATAATACTGCGAATTGTAGGGATTTTTTTGAGGATTGTACACAGTCAACAATCCCTGAACAAATACAACAAGGGCCTCCAGACGCTTCTATACTTCCACCCAAAGACGTTGGTTTATGATGCATCTTTAGACACGTCTCTTGAGGATCTTCCACAGGCACTGCCCAGTTACGCTCAACCTTCATCCAGTGACAGTGTTTTGTTACCAGCAGCATCTGAAAATTTGTCAGGTTCGGGAGATCTTTCCAAAGGAACGTTTGGTTGAAAATGAAAGTGTCCCTACAGATGATGATGGAAATGTTTTGGTTGATGATACTCTTACCAATGGAAAGCACCGTACTTACCGATGCAAACCTTGGTCGTGGTAAACGTACCAAACTCGAAAATGTCAGACATAAAGATTTTGTAAAATGGCAAAATGTAGAGCCGAAGACTAACACGACTTTGGTTCCCCCTCACAGTTCACACATACCAGTCCATTCCTCAGGTACTCCATATCCTATAACACATTATGTAAATTGTAATGCTTTTTCTATTGCGCATCAACATTTTCTTGCAGCTCTTTCGTCTGATAAGGAGCCTACATCCTTTAAGGAAGCAATGAATGATCCTCGCTGGAGAAAAGCGATGGAGGAAGAAATTGCGGCCCTTATTGCCAATGGAACTTGGACACTTGAAGACTTACCTCCGGAAAATTGGCTATCGGATGCATGTGGGTGTTTCGGATCAAGCGTCGTTACGATGGTACGGTTGAATGATACAAGGCACGCCCGGTTGTCTTCGGTAATCATCAACAAGATGGAATAGATTTCGATGAGACTTTTGCTCCTACCGTAAAAATGGTTACCGTGCATACTTTTTTAACAGCTTGCCGCCAAATTTAATTGGAAGTTAGTTCAAATGGACGTTCATAATGTGTTTCTTCATGGTGACTTGATGAAGAGGTATATATGCGCCTTCCTCCCGGGATTTAGTAATGGCGTGACCGACAAGGTATGTAGGCTACGTAAGTCTCTCGTATGGTTTGCGCATGCACCTAGATGTTGGTATATATGCCAAGTTAGCCATGACCTTGCGTGCATACGGTTTTTCCCGCAAGCAAATCTGATCATTCCTTATTTGTTTATCGTAAAAAGGGTGTGATATTGAATATTCTTGTTTATGTGGATGATCTTGTTATTGTTTGGGAATAATAGCGATGCTATTCGTGAACCGAAATCTTATCTTGGTGATTGTTTTCATATGAAGGACTTGGGAAAATTGAAGTATTTTGTCGCATTGAAGTGGCTAGAAGTTCAAAAGGATTTTTCTTTGTCAACGCAAATATGCTCTTGACATATTGTCCAAACAGTCTTCTAGGTTCTAAACCAGCTAGCGTTCCAATGGAAGAAAATCATCATCTAGCTCTTGCATCGGACACACCTATGACAGATCCTCGCTCGGTATAGACGACCGGTGGGGCGTCTAATTTATCTTACCATTACTCGCCCGAGCTTTCTTATGCGGTTCATATATTATCTCAATTCATGAAGCATCCAAAACAATCTCAATGGGATGCGGCTTTGAGAGTTGTTCGTTATTTGAAAAACAACCTCGCCAAGGTATATTACTTCGTGTTGATTCCACTCTAGTTCTTGATGTTTATTGTGATGCGATTGGGCTAGTTGTCCAATAAGTACAACGTTCTCTTATGCTTATTTTGTATTCCTTGGGAACTCTCCTATCTCTTGGAAAACAAAAAACAAGCAACTGTTTCCCACTCTTCTGCCCAACTGAGAATATCGTGCCATGGCTTCACCACTTGTGAAATCATTTGGTTGAAGAATTTGCTTCGAGTCTTGGTGTTGAGCATGCTTTGCGCCCGTATCTCTCCATTGTGACAGTCAAGCTGCTCTACATATTGCAAACAATCCGGTCTTTCATGAACGTACAAACACATTGAAATAGATTGTCATTTCGTATGAGATGAGATTCTCAAAGGTACTATTGCTCCCGTACATTCATACTACTATTCAACTTGTTGATATTCTTACCAAAGCTCGGGTCGTCAACATTTTCAATCTCTTCTTGCCAAGTTGGGCATTTCCAAACTTCATGCTCCAACTTGAGGGGGTATTGGGATATTTGTAAGATATTTGTATTTACTTTGCAATATTTTCTTAGATATTTGTATTTACTGTGCAATATTTTCTTACTTACCTTTAGTTGAATGTCGACATCCTTCTTTACAATGTATGTCGACATCTCTTGTAAACTTTGTATATAAGGCCTTGCCTTCTTCTCTAACAAAGCAATGAGAATATTTGAGAATTCCATTCATAGAAACTACATGCTATGAATAAAGAATTCGTCTAACTTGTGGAGTAACACAGGCTACGCGTCTGCCTCTTGAACCTTAAGAATTAAGATTGATAATCCAGAAGCGCCAAAAGGAGCATAACTTGGATTTCCTAGCAGCAAGTCGAGCATCCCGCTTATGTATCCAAAAAAAGAAGTCATGGAGCACCAAGTTCACAAAGCAAAAACTCTTGAAGAGATATGGAGCAGTCAGGGTGTTTACTGCAAATACCGTGGCAATGCAAAGCAATGAAACAAAAAGAAACCTTAAGACTTTCTGACTTCGTGACCACTAACTTGGAATACTATATGGAGTTTCCTGAGGTGTAAAACGTGCGCTGCAAGATG
This sequence comes from Papaver armeniacum, assembly GCA_023531295.1. Classification (NCBI taxonomy): domain Eukaryota; kingdom Viridiplantae; phylum Streptophyta; class Magnoliopsida; order Ranunculales; family Papaveraceae; genus Papaver; species Papaver armeniacum. The sequence goes on along the minus strand of JAJJWW010013816.1, from coordinate 50,968 downwards.
CCCGACACACGAAGTCGCGTGCTTCACGTGCCATGTGTCGTGCTGTGTTGTGCCAACGATTTAAACGCGCTGTGCCGTGTTGTGCTTTACTAGTCAAAAGCTAAGCACATCACAGCCCACGGGCACAACACACGAATAAACGTGCTGGGCCGTGCTGTGCCGTGTTGACACACGTGTTATAAACAATTTGAAATCACTTAATGTATACATTAAGTCGGACATTATCACGAGAATTTAATAGAGAACATATCATTTGAAATTATTTCAAATAAAATTAACAAGTTTATTCAATAAAAAAAAATAGCCCATCAAATATAAAATTGGATCATTGTCATGTAAATTAATGTTCTAGTCAAATATAGGTAACGACATTATAACAACAATATTGGAATATATTTTCCAAATATTTAGGTATTATATGTGTTGTTATAAAAATAAGCCAGCATTAAATGTCAAAAACTAGCTAGAATAGTGACTCTTTTGTGAAATATACACAAACTTTGATGTATTATGGTATACTTGTGCATGCTATGTTGTGCTTTCTTAACGTGCGTGCTGGGCTGGGCCACATGCTTATCCGTGCCGCGTGTTGTGCCGTAATAGTGACTCTTTTGTGAAATATACACAAACTTTGATGTATTATGGTATACTTGTGCATGCTATGACGTGCTTTCTTAACGTGCTGGGCTGGGCTGGGCCACATGCTTATCCGTGCCGCGTGTTGTGCCGTGCTACTGTGCCGATTAGGCTAACCCAAAGACAAACCATGAAGGTGAGGGCGGAGCCAGCCCATTGCAAGGGGGTGCACTTGCACCCCCCAGCCGGGGTCCAAAGCCCATTTTAAGCTCTCAAAGAAATTTTTTTTGACATACAAGCCCATTTTCACATTTTTGCATCCCCTAAAATTATTGGTTGCACCCATAGCAAAATTTGCACCCCTTAGCATGATTTCTGGCTCCGCCTCGCCATGAAGCTAACGTGTCTGGGCCGTGTTAGGCTAAATCACGTGTTTGGGTGGGATGGACTCGTATTTTAGCGTCTTGTCTTGGTCAGCTCGTGGTAATGCACATGACCAATTTTACACCTCTAGAGTTTCCTTTGCCAAACCAAAATGCTTGACTTCAATGTTCATTGTGGAAGTAGCCACTGAAATGAGACCAACTAGAGATAGAGTCATAGAGAGAGGGACAGATTTGCTCAGAAGTAAAAGGTGAAGGGTGCATCATAACCAACAGTGTCATCCTAATTAAGAACCCTAGTGTAGTTGCTCCTTGCATCGCGTGTTTTGATATGAAATGAATTACAACCTAACGGTCTTCTTTTGCATGATATTAAGGTGACTGTTAGGTCATCCACTATGATTGGCGAAAGTGGAAAACAGCCAACTTCCTATAGTTTTTCAACCTACGGCACTAAATTTCTAACTGGTTCCTTGTTTGAAGTTTAAAAAAATTAAGAAAAAGAGTATCTGTTCACCTGGAACAATTTGCTCCAAGCAGGAAATAGTCGTCTTTCTTTCAAAAAATTTGCACTCGTTATCAGTAATCGAACTAGGTGTAAAAAGAGTTTCTCTTAAATGAGCCCATACATTTATTAATCATAACCATTTAAATAAGTGCCTAAGCTAACCAAACAAATCTTTATAATCATTCGACACAGCCCACAAAATTATGTATAATTATTATATATAGCCCATAGTAATAAGATAATCATTAATTCCCTAAATCAACATCAACAAAAAAGTCAATTATCTAATCAAGTTTATGTAATATATTTGACATAATAAATATTATTTTCTAAGAATAATCAACACCCTCAATCAATTTTAGTATAATCATGATTTAAAGGGAAAAACATCATCTTATAGATTTTGTCATTTTATAGATTATGTCTATGGAGTTCATAGGAAAAGAATTAAAACCTTAGCTAATTCCATAAGGGAACAATTAGAATATATACCATAAATTTTGATGTAATCGTGATTAAGAAAAAAATTATTTTAGAGAAAATAAGAATTATAGTTTATTTTGTTTTGGGGAAAAATTAAGAATTAGGTTTATATATAATTGATCAATTTGTGAGAATACTAAAAGAAAGAATTAGGGGAAGCTTATTTTAAATTTGAGGAAGAATGATTTAAGTTTGATTGTTAGAAAAAATTAAGATTTGTTTGGTTTTTTATTTTAACTTAAATTTTTCGGGCTATGGTTAATAAAATGTGGGCTACATTTAAGAGAAGCCTAAAAAAGTGGGGGCAGTCGATTCACTTGCCTAGCTACATGCTAATGAAAAGTCTATTTATGCATGTTTTAAAAACCACCTCTAAATTTGCTCGTTTATTCTTTGTTTGCTCCCAAACAATAGTTAGTTTTTTTGTTAATCCTCTACCACCCTTTTCAGTCTTCTTCACTTGCCACTGGCTTGGGCAGGGGAGCTTAACTTTGTTGTTGGGAGAACAAATACAACCAATGACTAATAACAACATTGTATATTATGGCGGCCGTAGGCCGCCCGAAATTTTTTAGTACTTTTCTCAAATGTTCGCCGCATAACATACATTTAAGATACTGCACAAGTTGCAAATGCTTTGAAATTTGACGCAATCACTTATATTATCTAATGAAATGTCCTCCCGAGCCCAAGGGGAGGAGCTACACCGGTAGAATTATGGAACTTCATTTTTGACAGAATTCAACATGAGTAAAAGAAAAAGAAAAATATATCCTTGTTTCAAAAAAGGAGAATGGGGACGCTCGTAAAAACATCCGAAAACAATCAAGAACACAAAAATAAGCACAAAGATTTGCGATGTACTAAGGCCTTGTTTGGTAAAATTTAATTATAGATAAATAAATTTTTTGGTATAATCATTTTAAAAATAAATTTTTCCAAACACTTTTTTCAAATAATTGATTATCTTAGAATGATGATTTCGAAAAGGAGAAGAAAGAACAATGTTCTACAATTTATTTAGTCCTATGTTATTTTTGCCTCTCTTGAATCTTGATAGTGTAGAGAAAATAAGAAGAAAAAAATTCAATTTGAGTTTTTGGAAAAATAATTGATTATAATAAATTTTCAAAACAATTTTTTCCTCGTTTATGGAAATAATGGATTTTTTCAATTATGATTAAAATAAGCAATTATTATAATGATTACCAAACACATATAAAATTCATTATAATCTGGATAATGAATTATAAGTTGATAAAATAATTAAAAATAATGGTTCCCAAACAACCCTAAGTGAAAATCTTCAAACTGATGTAACCTTTTTAAAGTTAGTTCCCCTTGGAAACTCAATATTTTCTTGTAAAGAATGTTCTTTTGAATTTCAAAAACCGAGCATGAATGGTACCTACTAGTCGTACAGTTTTCTACTAACATGAAAGCTAACACTGACAGGCCCTTTTGTTTTCCAGTGGTTCTAAACCAACCGAGAGAGCAAAACAATGGCAAAACAACCTCTCATAATTTTTTATTTATTTTAGGGGTGGGTCCCAGTGGGGCCCGCCCCTCGGGAGACGTGCAGGGGAGGGCCCGTGAGAGGCGGTTTTTCTTCCATCGTTTTTTTCTCGGTTCGTCGAGAATTTTTGTTTTCAGTTTACTAGTGTTACTGGATTCTCTAAGAAAGTAGATAACCAAAGAGAGGCCATACGCCCATTTAATTGGAACCAACTTACTTAATAACTGCACCATTAACAAAAATAGCAGCGAAGCCGCAGAGGAATTAGAAAAGCGTGATAAAAATCTTCATGTATAAGTTGTGGAGTTGCACGCGCTATGCCTCCACCGCTTGAACCTTGATATTTCAGAAACGTGAAAAGAGAAAGGTAACATGGATGTCCTAGCGGCAAGTCATGGAGCACCAAGTTCACAAAGCAAAAGCTCTTAACGAATTAGATATATATGGAGCAGTCCGGGATGTTTTGCTGCTTTTAGATATGCGAAGGAACGAAAGAAAACAAAGTTTGACGCTATTTGACTTTGTCACCATTGACTTGGAATACTTCATAGAGGATTCCTTTAATTTGCAAAACCAAAATGTTTGAACTCCAACCAGTACAGACATGGTAAATTCTACGAAGTAGGGGTTACACATGCCTGTATTTCGATAATCTAGTGTTTCTATAATTACATGTATATATTTCGCATCAGTCACTAGTTCGGCGATCCTAGTACAGAACTAACTGAAGTCCAGATTGTAGGTTCCATATTGATTCGCAACCTGGTGCAGTCATAATGCATGATGCACGCAAAAGATTTATAAACTGAGTTTCCTAGTTAAACAATAATCAAAGTCAGATGAAATACAATAATCTGTGTCTCTGAATCTGTTTTCTCTTCTTTCTTCTATTTTACTGGACTACTGAGTTGACATTATAGTAAGCCCACGGGCCAATATTCACTGGCTACAAGCTAATACGAGTTAAGCCAGCAATAGCATGGAGATTCACTCAACCTCTGGCAGTCTGGCTGTATGCCCTGTACGAGTATTTGGTTATCCCATGTTGGTCAATAATATGTCACCATATACATATTTATGATGTGTCTGTTCTTGTAAAGCAGTGATCGAGTACATAATATGTCAAGATCCTCGACCGGTACTTCCTAGAAATTATCCAAGAAGAATCCTCGTTCTCATCATACAATCGTTTATTACTATACTGCCTTGAACAAGAGAATACGAAGAGAAACATTGAGAAGAAGAGAATATAGTAATCACACATTAAAATATGCTTTAGATATAAAACGGTGATCGAGCAGGAAGTTTTACTCGAAGAGTTACAGACCTAGCAGGATAATTTCAAACATGGTGGGCATTTTCTGTATGCTCTCCTCTCACAGGTAACTAACTAAACAAGGAAGATAAAGAAAAGAATAGCAAAAGTTTAGAAGAGGAACGAGGAAGATGAATACGAACAACGTACAAGTAGAAGAACCATTGCCAACTCTGACAGAAGATATCATCGTTGAAATCCTTTCGAGGTTACCGCTGAGATTTCTCTTACAATACAGGCGTGTATGCAAACGTTGAAGCATCCTATCTAATGATAATCCAAAACTTATTCACATGAAGAAGAATAGCTTTAGTCTCATGCTAATAGACGGTGAGAGAAGATTACACTCTTTAGATAATGATTCATTGTCATCGTCTTTATATGAAGGTTTCGACGGACGTGTTAAGAAAATTCGTTTCCCAATCATTTCCTTGGACTGTGCTCTTAAGAATACAAATTTTGTGGGTTCTTGTAATGGCTTGTTTTACCTGAATCGTGAAGAGACCAATGACAATCACTTTTGGTTGTGGAACCCATGTTTATGGAACCCATATACCCATGAGTTCGAATGTCTACCAAGACCTGGATTTCCAGTGAGGAAGAGTTGCATTCTATGCAGAGGTCATGGGTTTGGTTATGATGCAAAGAGTGATGATTACAAGTGTATACGTATTTTCATTTATTCAGGCGACATCCAATCTCAAGTTCACATTGTTGGGAATAATGCCCTAAAACAATTAATGTGACATTTTTCAAGTAGTTTAATAAATGATTATTGCATACTCTTTGAGATATATTATTATATGAATTACTATGTGATTAACTTATATGCGGGGAATATGAGTTATCTCACAATGTGATGAGATCATATTGATGGGTCTACTAGAAACTCTTTTACTACGTCGAAAAACAAAGAGTACTTCTTTATTGTTATTTCATAAAGTTCTTAATTAGAGAATTTATGTATACCTTACATGTTCGTCATCTCCATCTTGTCTCGTTAAGCGGTGAGGTCATAGAGTGATCCAATATTCGAACGAGATGGATAGTTATGATGACATAGTAGGATTACATGGTTCAATATGAAGTCCATGAATTATGACATCCCCTCATATTACAAAGGCAAAGAATTATTATTCTAAATCGGCGGTGATCACTCAAATTGTTTGAGCGATTATTAGATTAATAATGGTTGTCCATCACATGTAATAGTCGAGGATATAAGACATAAATAATCGTAATGACACTGACAAGCAAGAGTTGCTATGCCATGGATTATTTATGGATGTCAGGTACAATGGAGGGACTGTTATGTGGCTGTAACAAGGCTAAAGGGTTTATTAATAAATATAACATGAGTTAGAGGGTTCAATCACAAATTTATAGTGGACGATTTGTGATTAGTAGTCAAGAAAACTAATACGTGAGACGTGTGGGGTTTTGACCTATTATTAAGCTAACAAATGCGTAACCCTAAAAGACCTAACGGTTTTATCTTAGTGGGAGAGTGGACTAAAAATCTGCTATATAAAGATATGGTGGATTATTTATTTGTTACGCCGACATTTAACAGAGAAATTATCTTCTCTTCCTTTTGATAACTCGGTTAAGTATTTTAGGTATAAGAAAACCCAAGCTTCCATTATTAGCACGATTCTTGTTCGAAGGTTTATAGAAGAAAACACAGGAGCAAGGTGTAAGATTGGAACCTTTTGGAGATCATCTCTATTGCTTTGTCAAAAGGTAAGTTCTTGAACCATCTATTTTGTTTCATATGTATAATCAAGTAGATGGATCTTCTGGGTTATGGAAAAAGCTGTTTGAATCAAGTCTTCCGCTGTGTCTATGATTTGCTTGTTTCCAACAGTGGTATCAGAGCTACTTCTGCTATGATTGTATGTATGTTTTATAATTAATCATAATTAATGTATATTCAATAATGATTGATTGATTGATTTGTATATATGATTTATTTTAATTACTAATTAATATATAAGAAGATGAGATCTGTTTATATGTTATATTTATTTTGAATCACATGTTGATGTGCAAATCTGTATGAGATATGATGGTTGATTTTTATTGATCTAAACTATGATTTTTGTAAAAAAATTAAAATCCAGTTTAATCACGTTTTTTTTTTATTTTATCAAATATATATTATTAATTTTAATTAATGGAAATATATTGGGATTTGATTTGATTTATTTTTAGAAAATAAATAAATAGAAGGAAAACGTGGTTTAGTTGAAAACGTGTTTTTTGAAAAGTTTGTTTTCGAAATATTTTTTCAAAGTTAAAGGATCGTGATTCAAGCTGACTTGAACTGGAACTGGGTTGAGTCAAAACGGGATCGGAACAGTTCTGATCCGTCTTTAGGATTATCCAGAATGGTTTAGAACTAAGATTCTGGATTGGTTCTAAAAGTCTGTTTGGCTCTGGGATTAGTTTTGTTCTGGAATCAGTTTAATCTAAAGATCTGTTTTGGATTACAAGGTTTGTTTGGCTGTACAGTTCTCTGTTTGGTTATGGAGTTAACTTAAATCTAGTTAGGGTCCGTTTGGTTTACAAGCCTGTTTTGTTATATATACTGATAACATCTTTTTTGATGTATAGCTATATACTATATATAGGATTTAATTAATTACCTGTATGGCTATATATTATATATGGTGTTTAATTAATTACATACATGCTCTGTTTTGAATGTTGATAGTGATACTGATTGCCAACATGTAAATCAAATGTATGTATGATGTATGATTCATTTTGCATATTTTTCTGTTAAGAGATATTAAGTGGGAGAGGGTATATAGATACCCATAGCTTTCCATTAACAATCCATGGATATGATCACATATCTAATTCCCTCGGAATTGCTATGTTAGTCAAATATCTGGCATGGATTACCATTGATCAATACTTGGACAGACAAGCTAGTGTAGATTTCCCTTAGGAAACTATTCTATCTTGTGTTGTATTCTAAGTTAAGTTAATGGGATGACACTTAACTGATATATGAATAATAATGCGTCCCATAGGAACTGGTGGTTATCATATATTCAGAAGCTAAATTTGATTGGATTATTTGATTAATTTTACATGAGATGTTAGATAAATTGAATCAAGTTGAATGAGATTCTCTTAATGAATATATATGCATGCTTATTCCTTAGAATGAGTAGATGTATGCATTGATTATGAATCCAAGTTTGTTATGACATGAAAGTATTGTAATGAACAAAAGTTTTTGTTTTGAATTCTGTAAATGCTTGTATCTCACTGTATGTTTTATTGCTACTTGAATAGATGTCGAATATGAACGTTTTGCCTAATTTGTTAAGAGAGAATCAGTTGACCGGACCTAACTATGTGGACTGGAAAAGAAACTTGGACATTTGTTTGATTGCTCACGATTATAAGTTCGCTATTGTTGGGGAAAGACCTCAAGTTCCGCGAGAATGCTTCTCAAGAAGAGAAGGATGCCTTTGCTAAGTGGACAAAGGCTAATGATATGGCCAAGTGCTATATCATGGGGTCTATGAGCAATGTTTTGCAATACACTTATGAAGGTTATCAGTTTGCTGCTGACATTTTAGAAAGACTCAAGGACATGTTTGCGGAACACGGTCGTCTGCGCAAAATCAAGTCGTCAAGAAACTTATGAACACCCATATGGTTGATGGAACTCGAGTTCGAGATCATGTATTGTACATGATGTCCCTTTTCAATGAACTGGATGTTTTGGGATCAACCATGAACACTTGAAATGAAAGTAGACATGGTGCTCAATTCTCCGCCTCCTCGTTTGCAAATTTTAAGCTTAATTTTAATATGAACAAGATGGAAATGGCTCTCCCCGAGCTACTCCAACGATTGCAAACGGTACCGAGGGATAATTAAGGAGCAAAGGCCTACCGGAACACTTCATATTGGGAGTCTTCTTGGTCCATCCGGGGCTAAGGGAAAGAAGAAGAAGTTCAAGAAGAATGCTAATAAGTAGCCAAAGCAGCAACTAATGCCCTTGGAGTCAAGAAAGGAAAAGGTGATAAGCCTAAAGGGAAATGTTTCCACCGCCAAAGAACACGGGCATTGGAAGCGAATCTGCAAGGATTATCTAGAAAAGAAAAAGGTCATAGGTAATTTCGAATCCTTAGTTGTCGAAGCAAATGTTGCTACTAACATACCAAATTCTTGGTGTGTTGATTAGGGGCCACTAATCATGTATGCAATTCTTTTTAGGGGGTTCCGATAACTGTGCACCTAAGTGAAGGGGAAATCTATCTAAACCTTGGTTCGGAAGCAAGAGTTGTTTTGCTAAAGCTATCGGAGAAGTCCGAATGTTTTCTAGTTTTAATTCTAGTAGTAGGAATAAAAGTTTGGTACTTAAAAATTGTTTATTTGTACCGGACCTTAGGAGGAACTTAATTTCTGCTTTCTTGTCTAGTTAAAGACGGTTTGAAAGTTAAATTTGATTCCACTAAGGTTTTGATAATTAAAGGCGTTTAATTATTTTTCTGGTTTACTATCAGATGGATTATATCTTTTATCTCCTACTATACCTTGCGTTTACAATAAGGAAATAATTGCATCTCCTTCTTCTAATAAGAGGAAGTCTCCTAGTGTTAATTCTACATATCTATGGCATCTTAGACTTGGTCATATTAACCTTAACAGGATCAAGAGATTGGTACAAAGTGGACCTCTTAGTTCACTAGATATTGAACCATGGTCTCTCTGTGAATCATGTTTGGAAGGAAAAATGACTAAGAGATCATTTTCTGGTAAAGGAGTTAGAGCCAATGAGATATTAGAATTAATACACACAGACGTATGTGGTCCCATGAATGTTAAGGCAAGAGGTGGCTTTGAGTATTTCATTACGTTTACTGATGATTACTCTAGGTTTGGCTACATCTACCTTATGAAACATAAATCTGAATCTTTTGAAAAGTTCAAAGAGTATCGGATGGAAGTTGAAAACCAAACAGGTAAAAAGATAAAATCTATCCGATCGGATCGTGGTGGTGAATATCTTTCTAATACATTTTGGAGCATACTTAGTGGAAAATGGAATTGTATCCCAACTCATCGCACCTTGATCTCACAAATGCAACGGTGTAGCCGAGAGGAGAAATAGAACCTGCTAGAAATGGTAAGATCTATGATGAGTTATACAACCTTACTGATTTCTTTTTGGGATACGCCTTAGAAACTGCAGATATATTTTGAATTTAGTTCCAAGCAAGGTCATTCTTGTTACACCCAAGGAATTGTGGATCGCCACAAGCCAAGTCTACAACATATTAGGATATGGGGGTGTCCAAAGACATGTCTTTGAAAAGTAAGTCTAGCAAGTTGGAATCAAAATCGAAGTATGTTTGTTTGTGGGATATCCAAAGGGCACTAGAGCTGGTCTATTTTATAATCCCGTGGAGCAAAAGGTATTTGTTAGCGCAAATGTAATTTTCTCGAAGAGGATTATATGATGGATTACAAGCCTCGTAGTAAAGTAATTCTTGAGGAGTTATCCGAAATTGAATCGATCAGAACTAGTGGTGTACAAAGTTCACAAAGTCCATTCATAGTGAACGATGTGGGCTTCCATTTTGTCAATACCAATTTCGAAAGTACCTTACTTGAATAATCCTCATACTAATCATAATGCAATTGGTACACAAATAAATTGGTAATAACACACCAGTCCAAGTACGTCAACAACACCAATAGTACAAAGAACCCGAACGTCAAGTTCAAATCAACTAGCACAACATGTCCCTTCTAATCATGTAGATGCACCCGATTGTTCGTCAGAGTGGGAGAATCATAAAGCCTAACCCAAAGTTTTTACATTTGGGAGAAACTTTTGAAGCTATCCCGATCAATCGATCTTGGATCCAACTACATACGATGAAGCAATGCGTGATAAAGATTCACCAAAATGGCAAGTGGGTATGGAAGATGAGATTGCTTCAATGCATTCCAACTAGAGTCTTTGATATTGTAGATCCACCATCTAATATTAAACCCATTGGATGCAAGTGGGTTTACAAGAGGAAAAGAGGCCCTGATGGAAAAGTTGAAACTTTTAAAGCGAGATTGGTGGCAAAAGGGTATACTCAAAAACAAGGAGTTGATTATGAGGATACTTTTTCGCCAGTTGCCATGTTCAAATCCATCAGGATACTTTTAGCTATTCTTTTTATTATGACTATGAGATTTGGCAAATGGACGTCAAGACCGCATTTCTTAATGGCAATCTTGAAGAAGAAATTTATATGGTCCACCAAGGTTTCATACAACCTGGTCAAGAACACATGGTTTGCAAATTGCGAAAGTCCATTTATGGACTTAAGCAAGGCTTCTCGAGTCTGAACATCGATTTGATGAGGCTATTAAATCAATTGGCTTTGTTCAAAATCCTGAAGAACCATGTGTATACATGAAATTGAATGGAGTTGTGGTAACATTTTTGGTATTGTACGTAGATGACATCCTGCTCATTGGGAATGATACAGGTGCATTGTCATCAACTAAGATTTGGCTATCAAATCATTTCAGTATGAAAGATCTAGGGGAAGCCAGCTATGTTCTAGGAATTAAGATTTTAAGGAATCGAAAAACTAGGACATTAGGTTTATCCCAAGCTACTTATATTGACAAAATTTTGGTGCGTTTTTCTATGCAAGAATCAAAGAAGGGATTTAGTCCCTATAGACATGGAGTTCCTCTTTCTAGAAATCAATGTCCAAAAACATCTGAAGAAGAGGAACGGATGAAGACTGTCCCTTATGCTTCTGCGTGGGTAGTCTCATGTATGCCATGCTATGCACTCGACCCGTGATATTTGTCATGCAGTAGGCATGGTTAGCTTGTATCAATCTAATCTGGTCAAGACCATTGGATCGCGGTCAAGCACATTTTAAAAATATCTCGGGAGAACTAGAGATTATGTGCTCGTGTGCGGTGGTGAGGACTTAGTACCGATTGGTTATACTGATTTCGATTTTCAATCGGATGTTGACGAAAGGAAGTCAACTTCGGGATGTGTATTTACTCTTGGAGGTGGAGCGGTGAGTTGGAGAAGTGTGAAGCGTAAATGCATTCGATTCTACCACGTGGCCGAGTACGTGGCGGCTTCGGGCCGCCAAGGAAGGTGTTTGGTTTAAAAGATTCCTAACGAGAACTTACCGTAGTACTGAAGCAAAGCAACCACTTGTTCTTTCTTGTGACAACGAGCAGTCATGCAAATAGTAAGGATCCAAGAGATCACCAAAGGCGAAACACATAGAGAGGAAATATCACATAATCGGGGATATAGTCAAAAGAGGTGACATCGTTGTCACCAAAATTCAGTGCAAGGAATCTAGCAGATCCTTTTACTAAGGCTTTACCTCAAAAGGTTTTTGATTCACATGTTCTTTGGAATGGGCGTTAGAGCCACTATTGATTGATTGTTTTTAGTGCAAGTGGGAGATTGTTGGGAATAATGCCCTAAAACAATTAATGTGACATTTTCAAGTAGTTTAATAAATGATTATTGCATACTCTTTGAGATATATTATTATATGAATTACTATGTGATTAACTTATATGCGGGAATATGAGTTATCTTTGTCAATGTGATGAGATCATATTGATGGGTCTACTAGAAACTCTTTTACTACGCGAAAACAAAGAGTACTTCTTTATTGTTATTTCATAAAGTTCTTAATTCTCGAGAATTTATGTATACCTTACATGTTGGTCATCTCCATCTTGTCTCGTTAAGCGGTGAGGTCATAGAGTGATCCAATATTCCGAACGAGATGGATAGTTATGATGACAGTAGGATTACATGGTTCAATATGAAGTCCATGAATTATGACATCCCCTCATATTACGGTCACATTAATTATTATTCTAAATCAAGGCGATGATCGCTCAAATTGTTTGAGCGATTATTAGATTAATAATGGTTGTCCATCACATGTAATAGTCGAGGATATAAGACATAAATAATCGTAATGACACCGACAAGCAAGAGTTGCTATGCCATGGATTATTTATGGATGTCGTACAATGGAGGACTGCTATGTGGTCAGTAACAAGGCTAAAGGGTTTATTAATAAATATAACATGAGTTAGAGGTTCAATCACAAATTTATAGTGGACTGATTTGTGATTAGTAGTCGGCAAAACTAATACGTGAGACGTGTGGGGTTTTGACCTATTATTAAGCTAACAAATGCGTAACCCTAAAAGACCTAACGGTTTTATCTTAGTGGGAGAGTGGACTAAAAATCTGCTATATAAAGATATGGTGGATTATTTATTTGTTACGCCGACATTTAACAGAGAAATTATCTTCTCTTCCTTTTGATAACTCGGTTAAGTATTTTAGGTATAAGAAAACCCAAGCTTCCATTATTAGCACAGTTCTTGTTCGAAGGTTTATAGAAGAAAACACAGGAGCAAGGTGTAAGATTAGAATCTTTTGGAGATCATCTCTATTGCTGTCAAAAGGTAAGTTACTGAACCATCTATTTTGTTTCATATGTATAATCAAGTAGATGGATCTTCTGGGTTATGGAAAAAGCTGTTTGAATCAAGTCTTCCGCTGTGTCTATGATTTGCTTGTTTCCAACACACATCTATTCATTCAGATCAGATACATGGAAATTGATACATATTCCATATAAATTGATCACTGACGGAGACAACTACGTGCGAGCACCAAACGGGGTATTTTGTAATGGAGCTCTACATTGGTTCGCATGGACATACGGTTCCCCCAAAGACTTATTATTAGCTTTTAATATCGCAGACGAGAGAATCAGAGAAATTCCACAGCCAGAAAACTTGGGTGTCGAAAAATTTGAACCCCGTCAACATGTTGATGTGTTGGACGGGTGTATTTGCATTCTTTATAGTAATTCTACTATATTCGAAGTATGGTTAATGAAGGATTATGGAATGAGAGAATCTTGGAAAAAGTATACAACATTCCGGAACTGACAATAATACTTGAAGCCCAATCATTTGTGTACCTAAGGAGGATCGAGTGTTTAAAAACTGGCGAGATTCTACTTGAGGTTCAGTACGACTATTTTAAGACAGCGGCCTTGGTATTATATGACCCAAAGAGTGAAACGGCTACCAGTTTGAAGCTGTGCAAGAATGTTAGAGATTCAAACATACGATCAGTATTGTATAGGTATGTGAAGAGCTTAGTTAGACTTAACTTCGATTCTTAAGTGGAGGATAACAAGATACCTACAGAAATCATTAGTTATAAGGGATTGAAGAAAGATCACTATATATTTACTGACTCGTAAAACATCATCTCGGAAACTGTTTGGGCCCCTCCCGTCGTACAGGAGTTCATGGCAGCAAGGGTAAGGGTCATTACTCAGGCAGAAGATATGGTCATGCTGCAAGCTGTGAGCTGGATGAAAGTTGGAGTTTTCTTAGATAATAAATCAGTTGGAGAGTCTAACTCATGGGGAGATCAATATCTTCATCATGAGTGTCAATTATTAATTCAGAGTTCATTGTGTTTTAGTGTTTGTTTAAAATATCAAGTCTGAATTGGTATCAATGATGATTTAGCCAAGTTTGCTGGAGTTGAAGTTAGTAGTAATGAATGGTACTGCGTCATGTGCCCCGGTCTTTATAAAGGACCGTGTTAGCAAAAGATTTGGAGATTGCTTAATTTTTGTATTATGAAAAGTGGTAATTGAATTATTGTCCCTACTTTTGATGGTCTATACAAATATCCTTATCCCATAATAATTATGTCCCTCTTTATTTATAAGCCCATCAGGGGTCCAATAACATGTTTTTTATTTCCATATCCACCCTCCACACATAATAAATCGCTTATATACTCTTCTTCTTTGTTTCTATCAAAAACAGAAATCGCTCCCACCATCTCCATCGCTCCCACCACCACCACCACCACTCTTGATCGCCTCCACCACAACCGGCACTACAACCTCTGTTACCTCCGCCGATATATCAATAGATCTATTGCGCTTTATATGTTCGTTTCAATACCATTTTTACTGCCATAGTTGATGACGATGGGGGTGGTGGAGGAGCATATCAGATCCACGTTTATCCAATTCATCTAAATGATTTTTCTTACTAGATTCATAATCTTTTTGTTCCATTAATTGATGATGGTGGTCGTGGTGGTGGTTGTGGTGGAGTAGGATATCAATTCTTCCTTGTCGGTGATGATGGTAGTGGTGGTGGCGGCGGTGGTGGAGGATATTAAATCTATATTTTTATTAATGAAAGATATTGATTCAATGGGTTTAGTTTCTTAATTAGAAGTTCTTCTTCTTCTCAATAGACAACAACAATCTCAATCAAATGTTCTAAACTACAACAATTAGTTTTGATAGATTTGGATTGGAAGATGATTTATTCTGTATATGCTTATATTGATATTTAGAAATCTGGATCTGTAGTTGAAGATTGTTGATTTTGATGTATAAATTTTTGATTTTCTGGTGGTGGTGGCGACCGCAAGTGTTATTGTTGGTGGATGTTGTAACAACGATGTTTTCATTTTTAAGGTGGATATTGCAAAGCAAAGGTGGGGTTGGTGGGCTGTATTATGGGATCAATTTTTGTTGGTATGAGTTGTTGTTACGAAGATTGAAGCTTTGTTGTTGAATGAAATATGGTGGTTATCTAGGTTGAAGCGAAAGTGATATTGGATCAACTATGGTTGTTGATCCATATATTTTGGATCAACTCCCCGTTGTTGACCCAATTTTTATTGGATCAACTATGGTGGTTTTTGCTTGGAATGATGAAATTGGTGTTGGATTTTGGTTGTGGTTGTTTTGGTGGTGGTGGTGGTGCTGGAGATGTGTGATTTGTTGGTGGCGGTACTGGTGGAGAGGTACGAATGAGAAATTAGTCATGGAAATAGTAGTAGAATGGTGGTTCTAAGTTGTTGTAGTTGTCGAGATTGGTTTTGAAGATGGTCTTGGAGCTGTTGGTATTTATGAATCTACAGGTAATGATCAATTTATTGTTGTTTATATGTTTTTATGGGATCAATTTTTGTTGTTGATCCATTTTGTGGGATAAACTCCTGTTGTTGACCCAATTTTTTATTGGATCAACTATGGTTGTTGATCCATCTATATGGGATCAACTACTGTTGTTGATCCTTTGAACTCCTATTGTTGACGATATTTCATTGGATAAGTAGATTATGCTTATAGTTTAAATAATGCTTTGTAGTTTAAATCATGTAAATTTCTTCCAATGTTGAACTTGTGGTGCAATGGTGGCATGACTGACTCCATGTCAGATGATGCGTGTTCGACTCACGCCAAGTTCACTTTATTTTACATGGATCAACTTTCATTGTTGATCCAATTTTACATGGATCAACTTCCATTGTTGATCCACTAAAATTGGATCAACTTCTACGGTTTATCCTTTTTTCTTGGATCCACTTGTTTATGGGTAAAAATCGTTTCTGCCGATTTTGGTAAGTTCGGTAGGTGAGTGAGAAACTGGTTCAAACCCTAAACAAATGTGCTGCACGTGAGCACTTTATAGATTCGAGAGATCAATCTGCATAAGTCCGGCCTAAACCAAGAAATGGCCGTTCTGGACTTGCTTCGGTCACAAAGTGGAGGAGAATGGTTGATTTGGGGAGGGAAGCAAAGAAAGGTGTTGAGACCCGCAATAGTTACGGGAGAGTAGTATCTCGACTTGTATCGAGAAAGTGAAAAGCTTAGGAAGCTTGCAAGAGATGAAAGCTTTTTGGAGAGCTTGCAAAGTTGCCTTTTACGAGAGTGTAGTTTTTCTCTGGACCAAGACTTGTTGTCCGGTGGAAATAGGTAAGACCTATTTATACAAGTCGAGATTGAAACGTACCACGGCCTCATGAAGGAAGAGAGTAAAGGGTGAAACAATGGGAAGAGGTGGTAACCGCATGGTTTAATGGGCGAAAACGTTTTCACCATTATTTCCTCTTTATTTGACCGCTTTATTCCTTTTCACGCTTTCTTAATGTGAGCGTAGTGTACGCCGCATCTTGTGACCGCCAAACCAAAACCCTAAAGAAGCATCCCCGGTTGTGTCGATGTCTCGAGTGTTGGTTGCATCTTGAGTGCAAGTGGCGCCGCTAGTGGCGAGTGTGGCATGTGCCAATGGCATGTGCGGAATGCCTTGGTGGTAGGTTGCACGATTTGCAAGTTAGGTTACCAGCGCGTGTGTTTGGCATGTGCCAATGGCATGTGCGGAATGCCTTGGTGGTAGGTTGCACGGTTTGCAAGTTAGGCTACCAGCGTGTGTATATGCCAATGCCTCGTGCGGCCATGTTGACCTAGTTGCAAGTCTTGCAAACCTAGGGCGCTATGTTGGCGTGGGCCAAAGGCATAGCGGCTTGGAAATATGGCTTGCGGCACGTGTTGGCATGTGCCAATGGAACGTGGCGCCATGGCTGACCTAGTTGCAAGTCTTGCAAACCTAGGGCGCTATGTTGGGCGTGGGCCAAAGGCATAGCGGCTTGGAAATATGGCTTGCGGCACGTGTTGGCATGTGCCAATGGCACGTGCGGCCATGCTGACCTAGTTGCAAGTCTTGCAAGCCTAGGGAGCTATATTTGGCGTGGGCCAATGGCATAGCGACTTAGAAATATGGCTTGCGATACGTGTTGGCATGTGCCAATGGCACGTATGACCATGTTGACCTAGTTGCAAGTCTTGCAAGCCTATGGCGCTATATTTGGCGTGGGCCAAAGGCATAGCGGCTTGGAAATATGGCATGCGATACGTGTTGGCATGTGCCAATGGCACGTGCGGCCATGTTGACCTAGTTGCAAGTCTTGCAAACCTAGGGCGCTATGTTGGGCGTGGGCCAAAGGCATAGCGACTTAGAAATATGGCTTGCGATACGTGTTGGCATGTGCCAATGGCACGTATGGCCATGTTGACCTAGTTGCAAGTCTTGCAAACCTAGGGCGCTATATTTGGCGTGGGCCAAAGGCATAGCGGCTTGGAAATATGGCATGCGATACGTGTTGGCATGTGCCAATGGCACGTATGACCATGTTGACCTAGTTGCAAGTCTTGCAAGCCTAGGGCGCTATATTTGGCGTGGGCCAAAGGCATAGCGGCTTGGAAATATGGCATGCGATACGTGTTGGCATGTGCCAATGGCACGTACGGCCATGTTGACCTAGTTGCAAGTCTTGAAAACCTAGGGCGCTATGTTGGGCGTGGGCCAAAGGCATAGAGACTTAGAAATATGTCTTGCGATACGTGTTGGCATGTGCCAATGGCACGTATGGCCATGTTGACCTAGTTGCAAGTCTTGCAAGCCTAGGGCGCTATATTTGGCGTGGGCCAAAGGCATAGCGGCTTGGAAATATGGCATGCGATACGTGTTGGCATGTGCCAATGGCACGTACGGCCATGTTGACCTAGTTGCAAGTCTTGCAAACCTAGGGCGCTATGTTGGCGTGGGCCAAAGGCATAGCGGCTTAGAAATATGGCTTGCGGCACGTGTTGGCATGTGCCAATGGCACGTGCGGCCATGTTGACCTAGTTGCAAGTCTTGCAAGCCTGGGGGCGCTATATTTGGCGTTGGCCAATGGCATAGCGACTTAGAAATATGGCTTGCGATACGTGTTGGCATGTGCCAATGGCACGTATGGCCATGTTGACCTAGTTGCAAGTCTTGCAAGCCTAGGGCGCTATATTTGGCGTGGGCCAAAGGCATAGCGGCTT
Organism: Papaver armeniacum; assembly: GCA_023531295.1. NCBI lineage: Eukaryota > Viridiplantae > Streptophyta > Magnoliopsida > Ranunculales > Papaveraceae > Papaver > Papaver armeniacum. Next base: position 32,442 of record JAJJWW010013816.1, on the reverse strand, counting down.
GGAAATATGGCATGCGATATGTGTTGGCATGTGCCAATGGCACGTGCGGCCATGTTGACCTAGTTGCAAGTCTTGCAAGCCTAGGGCGCTATATTTGGCGTGGGACAAAGGTATAGCGGCTTGGAAATATGGCCTTGTTGCCATGGTGCGCAGGGTGCGGCTTGATTTGGCATTGTTGCCATGGTGCGCGAGGTGCGGCTTGGTTTGGCATTGTTGCCATGGTGCGCAGGGTGCGGCTTGGTTTGGCATTGTTGCCATGGTGCGCAGGTGCGGCTTTTGGTTTTGGCATTGTTGCCATGGTGCGCAACATGCGGCTTGGTTTAGCATTGTTGCCATGGTGCGCAGCATGCGGCTTGGTTTGGCATTGTTGCCATGGTCGCGATGATGCGGCTTGGTTTGGCATTGTTGCCATGGTGCGCGATGATCGGCTTGGTTTTGGAATTAGGGTTCTGTGTTGAAAACCCTAATCTGGTATTTTGAAAAAATACCCCTATTAATTATTTACATATGAGTTAAATGCTCTTAGTTAATGTGTTGCGGGTAACACTAGGTCATGGGGTTTTACGATTTTATCCTTTGTCTAAAAACCACCGTCAACATTAAGTCCCCCGCTTGGCTAAGTAACAGGGGCTTTGTTGCATGAGGTAAGCATAAGATGGTGACAAACTATTAACGACAAACCGTAAAGAGAATTGAGGGAGGCTTGCTTTGACCTTCTATAAATAGGATTTGGAATCCTTGCCTCTAGTAGTTTGCACAAATCGAGGTCAGGCACAATTGGTGGGCCCAAGGCACTGGGGCGACGTTGGGAAGTTGGCGTGAGTTGGGAAGCGAAAGTGTGCTAGGCCGGGTGAGACCGGCGTGATGTGGAAGTCGCGTGCTTGTAGGCGTGACTTGGGAAATTGCGCGTCTTGGCCGGGTGGGGCCTAGGTGCGACTTGGAAACCGTGCTTGTAGGCGTGACTTGGGCGACATTGGGAAATCGCACCCTTTGTGGGCCCATTACTTGCACGCGTGAATTTGGTAAAAGGGAAATCCTTCCCTATTTCAAAGTCTTCACGCCTATATATATATATAGCCCCTTTCTCCCCATCCTGCGCTTTATTCCTTCCTCTTTTCATACTAGCGACAAAGAGAAACCGGATTCCAGGTATGTCTTCGAGTACTTTTCCCCCTTTTTTTTTTCACGTAGGTGTAAACCTTAAGAGTAGGCGCTCTCACAATCCTTGCATATGATTTCTTGGCGTGCCTCTTGTAGAAAATATTGTATGTATGCGACCAAGGGAAATATTGCATATATTGTTTGAACCCGTGGGAAATATTGCATATATGAATTTTCGGTCCTGAAAGAAATATTTGAACTCTGAAGAAAATACTGCGTGTGTATTTTGAACCCGTAGAGGATGCTCCGTATATAATTCTGAACCCGAAGAAAGATACTGAGACGCACTTGTACCCGTATAGAATGCCGCGTATATAGTCTCGAATCAGAAGAAAATACTCGTGTATAGTCTTGAACCCGAATAAAATACTGTGTATATAGTCTTGAACGCGAATAAAATACGTCCTCCTTCCCCTTTCTTCTCCTTTTTTTTTGTGTTGTTGGGTACGATTATGTGTCAGGGAGATAACTTCGTCTTTCTCCGTTTGTTTTGTGCGTATATCTTATTACCAAATTGTTGTGAAGGAATTCGATAAGATGTTACTCGAATCAAATTTCACTTCGTCGAAGGATGCTCATAATTCCAAACCGAACACGGATGATGAATTCTTCACTAGAGCCCTTGCCCCGCCCGGAAGAATCACCCGGTGTTTCGTTCCAATTTTGCTAACCGGTGGTGAGGATGAAAGGAAGACACGTTCGGTTTGCCCAGAGAGCACCATTCGGTTCTCGTCTCCATAAAGGGGTGTATTCTTCTTCCAACATTGACTTCAGGATGTGTCAAAGCCCATTGCGTTCTTTTGATAGATGGGTTGAGTTCATGGTGAGCAAGGAGCATATAAATACCAACTTGACTCGAGCGCAGGTCATTGATGCTTTGTCAAGACTTCAGTAAATCTCCAGATTAGGAAGGATATCCCAGGCTTGGTTGCTTTCATCTCCAGATGGTGCTCGGACACCCATACAATTATATGTAGATGGGGCGAGATAATTTTCTCCTTGGAGAGTGTGGCTCTCTTGTTGAATCTTCCTGAATCGGAATCTTAAAATCCAATTATTTGAAAGTGAGGTGAAGATGCGGGATGACTCGGCCGCTAAGTTGGGGGATTTTGCTCTTAAAGACTCCATTGCGAAGTCGAAGGATTCTGCCTTTTAAGAGGATGAAAGGTGTCCTTACGGTTGGTGGATATCTCAATGGTTTCCGGACGAGTTAGAGCCTCGAATGCAAAGCAATGATCTTCATGTCGCCGCATTTTGGCTCTCTCGTTGTCCGAGAGACATTTTTGATGATGGTTCTGGGCAAGAAAGGAATAAGACCGGAGTTGTTAGCGATTACGTGAAGTTGGCAAAGGGTGAAGTTCTTCCCATTGGCAAGTTGTTCCTTGGCTCCACGTATGTGCATCTGGATCACCTGGTTGCGAACATGCAAGTTTCAATGGTTTCATGAAAGTGGATTCGTATGTGCACGTTGCTTTTCTCAAGTCCGGCTATGGGAGCACTTTGAGAAGTATGCTCAAACCGCTGCCTTCGCTTCCCGTGAGTTGGGGTGGCTCCCGAATTCTTCGATGGGTGAACAGGCGTCCAAGAGTTGGCGTGAGCTTGGTTAGTTTTCTTGATAAGTTGCATGAAATTAATTTTCGTCCATGGGGGCCGGTCCATAAGTCAGTGACTCAAATTGACACTTTTGCTTCTGCTCCGCTCATGTCTTTGTCTTCTGATGACGCTTTGAGCGTTGGTGAAAAACTATTCATTCAAAGCCTGCTTGCTTAAGGTTATATCAGTCTTTCTTCGTGGGGTCTTTCCGATAGTGCCTAAATATTGACCGCTTCGCTCGTCACATGGGTTTCGATCAAGGGGTGCCTCTTGTTTACCTACCGGTGATCCCTAAGGATTCATTGCGTGTCGCCCTTGACGCTTGATGACTTAAAGGCGGGTATCCGTCTTTCCTTCTTTCAAATGGGAAGAAGTAACCCGACGACCTTCGGCTATAATGAGTTTTGGTGCGACGAGTTTACTATGATCCGAGATTTTGTGAATAACGTGGTGGAAAACGTTCGTTGCAAACCTTCCCCAAAGAGCTTCGAAAGAGTATCCAATCTTGAGAGATCCCAAGCGAAAGTTGCCTAACAATTCGGAAGCCCCCGAGGCCAAGGAACGGAGAACAAAGAATCGTGGGCGGGTTCGGACGGTTCACAAGATCCTCCCACGGCTCTTGTATCTTTGATTCTTCCAATAACCAGTATGTGTCGCCTCTTCATTGGTTTGTCTCAAAACACGTGAATTTCGGTTGAGAACATGTGTCTTGTTTCCTTGGGCTTGTGAGTGTTAATGCTTTATTTGCTCTTGCACGTTGCCGAGAGACGACAATTTCTTCAAAGAACTCCGGCAGATTGAGCCTTCTCATAGCGATGATGAGTCGAGAGAGAAGAAGGTTCAACAAGTGAGAGTGATTCCTCCCAAGCAGATCGGGTTCTGTTTCGGGAAGTGGTTCGGTGAGTTTCGCACTTCTTTTCTTTGTCCTTTTGTTTCCTCTTTTGGAAATATCCGACTCGAGTTCGCAGAGTAATCCTGTTCGGAGGATGATTCTGGGGTAGAGCCGCATGAAAACTTGCCTTTGGTGACCACCGCCGGTGACTTGGAGATGGGAGTTAGCCAATTTCCAGGCACAGATGTGGCTCAAATGGCGGATGATTCTCTGATGGTTGTTGCCGTAGACATGGAGGAAGACCCTCTGCGAGTCGTGAGGCCAGGTGCAGGTGCCATTTTTGATCCTCCGTACTTGGTTCCTTATCCGGGGTCATGTCTTTGGTTGGCGGCTTCGCGTCTGCGGCTAAGCACGAGGCGTTGTACACCGAGAATCTAGGATAAATACGGACATATGGCTACAACCAAGAAAGTCACTAGTCGATTTGCGCTGGTTAAGCGTGTGGAAGAGGCTTTATCTTCCATCGAGGACATGCGTGAGGTGACCGGTCACACCGTTCGAAGACGTTATCGCCGACCGGGAGCACCATCGCGACGTGTGCATAGAAAAGGAGTTCAACACTTAGAGTGGTTTGTCGAAGGCCTTGCAGAGATCCAAAAGTTGAAAGATGCAGCAGTCGAAAGCCTTTCCGCTGAGGAGATTGCTCGACAGGAGGTAGAACTCGAAAACTTTCCAAGATGTTGCCTTGGTGGTAGGTTGCACGGTTTGCAAGTTAGGCTACCAGCGTGTGTATGTGCCAATGGCTCGTGCGGCCATGTTGACCTAGTTGCAAGTCTTGCAAACCTAGGGCGCTATGTTGGGCGTGGGCCAAAGGCATAGCGGCTTGGAAATATGGCTTGCGGCACGTGTTGGCATGTGCCAATGGCACGTGCGGCCATGCTTGACCTAGTTAAAGTCTTGCAAACCTAGGGCGCTATGTTGGGCGTGGGCCAAAGGCATAGCGGCTTGGAAATATGGCTTGCGGGCATGTGTTGGCATGTGCCAATGGCACGTGCGGCCATGCTGACCTAGTTGCAAGTCTTGCAAGCCTAGGGTGCTATATTTGGCGTGGGCCAATGGCATAGCGACTTAGAAATATGGCTTGCGATACGTGTTGGCATGTGCCAATGGCACGTATGACCATGTTGACCTAGTTGCAAGTCTTGCAAGTCTAGGGCGCTATTTTGGCGTGGGCCAAAGGCATAGCGGCTTGGAAATATGGCATGCGATGCGTGTTGGCATGTGCCAATGGCACGTTCGGCCATGTTGACCTAGTTGCAAGTCTTGCAAACCTAGGGGCGCTATGTTGGGCGTGGGCCAAAGGAATAGCGACTTAGAAATATGGCTTGCGATACGTGTTGGCATGTGCCAATGGCACGTATGGCCATGTTGACCTAGTTGCAAGTCTTGCAAGCCTAGGGCGCTATATTTGGCGTGGGCCAAAGGCATAGCGGCTTGGAAATATGGCATGCAATACGTGTTGGCATGTGCCAATGGCACGTATGACCATGTTGACCCTAGTTGCAAGTCTTGCAAGCCTAGGCGCTATATTTGGCGTGGTCCAAAGGCATAGCGGCTTGGAAATATGGCATGCGATACGTGTTGGCATGTGCCAATGGCACGTACGGCCATGTTGACCTAGTTGCAAGTCTTGCAAACCTAGGGCGCTATGTTGGGCGTGGGCCAAAGGCATAGCGGCTTAGAAATATGGCTTGCGGCACGTGTTGGCATGTGCCAATGGCACGTGCGGCCATGTTGACCTAGTTGCAAGTCTTGCAAGCCTAGGGCGTTATATTTGGCGTGGGCCAATGGCATAGCGACTTAGAAATATGGCTTGCGATACGTGTTGGCATGTGCCAATGGCACGTATGGCCATGTTGACCTAGTTGCAAGTCTTGCAAGCCTAGGGCGCTATATTTGGCGTGGGCCAAAGGCATAGCGGCTTGGAAATATGGCATGCGATACGTGTTGGCATGTGCCAATGGCACGTACGGCCATGTTGACCTAGTTGCAAGTCTTGCAAGCCTAGGGCGCTATATTTGGCGTGGGCCAAAGGTATAGCGGCTTGGAAATATGGCCTTGTTGCCATGGTTCGCGAGGTGCGGCTTGGTTTGGCATTGTTGCCATGGTGCGCGAGTGCGGCTTGGTTTGGCATTATTGCCATGGTGCGTAGTATGCGGCTTGGTTTGCCATTGTTGCCATGGTGCGCAGGGGCGCGGCTTTGGTTTGGCATTGTTGCCATGGTCTTGCTTGATATCGGCTTGGTTTGGCATTGTTTCCATGGTGCGCAGATGTGCGCTTGGTTTGGCATTGTTGCCATGGTGCGCAGACATGCGGCTTGGTTTGGCATTGTTGCCATGGTGCGCAGATATCTCGGCTTGGTTTTAGCATTATTTGCCATGGTGCGCGATATGCGGCTTGGTTTTGGAATTAGGGTTACGTATTTGAAAACCTAATCTGCATATTTTGAAAAATACCCTATTAATTATTTACACCTGAGTTAAATGCTCTTAGTTAATGTGTTACGGGTAACACTAGGTCATGGGTTTTTACGATTTTATCCTTTGTCTAACAACCACCATCAACACCACTAAAACTAGATAAACTTCTACTTTTGGTTCTATTTTTATTTGGATCAACTATATTGTTGATACAAAAATATTTGAACCAGTGGTGGCGGCGGTGACGGTGGTGGTGGCGGCGGCGGTGACGGTGGCGGCGGCGGCGAAGAACTAGTGGTGGTGGCGACAACATACTAGTGGTGGTGTAATGGTGGTGGAATATTAGTGGTGGTGGCGGTTGGTAGGTGGTGGTTGTTGAACGGTGGTGGTGGAATGGTAGTTGAATGGTGGTGGTGGTGGTGATGCTAGTGGTGGTGGTGAAGTGGTAGTGGGAGAAATTTGTTCCATTTTGAAATGAAGAAAAAATATTATATGAGTGAGGGTATTAAGGTAATCTAATATTAAATGGATAAGGTTATTAAAAAAGGAGGGATATATTTATTGTTGCATAAGGATATATTTATAGGGAGTTAAAAGTAGGGACATATAATTAATATACCCTTATGAAAATTGTAAGAATATGACTGCCTGAAGCCATAATTCTTCAAAGCTATTGATAACTTTGCAAACCTACATCGAGGTGCTTGTTTTAGACCATACAATTTCTTCTTCAATCTACAAATCATGTTAGGATTTTCCATTGTAAAATCCAGAGGTATCTTTATATACACTTCTTTCTCCAAATCACCATGAAGTAACGATTGTGTACATCCATTTGATGCGCTTCCCAATTCTTACCTGCTGCAACTTCCAAAAAAGTACGAACTCTCGTCATCTTTGTCACTGGTGCAAAGGTCTCATTGTAATCTAATCCTCCAAACTGATGATTCCCAAAAATCACCAATCTTGTCTTCAGACGTATCAAATTTCCAATTTCATCTCGCTTCTCTATAGATCCACTTACTCCTTAATACCTTCTTCCCGAGGGGTAACTCCTCCAATTCCCATTTTCCTTGTTCTTCTAGAGCGTGTATTTTTTTCAGCCATGGCTTTACTGCCAACCTGGATATTTCATAGCTTCCTTGAAGCTCCTCGGGATCATTTCCAGCTTATTCTTTCAAGATATTTTCTATTTACAGCAGAAAAACGGTCACAACTAACATAATATATTAAATGATAAGGTGTATGTGAGGTCGATGATTGTGTAGATTGATTTGAATATGAACCAATTTCCTATACTATGTGCGTTACAAAAACTTTGAGTATGTTGGAATGAATTTTATGACGTTTTCCTTTACCCATCTCACTGGTGTTGTTATCTATCACGGCCTCTCTGCTTGTGTATTACTTCCACTATCACCACTAAAATGAGGTGAATTTTCTTGTTCATTCTCCTTTTTTTGTTCTTATATACTTTCATATATTATTTCTGTTTCAGAAGTGGACTGTAGTTCATCACTACTTTTTTTGTGTTGTTGTTGCTTACCATGTTGATGTTCAGCAGAATGTCTAGGTGACGGCAACTCCTCCCTATACTCATCATCACTCCAACATACTTCATCCCTTGATGTAGCAATGTTGCAAACTTGTCACCTTTGTTATTTTGATTATGTACATAACACAAACACACAAATATTCGCAATTGATCATACAGAGGCAATTTTCCAAACATAACTTCGTATGGAGTCTTATTTCCAAATAAAGGTGTCGATGTTCTATTAATCAAGTATGCTGCAATCAATGCACACTCCGTCTATAATTTTATTGGTAAATTATCTTGAAATCTTAAAGCTCATGCTATATTCATTCTATGTTGATGCTTGCTCTCAACTCTCCCATTTTTTTTGGGTGTACCAACACAAGATGTCTCAAATATCAGATCATTAGACTTAAAATACTCACGTAAGGAATTAAAATCTAACTCATTATCACTTCTAACATATTTGATTTCCTTGTCAAATTGACGTTTGATAAGAGCAACAAAATTAAGAAACATCAATTCTACTTCAGTTTTGGTTTTGATCAAATAAGTCAACACATCTATTGAAAAATCATCAACTATTGTCAAGAAATAATGAGCTCCACGAGACGAAGGTGTCTTGTAAGTCCCCCACAAATCCAGATGAACCAATTCAAATAAACAACTATCTTTACTCTGACTAACATGAAAACTACTTTTACGATGCTTTGCTCATGGAAAAATATCACAAGTTGTATTATTTTCCTAAATAGTCTACTCACATATCTTCTGTAAAGCTTTCTCCGAAGGATTCCCCATTTGTTGATGCCATAGCTCGTACGAATCCCCACTAACTGATAACACTTTAAATGGAGGTACACCACGAAAGAAATATAGTCCATCTTGTCTCTCACCCACTCCAATCACCTTCCTCGTTAACTGGTCCAATCACCTTCCTGTAAAACAAAAAAAGACTCATTCAGTCATTTGAGTGACCGAGATTAAGCTACATGTTAACTGAGTCACGTAAAGAACATTATCAAGCCTCAAACCACCAAGAAGTATAACTATTTCAATTTGATCAGAGTTCGCATACTTTCCATCTGGCAGACCTACTGAACAATTCTTAATTTTCTTCACTTTTATCATGTCATCTAAATTACACGTGACATGATTTGTAGCCCCTGTATCCACATTCCAAGAATCACGATTCTTTTTACTTTGTGATTTGATTTTCGATTTTTTTGAATTCAAAAACTGAAGCGAACTTGTTGAAGTTGAGTTGTTGTCACTCCAACTAATCCAATTCCATCTGAAGATACTGTATTATTTGACTGCTGACTTGCTGATAAACTCAAGTTATTGACACAAATATGGTTGGTACTGATATTGCTTCTGCCACCTCTACCAGATGCAAAACCACCACGACCACTTCTATCACCACCCCTGTCACCTCTGCCATATTATCTACCATCAAGGGGTCGATCTCCCCACCATTCAGATACCCGATCAATTGAAAAAAAAACATCTTCTGAATGTACCTCTCAGTAACAATGGTTTCTAAGATTTACAACGGTATCATGATTACTTGTGTTTCCTATTTGATCAGGTTGTAGCTTAAAGTCCATGACATTGTCTTGTACATCTTATATAGAGAAGTTTCTCTCATTCTCAATCGTTCAACATTCATTATTGTCTCGGGTATGCACTATCGATAGATGGTAATGGATCTCTCGCTAATAATTGTTCACTAACCGACCCATACATACTGTCTAAACCAATCAAAAAATAATGAAGATAATCTTCTTGTATCATAGTAGTGACTTGTGTCGCAATATTATAAGTGCACCTACCACACTTGCATTGAGGTACTTTCATATATGTCACCAGTTTATCCCATATCTTGTTTAGTCTCCCAAAATATATAACTATAATCTCATATTTTTCTTGTTTGCACTCACCCAGAGAGGATTTAAGGTGACAAAATCTAGTCCCACTAACAACACAAAATCTATTCTTCAACTGTGTCCATAGAAGAGTTGCATCATCATAATCTCTTAACAATGATCGGATGGAAGAATCTAATGTGTCATTAATCCAAGAGACAATTATTTAATGGACAACAATCCATTCCTCCAACCTGTTCAAGATCTGCCCGAGTTCCTTTATAGTGCCTTCAATAAAACCAAACTTACGCTTTGCTTTCAATGATTTTCCAATGGCTCTAGCCCATTCATTATAATTATTTCCTCATAATATGATCGGATTAATAGTAATACCACGACCATCAATAAATCCTAGATGATATATACCAGATCTTCCTTTATTATACGTCTTGATGATTGTGGATGATACTCTCCTTTTTCTCCATCGCCGCTCAAAGAGAATTTGAAAAAAAAAAAAAAAAAAAAAAAAAAAAATTTAAGGTTTGAACCTAGCTCTGGAGACCATAAATTCTCAATCAGTATGTCTCTATTTCTCATTCATCTCTAAAGTATTTATATAATTAACTTAGTCTTGTTTCTCAAGATATTCAACTCCTAATATAACTCAAATTAAGCTAAAATATGTATCTCCTAAATATACTCTTATTCTCCTACTATATCTCATAATAATTCGACATGGCCAGTTCATTTGTTTGGCCTCAGTAAGCATAGAAAATGTTAAGAAGAGGAACGAAACAACAAGAACGCGAGGAAGATCGATGAACGGGAACAACAAACAAGAACCACATTGCTTATGACTGATATATATATAAGGAAAAAAAGAGAGAGGAAACATCAACTATTTTTGGCCTGGTCTCCATATTATATTCGGTCTTTCCTATTTTAGCTTGGTTGATGTTGTAGTTCACTGTTCACGACTCACGTATTGGAAACACATAATAAATTTATGTTTTCTCTTTTGGTTTATTTTTCTAGATTTGAGAAACCAACTGTGTAAAATTTGTCTCGGTATTATATAGGTCGACCTCTCTGGGAGTCTAGGATGTACGTAATTAAGGTTGTTTCTTTCATCCATTCATCTATTGTTTTTCAACATGTCGACTGAATATACGTAATCTTTCTCAAGCTCTCCATCAACTTCATTAGCAACCATTGGTTCTCCTAGAGTAATAGTTACCTCACCAACCTTCGAGGTGCCTTTTGAACGGCTACATGGTGTTATCAAAAAGAAACTTTATGGTCACAATTTTTTGTTATGGAAGGCTCAATTCACGCCTTACTTGCAGGTATATGATTTGGAAAAGTTTATCGATGGTACTTGCAAATCTCCATTGGCTATTGTGAACATAATTTCTAATCCATTGTTTTTATCTTGGCGATGCACAGATAAACTCTTACTTTTGTGGATTATGTCTTCTCTGACTTCCCTAATTTTGTCTAAAGTTAAGGGATGTGAAACCTCCCATTCCATCTGGACGAAACTAGATGTGATTTTTCCATCCAAGAATCAGATTACTGATTCTCAACCACAATCTAATATCGCCTCAACAAGTCGTGGTCGCAATAAGCGTAAACGATCAAAGGGTAACAACAATACACATCACTATATGCACGTTCTCATTGAATTGTGGACAAAAGCATACATCATCCTGAGACTGACACTAGAACTTGGAGCACAAACATTTGTGTTCATGAAGAAGATCGAGTGTTTAAAAACTTGTGAGATCCTACTACTAAATGTTTTATGTATTTTTAAGCATGCAACCCATCCCCAACTAAGAACTCATGAACTAAAAGTTTTAAGCATGAAATACCTTTTTAAACAGCCCATCCCCATCCAATAATAACAAAGTTTCATTGTGTATGTTTAAAAAGCCAATAAGTTTTATGTATGTTTAAGTTTAAACAGTCAATAATTATAAAGTTTGATTGTGTATGTTTAAGTTTTATGTATGTTTAAGCATGCTTAAAAAGTTTTATTATGTATGTTTTAAACTGATGAGATTCTCCGACTAAAAGTTTTACTTCAGAGTTCAGTATGTTTCGATATATGTTTTAAAAAGTTTTATGTACAAGTAGTAATTATTAAGTTTATATATGTTTAACAATTTTTTTTTAACTTTAAACATTCTACTACTAATATTATCTTATTTGTTTTTTGATCAACTAACTAATTTTGATAACTAAATGCCTTTCGACTAATTTATTATTAGTATTGAAACAAAAAAAGAATTATTTCACCACTACCTTTTTTTGTTTTCTTCTTATTATTATCAAAGAGTTCTTTTTTTTTTTTTTTCTTTCGTTTTTCTCTAGGTATCATTTATTCCTACTTGAGTGGCCTTCATCCTTTCTAACATTTTTATTCTGTTTTTCTTTCATTTTTTTTTTTTTTACATTTACATTTTTAATAAAGTTCATTTTATTATTATTGGGTTTCTCCTATGCTTTAATCCCTGATGTAAAACAAATCGCTGAAAGAAATATCATATGCTATGAGTTAAAATTTAAACAGTAAAAACAAAAACGTAAAATCCAATTTTCGAAGTAACTATTATTGAAATTAACAATAACGAATACATTCATTCATGAATCATGAACCTCTCGGTGGTGTTTTTAATCTACTACAACTTACAAAAAGCTAAGATGATCCTCTATTAATCCTATTGAGTTTAGTTATCACAAAAAAATGATAACATATTAGTACTCTTCATGTACATATACAAGGATACAGGGACACGTAATATGTAAAATCGATAGTAAATAAATATATTTTGTGTGATTGAAATTTTCAAACCAAAATTACAATTTGATCAGTGTGCTAGCTCTCCTTAGTGGACAAACAAAACGATACATAGCATATTTATCATACCGCTTATATATGTGGCCAAATGGTATATATACAAGCATCTAACCTGGTGCATACGCACCGGATGTTTCGATAGTGTCTATATCGTAGGGCTTAAAATGTAACATTATCATAGGGCGTCGTTAAAAATGCATATGAAACTGAAAAAGTTGTAAGCACTATCCAATAAAATCATTAACACGACGGTGATCAGGATCTGCTAATTTGTCAATAAAAGCATTGGCACACTTAATTTGCCGTGACGTTATAGTATATTTGGGTCCACTGATTGCAAAGGAAGGTTAATTATTTGTTGGGTCCACTGATTGCTTCGTTTTACGGACTATTTCCTAGTTCGTCGTTATAACCGCAATTTCTTAAAAAACAGTTCTTAGCTTCATCCCCATTAACCCCACATTTCTTACATCCCAGTATTCATTAATGGCCATTAATGGTTGCCTTAAAGAAATCCTAAAATTTTCTTCACCACATATTGAAACCATGAAAAACCCAAATTTCCACTTTTGTCTCCTAAAATTTCATAAATCAATTTGGTCTCGAATTTGGAAGGCGGTGATATTCATCTAGAATTTGTCAGATCGAAGATTATAATTCAAAATCATATGATCGTGTAATTCCGTCTAAACCCTAATATGTGTTGGATCCCAATTTATTGAATCAAAAGATTTAAATTTTTTCATTCAGTAGCTAATTTATAAGTTTACAAAGAAATCAAAGGGAATCTTCGTCTGTTACATAATACATTATCGTCTCAAAAATCAAATTAAACTAAAATTACAAAATATATAGGTTCAAATTTTAAACTTTGCATACATCAAACCAAAAATCAGCCGATAGTAGTAATTACCAACCATTTAAACTTAACGTACCCAGACACCGTCTGAAAACATAAGGTCCTTTTCCGTCATTAATTTTTTTGTCAACTGTTCCACCCATCGATGTGAAAGCAAACATCGAATTGTATCTTCTGATATTGTTTAAATCTGGTTGACCTTTGTCCGCCCCTGTGATCCAATAGTTCCTTCAAAAATTGCGGAGTTTCTTTCACCGGCGGTAATATAACCTTTCCATCTTAACAGCATATCGAGAATTTCGGATTGCATGTTTGCTTGCTCTTATCGTTTCTTTCTTCGTACCATACAATTGCCCCGCAGTCGGAACATATCCGGTCGGGTGGTCTAAAATAAAATATTTTGTCATCATGATTTTCTATTAAAATATCAAAAAATATGTTATTTCCTACATGGGTTCGGTGTTTTACATTATATTAAGATTTAAAGATAAATTTATTGTTTTTACAGGTACAATCTTTTTTTTGAACATTCATTAACGAACCTTTTTGGGTAGCCATTTGAATTTCCATTTCGTCATCATTAACTGTTTGGTATGTATCCGTCATGTTGAGTAATCGCCTTGCGATTTTGGCGATTTTGTTTTACTTGTAACCATGCCATTAGCGTTAACAATTTGATGAGAAAATATCGATTGAATGTTGTGTCGTGCCCCTTTTTTCGCTAATAACGTTATTCCTGGACTCCCTTGCCTTTGGCAAAGATGTTCTCGATTTCTTATTTCTGTTCAAATGCTTCAAATTTAAAATGCAAATGTTATATACATATATTTGAATGTGGTATTGCAAATTTCATTTCTAATAGTTACCTTTTAAGGCTGCAATCATCATCAGTTTGTTCTTTTGTCTTTCCGATAGTAACAATCTTCGTTCTTCTCTCGTTGCTTAGCGCACTGCTTCTTCGATGTATTCATTATGACTTTGAGAATTTTCTAGCCGGTGAGAGCTTTTCAATATTAGAGTTGTGTGGTTACATGGTTCAATGGTGAAATCCTTTTTCTAATGAGGCACCCGTTGGTTATCACTGGTTATATTATATTTTCAAAATTGCACCTTTTGGACATGTGAGAGTTTGATGAGGCACCTGTTGGTCATCAATGGTTATGATATCAAAATTGCACCTTTTGAACATGTTAGAGTTTGCAAATCGTTGGTGGTCAATGGTTATGTTATCCTTATGTGAAATTTGCATCTCGTTGGACGTTTGAGAGTTTTGGTGGTAGGCGGTTAATTATTTTTACCTCATAAAATTCATCGTGATCATATAAAGATTACAAAAAGGACTGATGTTGGAACAAATGGTGATTTTTAATTACTTTAATTTGTGTTCTCTATGTCCTTAAACATCTACTGGTCAATTTCTAGACAATAGTATTTGTTATATTATTGCGTAAATGTTTCAAGATAGCTTATATAATTTGAGCAGACTTGTGCAGGAGGTGTCTAGATGGTCGTAGATACCGTATTTGTGTTTTTTACGTCTTAAAAATATACCGGTTAATAAACAAAATTGGGTTATTTCAATTACGCTCCTGTTCACCCTTATTCCTCGACGAACATATTACATGTTTTCTCCCAATTTAAGAAGACGTGGATCAATTGATTTTCCCAATATTTACTTGTGCAGCGTCTTGATGCTTGTAGACACTTGTTTTTTTTGTTGCCTTCATGCGTAGGGATTTACTTGGTAAGCGCTTTATGTCTCCCTAAAATGTATGTCTATGGTAAGAAATAATGAGCAAAATGGTTTTTTCTATTTCTGGCATTTGTAATATTTAACTGCAACCGATATAATTATTTTATAGTTACAAATTACACAGTATAATTAGTTCCAAACGTTATTTATAAACTTAATACATAAACATAATTATCAGTTTTAATCCTTCAAAAAAACATAATTAAATGCAACACTATGTTTTTATCCTTTGCAACTCGATTTATCAATCAGTATTTACTGCAAAGATTCATGAGAGTTTCATTATCATATCCCCGCAATTAAAGATTTCGTGTTGTAAGTGTTTATGTACAAATATTCATATAGGTGTGAGTTATGTATGCTTAATATCTCAAATAGATTACCTCGATGACGAGGGATTTGCGTCTCTTTTTGGATTGATATCCCTTATTATCCTCTTCCGCATGTTTGGCGGGTGCCTTTCCCTTCCTTTTTTTGGTTGATTCAACGGTGCTTTGGTTCCGCTGTTCCACATGCATGTCATTAGATCCCTCGTTTGCCTGCACAAACATTATCTAATGAGATTGTCTATCATAAGGGATGTTACCTGGGTGCAAATTATTGAAGACCTCTTTGTATACAATATTTTGTGTGAAACCGAATGGTTGTTTATCGTTTTTTTTTTATCAGAATCTTCAAACATTCTCTCGATGCCGTTCTAGAAACTGCCATATATAACTGTCCATGAGTAAAAAGTGGTGTCGGCAAATAGATGCCCACATGCTGTAGGGTCTGACCTTGGCTCTTGTTGATTGTCATAGCAAAACATACTTTTACTGGAAATTGCTTTCTGTCCACGACTGGTTCTTTTCTTACGTCGAATAAGATTCGTTGATAGAACATCTTTCAGAAGTTTGATGAACATGGAAAACTCGTCCTTTTCAAGGAATTTTTATTGTGAAATTCGGATACTTTATATATATCAATGATTCTTGCTTGCTGGGGTTTCCTTAGAGGTTTCTGAAATTGCAGTTGGTACCCCTTATGTTTCACGCAATCCTCATCTGGAACGATTAGGTACTCATCGGGTATTCTGATCCAAGTTTTGTCTTTCATATCGGTAAGTGCAATTGCTGGAAGATTTCCATTTCCAAGATTTAGTACCCATTTACCGAATTCTTCTTGTTTTTCGTTGCGGTGGAAACTCGAAATTAGGAGCATATTCTCATCCAGTCAAGATTCAAATCTCTCCACAAATTCGATGTATTTATCGATGCTTCAACATCCATTTTCCTGGTTCCTTCAGGAGTCAACGGTAATATATGCCTAAAATCTCCAGCCAAGACTATAGTTTTTCCTCCGAACACCTTTATCCGAAAGCATGTCCTATTCAGTGCTTCGAAAGCATGTTTGTGTATCATAGTCGCTTCATCCCATATTATTAGGTCAACCCTACACATCATCTTTGCCCAATATGTTCCTTTTCGTATGCCACAAACAGAGTCTTTATCAAGTTGTAAGGGTATTTTGAACAATGAATGTCTTTGTCCTCCCTCCGCACAATGAGAGTGATGTTATTCTGATGAAGCCACCGTTAAAACATATTTCTACATCGATCTTAATCGGTTGCCAACACATTGAGCGGATGTGTTTTCCCACCCACCGCTTCCAAAGACAAAAATGCTCCTCCTTTGTTGGCTTCACCGCCTCTTTTACACACCCTAAAGACGTTTCTTTGTTGGATGTTCAAACCATTGTAAAATATAAGAAATCTTGAGGAAAGTTGTGTTGTGTTGTAGTCTCTGCTCTTCATGGATGATTCCCTTTTCATTTTTGGTCGAACCGGTAAGGAAGCATCGGAATTCTTTGAGAGACCTATTGATCGGAGCTCATTGATTTCTCTATTTCTAATAAAACAAAGTTTTCGATTTGTTCATCATCGATTTCAAGATCTTTATTACATGTTTGTTTTGTTCGTTCGTGCAGAATATCCTGAGATAGTAGTCTCCAATGTGTTCTCCACATTTCCGATGGGTTTTTGATTTCGCAAAACAATATCGGTGTGATGAACATTTCATGTAGGGACTCTTCTGCACCCCAAGCACTTGCCTCTTCAATCACTTCTCGCCATTCCCGGTCGTCTTCCATTTTTCGAGATTTGGGAATGCAACCGAGGCTTCGTTTACAGAGAAGGTTGTTGGTCTATGTATTTAAATTTCGTGAGGCACTCGTGAAATTAGAGATGGTGATTGTATATGAAGGGTTGCGACTATAGTTTGTATTGTTTGTGACTTGCGACTTTTCGTTGATCTTGTAAGCCCTAATATGAAGAGGCACGTTTGTATTTACTGGTTTCTTTTCCTCGTGCAAAAGTAACCCTTCAATTTACCTGATAATAAGCGGCCAAGTAAGTTGTGCTGTTAGAGTGATCACAATCGATGTCGATGTGTGAGGGAAAGTTAATGGCTTTGATGTGGCTGTACCCAGATTCAAGTTTAATTGTGAGGGCGACATGTGGCGTTTTGGGGTCCCTTATTATAAAGAAAGATATATATATATATACATATATATATATATATTTTTTTGATCAAATGTGACTTGATGTTCTATGGTGAAAAAATATCTACTATTAGTTTCTTTACAATAGAATGTAATTATTCATATAATGCTAGCAACTATAAAGTATTGTCGACATGACTTTACTAAATCACAAATTATTATAGTGCCGACATGTTAAGATATCGCATTATAATCAAATAATATGGTGGAGACTAAATTATTAGAATATTCTAGTAATTTCAATCAAATGCTCTTGGTTAGACTCTGCAATCTCATTTTTTTCAAAGGTGCTAAGACAATCCAATCATAACTAATACCATATTATCAACAATAAAACCACCAACTTCATTGATCACAAGTTCACCACCGCCACTCTTAGTGCCTTGATTATGCAACCAAATAAGTTCTCAACAAATTTATTGAAATGAAAATATGTGTTTGCAGTATGGTTTTGAAGCAAGACGGTATACCCAACAAAATTTACTAATGTCATATATTATATTGCCATAAAACATGTACCCGGATACATATAAAAATGGACCCATGACCCATGTCTAGATGAATGATAAGTGATTAATTTACATGTTTAGAGTGTCAAATCCATATTTGTTTTAGATATAATTCTTGCATATTACTTGTTATTATATATGATCACTTTCTAGTTTATGTGTCATATTAAGTGAATCATCCAAAAATGAGCTACAAAGTGCTTAAATGAGCAAGGAAGTGGAATCTATTGATAAAGAAGGACCAATGACCAAATTCAACTCACTCAAATGTAGGATTTCTTAATACCACCTTGAAGAGAACGAGAATACGAAGTGACTGCAAAAATAATGAGGTCATTCCGACATCGGAAGAAGAAGTTACGAGGAAAACAAGATTGAAAGACTTGAAGTCATAGAGAGATGTTCGACTGATAACTCTACCGCTCGAGTCAGACAAACTTGGATCTTAAAAATTAATATTTTCGAAGAGTATACAGAGAGATATTTTCTCAAAAGTAATCTAATAAGTGAGCCGAACCTGACACTCGCCGGGAGTAAATTTCACTTGTCAAGTTCGTCCAGGAAAGGTTGACAAGTTATGATCTGAACCTGACAACTTCCTGCGATATATTTGGACGCGAAATTGACTTGTGACTCAAGGAAACACGGTCACAGAGGATTCTAAGCCTAATTTGAGAGTTATATATAAAAAGACATCCAGAGCCCTAATAAGGGATCTTCCACGTCCATCTTTACACCATCTCTACCTCTCATGCCACATCTTAAAGACATATAAATCTAGGGTTTACCCCTTTAAGGGGAACCCATTATTCTTGTAATTATGAATAGATAAACCTTCGTTGATTAAGGATGAATTCAATGTTCTAAACGTGAAGTTTGATTAGTTAATTCAAGTTTGTTTGAAGTTTTAATCATCATTGTTTGTTTTCACTATAATTCGGGTTTATGATTGATTTCTAGATTGTTCAAGTGTACAATTAGATTATTTTATTGATCATTCTATTGCTAATAGAGATTTGGAGCGATCCGTAATTGTCGTGCATCTCCTATACAAGTAGAGAACGGGAAACCTTGCAGAGGCCCTGCGAAGCAATCATGTGTGAAGACAACACCAATAAGTGAACCGAATATACTGAGTTTAACTACTGGGCCGGGATAAAACCTAAATTCACAAAGCCTAATGCGTTCCATCGAGTTACAATGTGTAAGCGTACCTTAATGTGGCTCATTTGGATAGAATCTCGCACTTGTTATTCGGTGATACAAGGAGTTTTGGAGATTGCTAAGTGTACCTGCTATTCTACGGTTGGTGATGAATGATTTTGACGGAAGATAGATAAGTATACTGATTCGATTAACGTATGGTAATGCCGAAGGATTCCTTGATCATCTTTCTTTATTTTTTATTCTTTTATTTGTTCACTTTATTTCAACCAACCCCCCCTTTGTCTTTACTTTACTTTCTGCTGATTCAAATAACCAATCAATTACACAGCTCTCTGCGGGAACGATCCTTACTACCACTATATAACTAGTTAATTAGTGAAAAATATATCGAACAATTTGTTGCACCTACGACACGCATCCATGAATAAACAAAGGTCAAACGTCACCAAATACTTCTTATGGCCTCTGGAAAACTTACGTTCATTCCAAATAAGAGATTTATTAATCATATTTTCTAATTGAAAAACCTTACAAATCCTAAACTGAGGTGAAGGATGTGCCAGTCTTCTATGTCAAACTGTAGCTACTACTCGTACTCAAGATAAAGTTGAAATTGGTGTTGAAGGTTGACACACAATGCAGGGGGTCAATACCATTCTTATTGGGCCTTTAGAAAATAATTTTATAAGTCTTGAAATCCTTGGAAATATAGTCATAAGTGCAAAGGTAAACGAACAATTGTTGTCTCTAGTAAACCAGTGTACAAAAATCAGATTTTGTGCAGTATCTGGAACATGGAGAACATTATGTAAGAAATACTGATTATTATATTGCTACAATCAAACTAAACTTAGAATTACTTATAATCATACCTTCACATGTAGCAATAGCTACTTTAGCATCATCAGAGTAAGAAGTGGAGACACAAACACTATCATTATTTGATCGAAATAAGGTGATATATAGCACCACATAAATGTTTTATATACTAAGGATTTTATCCAAGGATATTTACACTAGCCAGCATAACATATGGATTTCGTTGAGGTTTTCTTCCTTGGTAAGAAAAAATGATTTTATAGAAGAAGCTAAAGAAGTATTCCCAATTTTAGAGCAAATCTGAAACCACGAGATGATTATTTATGGGGAAGCACTTGACCTCTAGAAACTTCCAAAACTAGCAAAATTGGCGAAAACCACCACCATCATGAGCCACCACAAAATAAAGAATTGCGAACTCTACCACGACTATTATTGAAATTAAGTCAAAATGACAAATTTGAAGAGATTTTTGTTAAAGGGAGAGCAAAAATGGATCAGAGGAGAGCAGACTGATTCCTATAATGAGTTTTGACTTGGACAAGTTTATCCTTTACTCGTCGTTACGAACAACCAAAATACCGTAAAACAGACTGTTTTACGCCATTGTCAGCTGGTATATTTCTACTCTACGCCGCGGTTAATCTTATTCGTTGCAACGATAATACCAGAAACAAAAGGCCAAACCCTAGAAGAAATTCAAGCTTCCATGGACTGATGACTGATCGTAGGCGTAAATAAATGGTCGTCTTAAAAACCATTGTTTCAGAAAATAAAGAGGAAAAAGAAAAAGAAGCAAAGATTAATTAAGCTTATTCCTGTTCATAAATTCAAGGTCAGAAAAGAAAGAGGAAAAAGAAGCAAAGATTGTGTATTAGCATATTTTTCGGTTAAGTTTTTTTAATATCAAAACCAAACGTTCGGTGCTGGCCTATATATATTGAACTTTAACTGAGCAAAAATAAAATAAAAATTGAACTGTATCCCTGTGATGACAGTTCTGATGTAGCAGCAATGTGTGCACATCAATTTGAAACACTTACGAGATCTTTTTTATTTTTTTTGAAGTAAAATTATGTTATTGAAAAAGTGGGGGTACAACAACCTCACCCAATATTTCGCTTAGCAATCTGTATGGACTAAATCCAATATACTTTTAAGAGAATTAACTAGACAGTCAGACTCAATTTTAATAAAAGTATATCAAAGAGTTATATCTAAATTTCTCGATTCAATCCTTACTCAAACATATAGAAATCCGCGAGCCTGATTGAATACAAGAGAAATTAACTTGAACGGTACCAAAGACCAATGTTCAAGGATCAATCAATTTCAATTAACAACCAAAGGTTGGATTTACCAATTAATCGATTCAACGCACAACCTCGTAATATTTCAATTATATAACAAAATATAATTGGAAAAAAATAACACGACACTTGTAGTTTCGTTAACGAGGAAACCGCATAAATGCGAAAAAACCCCAGGACCTAGTCCGTTGAACATACACTATAATAAGCCATTACAAACACTAGCCTAGTACAAACTAACCCTGGCCCTGGGTGAAGTTGAACCCCAATCAATCTCCCACACCGATCCAAGGTACAGTTGCGCTCCTTACATCTCTCCCGATCCCGAGGATACTACGCGCTTGATTCCCTTAGTGATCTCACCCACAACTACTTGATTGCTTAGGACCCAAAGTAGAAGACTTTAATAAACAAATTTGTATCACCTTAAAAGTCTACAAGAATAGATAAATTTGTCTCCCCACAGAGAAATACCTACGAGTTTTGTTCGTCTTTTGATAAATCAAGGTGAACAAGAACCAATTGATATTGAACCAATTGATATACCGGACTTATATTCGGAAAAACTGACCTAGAAATATCAATCACCTCACAATAATCTTAATCGACTAGCGAAACAAGATATTGTGGAATCACAAACGATGAGACGAAGATGTTTGTGACTACTTTTCTATCTTGGCTATCGGGGAAATAATCTCGAGCCAATTTTACAATTGTACTCAATACGATAAACAACAAGATCGGATCACACAACTACAGAGAAAATAGTTGGGTCTGGCTTCACAATCCCAATGTGAAGTCTTTAAGTCATTAACCTACGGGGTCTCGATAGAAACCTAAGGTTAAAGGAGAATCGACTCTAGATTACACAACTAGTATCACACAGGAGGTGTGGGGATTAGGTTTGAGTTTACAATCTAAATTACCTTGGTAACAAAGCATTCAATATTCACTGTTAGATGAAAACGTGATTAGATTCAAGCTAATATATTTCAACCGTTAGATCTAACTTAGCTTGTTATACACACATGAAATGTAACTTCATTTAGGTTTGAGTAACCGTACCTAAACGTGTACAAGTCGTTGGTTCAACAGTAGTTAACCAATGGTTAGCCATATGAGCACTTTCATATCAACCTTATTCATCTTCATCATAACTAGTTCAAATGACTCAAAAGAACTAGTTAGAGAGTTTCAATTGCTTAGATCTCATGAAGTATACGCCACACAATCGAAGCAAAAAGTTTTGATTCACTTTCGAATCGATTCATGAACATTATAGCCAAGGTTTACAAAGATTGCATTCCTTAATTTATAAATGTCTTAGTTCATGAATTAAACTGTTTTTAGAAAATAACCCACTTAAGTACGCATACGATTACACATACTTAAGTAGCCGGACTGAGCTTGTTTTCGATTCACAAACTCCGAAAGAATTCACGGGATGTGAACTTCGATGATGATCAGTACGGACTTAGCTCGATTATCTCGAAAGAAGTACGCATACTTTGGTTCAAGGATTTTGGACTTGCGCAAATATGAATACATACAATGTTTATATCCAATCATGGTTATATATTCTAAACTCTCATTTCAACAATTGAAACATTCTTAGAGGATGTTATATAGTTGTTATTCACAATTTTTTTCATCAAAGCTGATTTTCAATTCATTGAAATAATCAAAATCACTTTTGTCACTAGTAAAGATGAACTTGTCCAAAGCGGCTTACAACACATATTTCGATAAATAGATAAGCGAGATAAACTCATTTCGAAATAGCAAATGTGTATAATCGAAGTCTATATAGCAATACGACTTTTGTCTCAAGATAGGAGATAGAGTAGATAGAATTTTTAGTGATAGATAAGTTCAAGTCTCCACATACCTTTTTAGTCGATGAAGTTCACGGTTCCTTGAGTAGCTCTTTGTATTTGCATGATGAACGTCGTGGAGTCTAGAGCTCAACTACACTTTCTATCCTAGTCCGAGACTTAGCTATAAGTAGACTAGAAATCAAGACTTATAGTTTTGGCAACTAAACTTGACAAACAAGATTGAGATAGCAATGCTTGCGAGTTCTACCGAGCAGTGCTCTAACAGTTATTTCCAACTTTCTGACGGATTATATACATTTCTCTGTGTAGTAATCGTTGCAGATATTTCTAACTTTTTGGCGTCAACGTCCATTGATCGATGATCACTGAATAACTGGCTTTGAATATTTGCAATGAACTCCCTGAAATACATAACTGGCTTTGAATATTTGCTTTGAACTCCCTAAAATACATAATCCATCGTCACTTATTAAAACGTAAACACCTATTGGATGTTGGTTTATAGTGGTCACTACTTAACATGGATTTGGCTTATTGTTAAATATAGATTTCCACTGTATATAGAAGAAGAAGTAAGAAGAACAGAGCGATTTGACTGGTTTGGGTTAGTGAGTTAAGTTTAGTTAAGGTCTGTAAGCATGTGAGGGGAGCGTATGAAGGGTAAACTTGTCCGAGTCGAAACTCATTATAAGAATCAGTCTAGTTAGTGAGTCAAATAAGGTTTACGCTTTCCTCGAATCCATTTTCACTCTCCCTTTAACAAAAAAATCTTTGAAAATGAGGCAAGAAAAAACTTGGAAGCAATATCAGATCGAATAGACTGTTTTTCCTCATAAATAATGATTTCTTCACTTTGAAGAAAACTACAAAGTTAAAAAACATTACGAGAGGAAATCTAACGCGAGTCGGAGTTACAAAAACGAGTCGGAGTTATAAAAGCCTGATAATCTAATCCCGAACCACCAATAACCGTATCCAAAAGTTCATTAACTGAAATCTTAGTGTTAAATAGTACCACATCGCCTAGGGAAACCTAGGTCCCGTGCTTAATAAGCCTCGGGCAATCCTAACCTTCCAAACCGGTTTTGGAGGTTAGTTAGGCCTGGGGATTCTAACATGGTATCAGAGCCAGACCCCTCTCGATGATACCCGTGTGTCCGTGGTTTCCGTACCACTCCGTCTGTGTATGTATCCATGTATGTCCGTGGCTTCCGTGCCACTCCGTCTGTGTAGCCCTAGTCGTTGAGGGGGGTGTTAAATAGTACCACACGCCTGGAAACCTGGTCCCGAGCTTAATAAGCCTCGGGCAATCTTAACCTCGCATAAAGTTTCCTGAGGTTAGTTAGGCCCGAGGATTCCTAACATGGTATCAAAGCCAGCCCCCCTCAACGCTACCCGTATCCGTCCGTGGTTTCCGTACCACTCCATATTCTCGCCAGTGTGCGTACGTGATTTCCGTACCACTCCGTATCCCCGTCAGTGTGTGTCTGTGGCTTCCGTGCCACTCCGTTTGTGTAGACCTAGTCGTTGAGGGGGGTGTTAAATAGTACCACATCGCCTAGGGCATCCTAGGTCTCGCGCTTAATAAGCCTTGGGCAATCCTAACCTTACAAGCCGGTTTTCGAGGTTAGTTAGGCCTGGAAATTTCTAACTTGGTATCAGAGCCAGACCCCTCTCGATCCATACGATTAGTTAGGCCCGAGGATTTCTAATTTGGTATCAGAGCCAGACCCCTATGGCCCTCTCAAGCCGGACCCCTCTCGATGATACCCGTGTGTCCATGGTTTTCGTACCGCTCCGTCTGTGTATGTAGCCCTGTGTGTCCGTGGCTTACATGCCCCTCCGTATGTGTAGCCCTAGTCGTTGAGGGGGGTGTTAAATAGTACCACATCGCCTAGGGAAACCTAGGTCCCGTGCTTAATAAGCCTCAGAACATTCCTAACCTTGCAAACCGGTTTTCGAGGTTAGTTAGGCCTAGGGATTCCTAACACTTAGATCCATAATAAACACATAAGTACGACGCATTTACACCCATAATTACATCAGCTAGGCCTTATTATTTCGCTAATACTGTCGTTTCAGGCGATTCACAGGAATTACATGCGGATCCAAAACAAAACACGATAAAATGACTAAACGGTAGCTATAAGACGATGGCACCTAAGACGATGACTAAGGCCCAGCACCACCTAGGTCAATGAGTCGTTGACCTTAAGAAACAGAAAGTGGAAACGTGTCATGCTCCCCACCATGTATATATTTTTCTCCGTCCATGGTGTTTCATTGTCTGTCACGTCTGATTAACGGGAAATGAAACGTGAATATGCGACGGAGAGATCAGCGAGAAGAACAAGGATAGAATGGGTTCTCAGGATTCTAAATCTGGGCGTGAATACATCGATGGAGTTAGGGGTTTGCTGTGATTGAATTAGAAGTGGGAAATGAATTCAGGGGCGGAAGAATTGAGTAGCTGGTTAGTTGTGGCTGGAATTACCAATGAGGAAGCACCGAGAAATGGATCCAAAAGTGCTGTTGCTGCCATGGCTTATGGATGGTTCCTACTGTAAACTATGGGTCTGGACAGGGGCGGAGCCAGAGATTTATCATGGGGGGACAAATTTTTTTTTTCCGACAAAGAGTTATAAAAGCGAAAAAACTTCCCACAAAAGTATGCTCCCTCTGTCCAGTTTTTATCTTACATCCTAATTTCTTACTTTGGTATCCCATTTTTATCTGTCATTTCTTGCTATGTATATACTTTTCCCTTAAAAGTATCGAATATCATTTATTTTTTATAATCATAAAATCATTTTTAATATCCAAATCTTAAATAATATCGCGTATTTATGGAAAAAACTTTTCAATATCTTTGTATTAATTGTCATTCCTTTTTTAAATAAAAACATTTATGAATAGTTATAAAATTCCTAATAAATTTCTCATAATTTAACACTAATAATTTAGTTTTTTGGTAATAATATAACATTAAATAGGCTAGTCAAGAAATTTAGTCATGACGTTATTATAGGATTTCCTTAATATCTTGACTTAGTGAAGCGAACTTTTAATTTTAGACTAAGAGGAGTAACAAAATATGATTGTTATATTGCATTTATATACAAATATTAATATTGTTACCAACTAGGAAGCCACGGTTCTAGGAAGCCACGTCTTCGGAAGCTGACCTTTAAGATTTTTCATCTTATGAAGCCGTTCCATAATCATTTCATCAGTAATGAGATCGAGAATTGCCCTCTCCACATATGCAAGTAAACAATCATTCAACCATTCGTCCCCCATCCGATTACGTAATCGAGTCTTCAATATTTTCATAGCTGAAAATAATCTCTCAACACTAGCTGTAGCAACCGGTAAGATCAATGCTAAAGTTAAAAGTAAATAAACCAATGGATATGCTATGTCTTTCTTTGTTTTTACCATCTTCTTAGCAAGATCTGTTATTCCATTTAGCCCAGAAAACTCAGTATTTGTTCTCATATCCCGAATATAATTTTCTAGTTGATCATCAAGTCGTGCAAGATCAACTACAGAAAAGTCTCTTGGATAAAACTGTGCAAGACGTATCAATTTGTCCTTATCAAATGAAGAAAACAAGTTACTCGGACACAAAGAAGAAACACAAAGAAGAAGCTCAGTAGTTGTTTCCGTGAAGCGATTATTCAATTCTTTGAGTTGCATATCTATAACGGCATAATATATTTCAACACGATAGACATACATGTTAGTAATCTTCTGAGTATTACGTTTTGGTCTATCTTTATCTGAAAGTAGGTTTTCATCATCCATATTAATGACCTTTATACCATGTTGCGCACAAAATGAAGAAACTTGAACAAGTAAAGAATTCCAACCTGCATCCCTCATTTCTTGCAGACGTTTCTTGCAAATACTAACCAATTTCATTGCATTCACAATATCTTGATCTTTCCTCTGCAACGCTTCGGAAAGGTCACTTGTGATCCCCATAATCTTTCTCATCAAATGAATACGAAAAACAAAACTGTATAATTTCATTGTTTTTACAAGACCAAGTGCTTCATACCTCTTGTCAGATGTCTTGTCTTTTGATACTTCCCTAAGCACGCCCATAACATGAGAATATAAAGAAATCAAGCTAATCAACGTATTATGGTATGAACCCCACCGTGTATCCGTAGCACGTCTTAGATTAGTCACTTGGTTTAAGCCTGTCCCAGTTTCAATCTCACTGTTACTAAGGGCTTCATATAATTCAGCACCTTGAATTTTTCTAAGAATCTCAAGGCGTTTGGGTGATCCTCCAACAACATTTGTAACACAAGTAACTTAAAGAAAATAAGTCCTTTATTTCTAGGTTACGTGTTGCTACAGCTTCAACGGCTAACTTTAATTGGTGTGCGAAGCAATGAATATAATATGCTAAAGCATTCTCATTCAAAATAAGTTGTTTCAGGCCATTGTACTCACCTCGCATGTTATTAGCTCCGTCAAATCCTTGTCCTCGCAACATTGGGAAATACACAACCCATGCTTAGAAAAGTTGTCGATTGTTTCTTTGAGTGAGAGCTGTGGTAGAAGTTACATGCTCAATTCCAACAAAAACGCTCAACAACATTTCCTTCTTTCACATACTACGTAAAACAATAGCCATTTGTTCCTTGTTAGAAATATCTTTTGACTCGTCAACAAGAATAGAAAATTGAATCCCTATATCACTCATAATTGCCGAGATGATCTCTCATATGAAATAGCACTTGTAATATATTTTGAATTTCCGGAGAAGTCATTTTCAATTTGCTGGTGCATTTTCCATGATGTATGGTTTTATTTCCGTCTTATTATTTTCACCAAGCCATTCTAAAATCTCAAGGAAGTTACCTTTGTTGTCTGAATCCTCACTTTCATCATGCCCACGAAATGGTAATCCTTGTCGTAGAAGTATTCGGCCAATCTGAATTGAACATCTCAACCGAATTGTGTGTTTCTAGTTATATCCCTGTGCTATTACTTAATTTGACTATTATAACTTCAGGCTTCATTTTATTTGCAGCTGAACCAGGGGGACAAATCTTTAAAAACAGTCGAAATCTTCACCGGTAGTATATAGTTTCCAAAATACTAGGGAGGACAACTGTCCTCCCTAGTCACGGCGTAGCTCCGCCCCTGGGTCTGGACTAGAAAGAAGTTGCCTTCAATTTGTTTGTATGGGATATTGGCTCTGAGTTTGGTAACGTGCAATTAGCTACAGTTTGGAGCCAGATAAACAATAAATTGAGAGACAGAAAATACTGCACTGCAATTGTTAGAAGAATTGCCTGAAAGAAGAATTGTAGAGACAGAAAATGGAACTGTGGCCGGACTTTGAGAACGGACTGGATTTGTGACTGCCTTGTCCTGGTACAGTGGGAAGTGTTCGAGTTTTTTGTAACCAGCGAGGGAAGAATGGATGGATGGGTGACTCGCATGGCCTGGTTATCGAATGGAGTTGGTTGCATGTGTTAGACAGATGGGTTTCATGTGGAGGATGAGCAGATGTGAATAGAGATGGTTGAAGTTTCGTATCAACTAGTGATAGCAATCGTCTGGAGGTTTGTCTACGGATTGAACGGTGAGAGGATGGGTTGGCTGAGATGGCTGCAGTCAGTGCTGGAGTTGGATTTCATCTGCCGTTACCAAGAGAAACAGATGCGAATGGTTGGTGGCTATGTGGTGGATTTGTGCTGTGAATTTTGGTCTGAAACAAGAAGAAATTGCAGCAGCAAGGTTCAAGGAGGGGGTGAATTTGGTTGCTTCCATGGTGTTGATTACAGGAAAATGAGATTAAATGGGTTGGGTGAGCTGTGCATTCGATTGCGGAGGTGGTCTGAGTTGATGTTCAGTTTGGAATTTTTGAGATTGTAATGCAAAGGTTCGCAGTAGACAGCAGCAAATGGACTCTAGAGAGGAATGTGCGCAGATGGAGTTCAATGTTTGTGGACGAGATGGAGAATGAATTGCCAGTGGACAAAGTACTTGAGATGCTGGTGGATGGGGAGCTGTGCGGACTTGGCAACATATTATGCCGAAAGCGGAGCAGTGTTGCAGACGGGAGTACGACGAGATTTGGAAGACTCAAAGGAATGGGATCCAGGCGGTCCGGGAATTACAGTCGACTAAACTGTGCAGTTGGTGATTTTCCGGCCAGGGAATATTGATTTGCTTAGCCACTGCAATCGATGGCGAAAGATGCTGATATGAGTGTTGCAGCTAAATTTATGGCTGTGAGCAAGCCAGTGTATACCGAGAATTGGGCAGGCATGGTTCTGTGGACAGATTTGGACAGACTTTGGACTGGGCCTGAAGTTGGGGTTTTTCGTAAGCAGGCAGTTTCCGTTACCGTTTTCTCTGTTTTAGAAATCCATCACCATTCACTTATAAATATCCAAACTTTGATTCAATTCCTTTCTCAATTTCAGTTCTACACCCTGCTCCAGCTCTCCCAAATCAAATTCTTCCTCTTAAACATGGGTGAAGAAAGTGATAACAATGTAGCTGCTGCTGCATCAGTGGAGAGAATAAGAAGTGAACGCAAAAGTCCACCACCACCAAAGGCAGCACCATGGCTTGTAACTCCATATGGCAAAGGTAACAGAAAAAACCAAGCTTTCTATAATATTTGTGAACCCAATAACAAAACTCTTAGAAAATCTATACCAGAACTGAATGGAAAAACTTTTAAGCAGAAAACATCTCATCAAGGCTGGTGCATTATTATATGTGATGAGGATGGTTTCGATTACACACCACATGTTTGAATTTTGGTGATTGCTTTGGAATCCTGCAACATTACAGACTTTTGAATTGCCTAGTGTACTATTTTGGGTTGAACACAGCAAGAATATGTTTATCAGGACTGTGTTTTGTCGTCAGCCGCCTACTGAGGATACAGCAATGATTTTGATTCTTTTTGAACGCAAAGATGAACGGTATGACCATCTATTTATATATTGCTTCCCTGGGGACAAACAATGGAGGACACAGAAGGTGGCTAGAGATATGGTAGATTTCCAGGATGTTATGTCCATCTGGTGTTTCAAAGATAAATTCTATGTTATGTGTGTGCGATCGACACCTAGAAATTGAAAGACAAAAACTTGGGGACATTACCAGCTTCTCCATAAGGCCAATTGAGGTAGTTGATACCACTTTGTGGACATCAGTAGGAGGAACAGACACTCACACTACTGTTTCCAGTGTGCAGTTTGTGGAGTGTGGTGATGAACTTTGATTGTTATAATATACCCTGCAGAGGATATGACAGAGTAGACATTGCACTATTTGTGGCAAAGTATGATTTCTCTGTTATGGAGTTGAAGGGAGGTGGATAGTTTGGGTGATCATGTTCTTTTTTAAGTAATACTACCTGTGTTAGTTGCTCAGCGGCTGAGTTGGGACTCTCTAAAGGTTGTTTGTATTATACACTCGATGAGGATCTAAGTTTGCACAAATTTGAAATAGAAAGTAAATGGCAACAGTGTTCTTTGCCATGTCTAAAGGTGTACCGACAACGTGGTACACGTCTGGCTGGATGATGGTACACGATAAACATCCTAGGAGGGAAGACAGAGAACTAAAGGCAGTACTGGATAACAAAACAAGTAGAACTGGCAATGATAAGAATGAGGATCAGAGGGAAGCACACAATAGAGGAGAGCTACAAGAAGCAATCCCTTGGGATATTCTGAATGAGGACTTGGTGTGGTTGATAGCAAACTATCTTCACCGATTAGATTGTATACATTTCCCGTCTCGTCTCTAAAGCCCAATCGAGCAGTGATGCCTATGGTAAAGCTGACAGCCTCTTGTACTACTAGATGCACGTATTTATCTCCATGGTTGGTTTTCTCTCGGAATAAGTTCCAAGGCGTCTACAATTTGTAAATCCAATGCATAATAACGAGAACTACCTTATGAACCTCTCTGATCTACTAGGTGCCACTATCCGTTTTCAGAAGGGTGGTTGGCTACTGATGTCAAAGGGATTTAACAGTGTATTCTTTACAATCCCTTCACAAAGAAAACATCAATCTTCCAGACTTGCCAGTTGATATGTACAGCTTTTCTGGTATCTCATTTTCCTCCACACCAACTGCGTCAGACTGTATGGTTTTGCTATTCAACAAATGCGTACCGGTGATGGAATGTCCAGTGAAATCTCCCACTTACTTCATTAAAAGGGGAGCAAAGCGTTATGGGAGTATCTATAACTTCCAAAATATGAGTACTGAAAAATTCATGGCTTTTGCATAACACCCCAGTTTTCCATAATGGGGGTTTCTGTACTTAGATTACAACGGACGTTGGGGTATTCAAGTTACAGGATTATAGTTGGAAAGTTCTTGAGAAACCACATCAGCAATTTAGTGGTGTATATCCAAGTTTCTTGGTAGAGTGCGGTGGACAGATGTTATTAGTAAAATTAGGACACCTTGGCGCATCAGTTAGAGTATTTAGACGGATTTCTCCAAAATGGTGTGGGATGAAGTTTACAATCTGGGGGAAAGCACATGTTTGTTCATCAGCTACACCTCGTGTTTCTCAGCAATTGCTCCAAATATGCAGATGGAGAACAAAATCTATTTCCCAAGATTATGTTTGAACGGCGAAGGAGTTTTATTCTATTCACTTGAAACAGGTAATTATCGATCTTTTGGGAGTCGACATTCTGCTGATAATTTTTATGACACAGAGGGTTGGTATATGAATTGTACTTGGATTGAACCAAATTGGTCAAGAGCTCAAGAGCTCGACTGGCTCAAGTCCCCATTATAGTTTGTTTTTATTTCACATAAAAATTGCCAATGAGCTGGTGTGAAGATTCCATGTAAAATTGTACGTAGATATTTTAAAACTGGAGCTTGTATTTACCTGCTGCTTTGAAACATAGGATTTGTAAAAAGTAAAACTATGGATTAGGATTTTGGAGTCCAAAAATAATTTTTTACGGGGCAATCAGAAATAGTGGTAGTTAATATTACAGCCATCAAAAGGCTGGCTGCACCATAGTTTCATCATGGCCGGCCAATTTTCCAATATTTTGTTTTTAAATGATATATTTTTTAAATTCTCTATCTTTATCTCTTTGGTCTGGGATATTATTATAGTGGGATTTGAGCTGCACCAATAAGTTTTATCCATTCGATTTTAAGGAAGTGGAGTGCTCTCTATATCAAGTGTTTTAGCCTTTTAGGTCATTGAAGGGATGTGTCACTTTAACTACTTGTATGGATCTACTCCATAAACATCATTTCAAGTCCTTCCAAAGCAGCCTTCATG